>OZ035962.1:72927596-73504741 GCA_964034945.1 Chrysopilus asiliformis
AAGCGGGGAGGCTCAAGGAAGAAGTCGTGCGCACGTGTAGCTGCACGAGAGGGTCTAGGGAAAATATACCGTGGAGGAATAAGTTGGGAAATTTCGGTGGAACATTTCCCATTGAAATATTTGTAGAATATGCTGAGTACTCCAACAGAGCGACGATGCTCGAGAGACGGTAATGAATCTGTCAAAGACTTGTCTCCAATTAGTCGGATCGCACGTTTTTGGATTCGGTCCAGCAGTTGGAGGACAGTTTTTGGGGCTCCAGCCCAAATGTGCGAATTGTACTCGAGTCTCGGTCGAATGTAGCTCTTGTAAATGTTAAGGACGTCGACTGGTGCGAAATATTTTTTGCATCGTCCCAGGAAGCCTAGGCACTGCGATGCTTCCTTTGCTATTTTAAAAATATGATCACTCCATTGGAGCTTCTCATTTATTTCGATGCCCAACATTCTGATGTTTTTTGAGTCACTAATGGACTCACTCATAAATTCGACCGTTTCGGGGGATTTTTCGCATTTCATCGATAACAGCATTGATTGGGTTTTAGATGCGTTGAATTCCACACGGTTGATTCTGCCCCAAGCCAGAATTGTGTTTAAATCAGAATTCAAAGATCTAATTTGCTCACTGCGTTTCGATCGAACTGCAATGGCGTTCGATTCTGCAGGTGAACTGAAATGGTAGGATGCGTCAAGGGAGCTGTCATCAGCGAAACAATAAAGTGGATTGAGAGTGAGAGATAGTAGATCATTGATAAATATTAAGAAAAGCGTAGGAGCTAGAACTGAGCCTTGAGGGACACCAGAGTTAATTTTGAAGAGATCAGATTTATAACCATCCAATACAACCTGTATTGAACGATCAGAAAGGTAGCTCTCAATCCATTTGGAAATTGCAGGGTTTAGACCGATAGCTCGTATCTTTGCCATCAAAGCTTTATGCCAAACACGGTCGAAAGCTTTGGAGATGTCCAGCGCTATAGTTTTTGATTCGCCAAAATTATGGAGACTTTTACTCCAGCGCTCGGTCTGGCAATTATTGAAAACCCGTATGGTGATTTAATTGAACGGCGTATCAAAATTCCACTTTGAAGTCAAACTTTCCAAAAAGATTTTTTTAAAGCTTATTCCAATCGGATTTTGATGTATGGGAGTTTTATTTAGAATCATATCCTAAATAACTTTTGTTCTTGGACTTTTTTGATCAGATGCACCGTTTTTGAGATATTCACAAAAAACGATTTCGTTCGTATGGGGGGTACCCCCCCTAATGGTCCATTTTTGCCCATTAACGAACTTAGCCTCGCATTTTACGAAAAACGGATCCACGCGAAATTTCAAGTCTCTAGCTCAATCCGTGCGCCCGCAATCCGCGCCACAGACAGACGGACGGACAGACGGACAGACAGACGGACAGACGGACAGACAGACGGACGGACATGCTAAATTCAACTTTTTTCATCATTCTAAACACACTGGTGTAATTCATTTTTTTTTGCGATGACGGGATCTTGGCGTTACAAACGGTAAGGCAAAGTTAATATACCCCTTGGTTTCACCATACGGGTATAAAAACTCCTGCTCATACCGCGATTCGAACCCGAGATCCCTAGGTTTGAGTCCACTCGCCAACGCATACGGCCACCGAAGTAAATTAACGAAGCGAGTCTAAACATAAATGGTTTCTATCTCGCTTGAAACAATGATTTTAAATTTTGAAAGTAACTTGTTTAAATTTAAACATAACAAAAGCTATAATTGCCAATCTGGCAATTATTGAAAACCCGTATGGTGATGTTCGTATCAAAATTCGAACAGTTATACCAAAATTCCACTTTGAAGTCAAACTTTCCAACAAGATTTTTTAAAATTTATTCCAATCGGATTTTGATGTATGGGAGTTTTATGTAGAATCATATCCTAAATAACTTTTGTTCTTGCACTTTTTTGATAAGATGCACCGTTTTCGAGATATTCACAAAAACCGTTTTCGTTCGTATGGGGGGTACCCCCCCTAATGGTCCATTTTTGCCCATTAACGAACTTAGCCTCGCATTTTACGAAAAACGGATCTGCGCAAAATTTCAAGTCTCTAGCTCAATCCGTGCGCCTGCAATCCGCGCCACAGACAGACGGACGGACGGACAGACAGACAGACAGACAGACAGACAGACAGACGGACGGACATGGAAAAATTAAATATTTTTATCATTCTAAACACACTGGTGTAATTAATTTTTTTGTGCGATGACGGGATCTTGGCGTTACAAACGGTAAGGCAAAGTTAATATACCCTTTGGTTTCACCATACGGGTATAAAAAGGTCATTTATGAATCAAAAAGAAAGATTTTAAATTTAAACATTTTGGTTTTTTAATTCTAGTAGGGGCTATTTTAAATTTAAACATTTTGGGGTTTTTAAATCTAAAAACAAGCTTTTTAATTTAAAATCATGAGTTACTAGATAATAAAATTTTCTGCTGATTCTAGGATATTTCTTTTTAAATCAAACAAGTAACTAGATTTTTAGATCTAGGGTGGAAATTGTTTAATTTTAAAATGTTCATTTCTCTCAGTGTACCCTTTGGTTTCACCATACGGGTATAAAAACTGGTTGAATTTTCAAGTTTTCCCCAATTGCACCGGAATTACTGAACCCAGAGCTATTTATGCATAGATTCTACTAAATGTGAATACTTTCTATTTAATTCTATAAATGAGAAATTGACAGATCCCAAAGGTATGTTGAATCCATTCTCAAAATGTCATTAACCAACTCTCTTGGAATGGCATAGAATCAACCTGCAATGATATAGAATTTACACTTTGAGGTGCAGGTAAAACAGCGGTACCTGTTTTACTTTTTTCAGTGTTTATTTCTCTCTCCGAAAAACATAACGTTCCATTTAATATCTCTTCCACATCTAAGTTCACAATGTTGAGGAGAAATTATCTGAAATGCCATCGAAAATCCATTAAGAAATAATTGATTTTCGATGACATTTTAGACCAGAGGTGTCCAAACTTTTAGCTTTCCTGGGCCACATTGGGAGAAGACGATATTGGGCCACAAATAAAATATACTAACTCTAAAGATAGCTAATTAGTAAAAAACGTGGAATATATACATACTTAGTTAACAATTTTAAGTAATTTAAACTTCATTAATTCATAAAGTTTGTAAATATGTCAGTTTTTGTTGGGCCACATTCAAACACCTCCTGGGCGGCATGCAGCCCGCGGGTTGGACAAGCCTGTTTTAGACCAAAACAAATGGAATTGTTCGATGTAAGTGTTTGTGTTGCTTTGAAAAAATACTTCTCCACTTCAATATTTTGTAAAAAAGGGATTTTTTTTTTGTTAAAAATCGGAAAACATCGGCCCAAGAAATTCAACAAAAACAATGCAAACTAATCATACTAATATATAAAAATGAGTTGGTGTCTATCTGTCTGTCTGTTCCTCTTTCACGCAAAAACGGCTGAACCGATTAACTTGAAATTTGGGATGAGTGTCTGTGGTAGCTCTGGCATAGAATAAGGAATATATAGAAAAAACTCTGCCGAACAAAATTTTGACAAATTTCCCCTTCGAAGGGGGGAAAAATGTCCCTATCATTCACTAGCTACGGCCTAAAAGTTAATTACTTTTAGACTAGGGAGCACGAAGCAGAGAGAACATTTTCTAATAATTTTCGTCGTATCTATTCAATGAGATGAAGGAATCGAATGGATAATTCTTTCCGTGTTACATCGGATCCTCTTGCTTCATCCCACAGTGGAAAAATTTTCTCTAAAAATTTGTTCTAAGAGTTTATTCTCTAGATTATTTGTTCTCTGGTTCTGGTTCCAACATAGGCATACGGAAAAGAAGCGCGAGGGGTGGGGGGAGTACAGGGAGGAGGTAAAGTGATCTCGAAACTTAGCTCTTCCTCTATGTTACCCTTTCGGGGGGAAACTACCGAGCCGATTGGCCTGAAGTTTAGCTCCAACATAGACCATAAAAAAAAAATTTGAAAAAACTTAACCCGGCAACGACGGATATGCAAGCTAGTTTCTAAATAAAGATACCTATGATCGCCAAAAATGATTTTTTTTTTAAATTCCTTTCCTGAAATATAAGTGCAAAAGTGTTTAATTGGATTTTCAAAACTGGATACACAATTAACAAAATACCGCCATATTATTTTGTAGTCGTCTGCAGCGGGTAATTAGAGCACTTCCTTGTGATGACGTTAAAAGCTAGTGTAAAATCACACTACTGTTGGGATTTTACTATCTGCATTGACGTATTTCACAAAAATTCGTGTGAAATCTCACAAATTTAAATTTCATTATTGGAATCTTAAAAATTTTATAATAAAATCACTCAAAAATAGAGATTTCACGCGATTTTGGGAAATCACGCATAAAAAAAATTAGTTTTTTGCAACAAACAGTAAGGGAAAGCTTTGGCCTAACATTTAACCTCCTGCTTTCCATTGTTCCATTGTACATAAAAAAAATTGTACTGTAAACCAATATTGGCGCAAACATTTGCCACAGTTAAATTAATACGTCATCCACTAGTTTAATATTTTGCTGCATGCAGTATTTTTCAATTTTAAAAATAAATGTATTTAGCAAATACTCAATCTTTAAGTATTTGCTAAATACAGTTTTTTTTTATTAAAAAAATGCAATCTTTTTATTTTAATATTATTTGAGTCCTAAGGAACAACCCTGTGAGTTTCATTAATCTACCAAAAAGGTTACCTGTAGACAGGAGGTTAAAGCAGTGTTGTCCACCTTTGGCTTATCAAGCTCCTCACAATTTTTATTCACTTTACGCACTGATGACCAATATTATCATATTTTTAATTGTACCTCCTAAAACCTCAAACAGCGGAAGAAAAATGTGCGAATCCATTCGCATTTCTGCTGTTAATGCGAGCGATTGTGGTACAGTGAGGTACAAACATTCACGCCATAAACTAAGTCTATTTCATTTTTACTTTCTTCTACGGAGTATAATAAAGTATTGTATTCATGAAAAATTTCGACCTCTTAATTTTGCCTAAAAAACATTTCCCGATCACTCCTGAGTCGATTGGAGTCATATTAAAAAAATGTCTTTCTGTCTGTCAGTCTGTCTGTCAGTCTGTCAGTCTGTCAGTCTGTCAGTCTGTCAGTCTGTCAGTCTGTCAGTCTGTCAGTCTGTCAGTCTGTCAGTCTGTCAGTCTGTCAGTCTGTCAGTCTGTCAGTCTGTCAGTCTGTCAGTCTGTCAGTCTGTCAGTCTGTCAGTCTGTCAGTCTGTCAGTCTGTCAGTCTGTCAGTCTGTCAGTCTGTCAGTCTGTCAGTCTGTCAGTCTGTCAGTCTGTCAGTCTGTCAGTCTGTCAGTCTGTCAGTCTGTCAGTCTGTCAGTCTGTCAGTCTGTCAGTCTGTCAGTCTGTCAGTCTGTCAGTCTGTCAGTCTGTCAGTCTGTCAGTCTGTCAGTCTGTCAGTCTGTCAGTCTGTCAGTCTGTCAGTCTGTCAGTCTGTCAGTCTGTCAGTCTGTCAGTCTGTCAGTCTGTCAGTCTGTCAGTCTGTCAGTCTGTCAGTCTGTCAGTCTGTCAGTCTGTCAGTCTGTCAGTCTGTCAGTCTGTCAGTCTGTCAGTCTGTCAGTCTGTCAGTCTGTCAGTCTGTCAGTCTGTCAGTCTGTCAGTCTGTCAGTCTGTCAGTCTGTCAGTCTGTCAGTCTGTCAGTCTGTCAGTCTGTCAGTCTGTCAGTCTGTCAGTCTGTCAGTCTGTCAGTCTGTCAGTCTGTCAGTCTGTCAGTCTGTCAGTCTGTCAGTCTGTCAGTCTGTCAGTCTGTCAGTCTGTCAGTCTGTCAGTCTGTCAGTCTGTCAGTCTGTCAGTCTGTCAGTCTGTCAGTCTGTCAGTCTGTCAGTCTGTCAGTCTGTCAGTCTGTCAGTCTGTCAGTCTGTCAGTCTGTCAGTCTGTCAGTCTGTCAGTCTGTCAGTCTGTCAGTCTGTCAGTCTGTCAGTCTGTCAGTCTGTCAGTCTGTCAGTCTGTCAGTCTGTCAGTCTGTCAGTCTGTCAGTCTGTCAGTCTGTCAGTCTGTCAGTCTGTCAGTCTGTCAGTCTGTCAGTCTGTCAGTCTGTCAGTCTGTCAGTCTGTCAGTCTGTCAGTCTGTCAGTCTGTCAGTCTGTCAGTCTGTCAGTCTGTCAGTCTGTCAGTCTGTCAGTCTGTCAGTCTGTCAGTCTGTCAGTCTGTCAGTCTGTCAGTCTGTCAGTCTGTCAGTCTGTCAGTCTGTCAGTCTGTCAGTCTGTCAGTCTGTCAGTCTGTCAGTCTGTCAGTCTGTCAGTCTGTCAGTCTGTCAGTCTGTCAGTCTGTCAGTCTGTCAGTCTGTCAGTCTGTCAGTCTGTCAGTCTGTCAGTCTGTCAGTCTGTCAGTCTGTCAGTCTGTCAGTCTGTCAGTCTGTCAGTCTGTCAGTCTGTCAGTCTGTCAGTCTGTCAGTCTGTCAGTCTGTCAGTCTGTCAGTCTGTCAGTCTGTCAGTCTGTCAGTCTGTCAGTCTGTCAGTCTGTCAGTCTGTCAGTCTGTCAGTCTGTCAGTCTGTCAGTCTGTCAGTCTGTCAGTCTGTCAGTCTGTCAGTCTGTCAGTCTGTCAGTCTGTCAGTCTGTCAGTCTGTCAGTCTGTCAGTCTGTCAGTCTGTCAGTCTGTCAGTCTGTCAGTCTGTCAGTCTGTCAGTCTGTCAGTCTGTCAGTCTGTCAGTCTGTCAGTCTGTCAGTCTGTCAGTCTGTCAGTCTGTCAGTCTGTCAGTCTGTCAGTCTGTCAGTCTGTCAGTCTGTCAGTCTGTCAGTCTGTCAGTCTGTCAGTCTGTCAGTCTGTCAGTCTGTCAGTCTGTCAGTCTGTCAGTCTGTCAGTCTGTCAGTCTGTCAGTCTGTCAGTCTGTCAGTCTGTCAGTCTGTCAGTCTGTCAGTCTGTCAGTCTGTCAGTCTGTCAGTCTGTCAGTCTGTCAGTCTGTCAGTCTGTCAGTCTGTCAGTCTGTCAGTCTGTCAGTCTGTCAGTCTGTCAGTCTGTCAGTCTGTCAGTCTGTCAGTCTGTCAGTCTGTCAGTCTGTCAGTCTGTCAGTCTGTCAGTCTGTCAGTCTGTCAGTCTGTCAGTCTGTCAGTCTGTCAGTCTGTCAGTCTGTCAGTCTGTCAGTCTGTCAGTCTGTCAGTCTGTCAGTCTGTCAGTCTGTCAGTCTGTCAGTCTGTCAGTCTGTCAGTCTGTCAGTCTGTCAGTCTGTCAGTCTGTCAGTCTGTCAGTCTGTCAGTCTGTCAGTCTGTCAGTCTGTCAGTCTGTCAGTCTGTCAGTCTGTCAGTCTGTCAGTCTGTCAGTCTGTCAGTCTGTCAGTCTGTCAGTCTGTCAGTCTGTCAGTCTGTCAGTCTGTCAGTCTGTCAGTCTGTCAGTCTGTCAGTCTGTCAGTCTGTCAGTCTGTCAGTCTGTCAGTCTGTCAGTCTGTCAGTCTGTCAGTCTGTCAGTCTGTCAGTCTGTCAGTCTGTCAGTCTGTCAGTCTGTCAGTCTGTCAGTCTGTCAGTCTGTCAGTCTGTCAGTCTGTCAGTCTGTCAGTCTGTCAGTCTGTCAGTCTGTCAGTCTGTCAGTCTGTCAGTCTGTCAGTCTGTCAGTCTGTCAGTCTGTCAGTCTGTCAGTCTGTCAGTCTGTCAGTCTGTCAGTCTGTCAGTCTGTCAGTCTGTCAGTCTGTCAGTCTGTCAGTCTGTCAGTCTGTCAGTCTGTCAGTCTGTCAGTCTGTCAGTCTGTCAGTCTGTCAGTCTGTCAGTCTGTCAGTCTGTCAGTCTGTCAGTCTGTCAGTCTGTCAGTCTGTGTACAAGATTTCTCAAAAACTAATAGAGCTAGCGCCATGAAATTTTATAGGCATGTTGGGTCCTGAAATGGGACGATCCTATCAACTTTTGGTGGAAATCCGTTAACCGGAAGTATCCAAAATGGCGGTTTTTCAAAATCGCAATTTCGTTTTTCTCGATTTACTCCCAAACTACGCGTTTTTTAGTAGCCTTAAGTATGACAAAACTTGGAGAAAATAAAATTTCCCACACTTTTGTCTTTAGCTATAACTCGATATCTCAACCTGTTATCGAGATAAACCGTTATTTCCCAAAAAAAAACAGTTTTTTGCGATTATCTCGAAAACTAACGGGTTTTTGCTGACTGAGTGAATTAATGAGAATGGCATTCTGCACAATTTTGTCTTTTACCGTTATCCGTTATATTTTACCGTTATTGAGATATTTTCATTAATATGTAAAAAATCATATTTTTGCGAATAATTTGCAAACTAACGGTTTTTCGACAAATCAGTTAAAAGAATAATTAAAGATGTTAACATTTTCTACATTTTTGCCATTTACCGTAAATTGATATCTTTTACAGTTCTCAAGTTATCTCAAATTTCGTACGTTTTTGATATTTTTGAAAAAACCAAGAATTTATTGGGAGGTCGTCTTAGGTTGACAACGCGACAGGGCTCTAGCGTAAATTGCGCAGGGTCGTAGATTTTGTAGAAGAAAGTTTTGTGTTGACCACAACTGATATTTCATTTTCAATAAAGGAGCGATCATATCTTGTTTCAGATTGGAAAAAATAATTTTTAGGTAGTGTAGAAAATCATGAAAATTTGCAGTGTGTAAAATTTGATTACACTAGCAAAAAAAACTATTTTGGCCGCCATTATAATGCTTTGCCTTTCTATTCCAGAGCTCTGACATGGTGAACTTTTTTCTATCGGTCATGAGAACAATTAATAACCTAAGACCAAAACGTAAAATAAAAAGGTCTAATAAAAAGGTCTAATAAAAAGGTCTAAAGTATATTTGAAATCAAAATTTTGTTCTCCACTGTGTTTATATGACATCAGATTGCCACCGAGAACGTGAGTGCGATACTATCTTAATTTTATTTTTGTGTGCAATATGAGACCAAAAAATTCAGAGTAGTGACAATTCAACACATAAACTGGGCACGAATCATAGTAAAACCGACGCCCCTGCAAAACACCCAAATCGACGCGACAGATTTTGCAATCCTGATTACCGACACGTGATTTTTTCAGTTCAATGCAGTGCTTTGATTGTCACATCTGTCAAAATGTTTGCTTTTTTGGGAAACTTGTATGATTTTGGGGAAAACAATAACCCTGAAGAAAATTTAAGACGCGTTTTTGCAGACGCGTCGGTTACTATGATTCGTGCCCTGGATTTAAATTAAAGGTTTCTTACTATCGAACATTGCCCGGAAGTCTCGCGGCGGTTTCAAAATGGATATTTTTTTAAGAATATAACTTTTTGAACACTCTGACTCGGGAATAATTTGCTGGGGAATGGAGAACATTTAAATGTCAGATACGAGGGAACATTTTACTGTGGAATTAACATAGGTACATGTCTAGTTATAGTCCTAATATTTGACTTAAACATTATTTAATTAAGAATTATAACAAGAATAAAAGAATATAATTTAATTTATTCAAATAACTTACTTACTGATTTAACTAACGAAAAGTATGAGAGATTAGTATATCAGTGTATCGCAAAAATCGATTTCCTAAGAATGGATTTTAACTTAAAAAAAACTCAATAAACTAAATGCTTTGATAAATTAATTTATTTTAATTGATAATGAATAAAACTATTACAGAATTATCATTTTAAATAACAATCAAAATTTGTTAATTTACAAATCTTGAAGTTTATTGGTCGCGTCATTCTCTGACTTTTTTCAATATAAATGTCAGGGAATATTAGATTTTTACTATGCTAAATTTACTCTCATTTTAGTTGATTTTTTGCTATTTATCCTGATGGAAGAATCGTAGACAAAAGCTGAAAAGACCAACAGGGCGGAGTAGAATGAACTGATGTGCTTCTATGTAGACTTGAAATTCCTTAATTTATTACGGAACTTTTATCTGAAGCTAAAAGGAACTGAAAACTGCCCCCGTTGAAATTCGATGGGAGATATTTGAAACAATAGCAACAAAATGTAGAAAAAACAAAACGAAAAGTGGAAATTCTTTATTTTTTTTTTCTTTGGTATTACTTCGATAGAAGGTTTCTTGATTAAATTGCAAAACGGTAGATGAGAAAATACCAATGTGCACAGCGGAAAGTAAGTGGTGGCAGGGGATGGTGGATATGGCGGAAATACTATAGCCCTTTATTTATTGAGGCGTACAAATTGTTTCGAATTTCTTTCGCATTTTAGCTGACATTGCTTTTATCTATAGCTCCATCTAGAAATTGTACTTTAATATGATTACATTTTCCTTCTCGTTTTATTGTTATTACTCATGATTTTCGCTATAGTGCCCGAAAAAATGAAATTTTATGTTAATTCGTAATTACCGAGCTTTTATTAATTTGTGATAATTGCGCCTCAAAATTTATTTAGAGAGAAATGTTTTTTTAGTAAAATATAATAGTGTCAACAGATTGTATTGTTTTCAGAAAAATTTCGGTTATCAGATCTATGAAAATACTTCTTTAGGGGAGACCGGGCCTAGTATTAACAAATTTTGAAGATTGGGTCATATTTTTTAACCAGTAACATTTTTGATATAGTTTTTTATATCTAGCCATACTGTAGGTTTTCAGGTATCATAAGAAATAAAAAAAGTCTCAACCAGGTAGTCACTATATGAAAAAAAAATCATTTTTGTTAAAAAATCTCATCTGTTAAAACTAACCCCGGTCATGGGGCTAGTTTTAACAGCGATGAGGTAAGTATTAACATAAGTTTTAACATGGAAATAATTAAAAGAAAAGATTTTTTTTTTTCACAAAAATTATAAAATCAACAAAATTAATATCCTTTTAAATTCAAATATTTTCTTTATCACAAAAACTAATAAAATAAACAAAATAAATATCCTTTTCAAGGAACATAAATTAAAAAAAAATAAAGTCTTTTTAAAAAACAAAAACAAATATTATTATCTAAAAAAAAGGTTCCAGCGAAGCTTTTTTGTACATAATTTGTATCTATAAAAACATAGTATGAGAATTCGTACGCTATGTTGTCATCGTCAGTATGTATTAACATGTGTTAATTCTTGCCCCATGGGTTTGTTAATTTTAGCCCCGACACTACTTTTTTTGAATTATTAACCACACACAAAAATATAGTTAAGGACTGTAATAAAACCAAAGGACATTATTAATTATAGCTTCATTAACTTACATTATCGACAAAGTTATATTCAACTATATACAAAACTAAAGCAGAAATCAAAATATGCCAAACCATAAAAAAGTTCATTTACCAGCTAAAATTCGGTCTCTGTGCTTAACCCTTACTGGCAATGAACTGTTTATGACTGATGAGTCATGATATGATCGACCTTATCGAGTGATGGACAAAAACTAAATTTCGAGATTGTGGCTCGTATATTTCGGCGGGAATATGCTTGTTAATTCTTACCCCTGTTAATTCTAGCCCCGGGTTCCCCTACTTTTAAGACGTGCTCTTCTTCATTAAAACTAGGAAAAACTCCATTAAATATTGTACAAAAATTATTTGGTTTATTAGTTTATTCATTTCAAGAAAAGTATTTCATAATTTCTAAGACGATATCGTTAATAAATAAAAACTATATACAGTAATCCCCCGCTATACGGACGCTCGTTTTACGGAAATTCGAAGTTACGGACATGACTAATATAGGAACAAATTCGCTATACGGATAAAAAAATTCGCTATTACGGACAAAAAAAATTTTTTTTTTGAATCACAGAAAAAAATCAAGAAAAAGTCCTCCATAATTATGTTGTATTTATTGTAAATGTACATACTTAATTTCTCCGAAATTTCTGGCACATTTTGTGTATACACAAAAGAGAATTAAAAAAAGGCAATAAAAAACTGCAGTGCGGTGTATTTTTAAAAAATCTATTTGCTATTCTTAAGCGAGAACTCCAATTGGGCAGAGGCAGCAGCAGTGGCAGAAGCAGAAGCAGAATCTGCTTTCTGTCCCACAATGAAATTTGAATTCTGACGAAACTAGCAGAAACCTACGTAGAAACAGCTACGTTTTTTTGTCCGCGGCATGATTTGTCCCATAATATTTTGTTGGTTTTAACATATTCAATTGATTTATGCTCCATTTCAAGTAGTATAAATATTTTTTTTCTATAATTATATAGTTTTCTCATTATTCTAGTGGTTAAATAATTATTTTAATATATTATACTAATCTGTTTCGTATTACGGATTTTTTTGGTACGCATCTATCTATTTTTAATACGATCTTATACTAAAATAGGTTTCTTTTTACGGACATTTCTATTGATTGGAACACATCTATTTATTCCCAGTACAATCTCATACTAAAAAAGGTTTCGTTTTACGGATTTTCGATATACGGACAGTTTCCGTAGAACGCATCCCGTCCGTAAAGCGGGGGATTACTGTAAATGAAAAAATATAGTTTTTTGAAAATTTCTCGAAAATTATGCGCTAAAAAATTAAAGAATTTTTTCTTTAAGGGTTTTTTATCTCTAAAGATTCTCAAGAAATTTTTCATTTCTTCTAACTAAACTATTTTAAGTTTAAAATTTTACATTTCCATCGTTTCGCTTTATTTTTAATTTTTTTAGTTAACTTTTTCATCTCTTCGATTGAATTTTTAAACTGTTGTTTTCCAAATTTAATTTAAAAAAAATTTCAACTTTTTAAGCTCAAAATTTAAATTTTTAAGTTTAAATTTTCAACTAATGCACATTTAAACTGTAAAAAATGTAAAACTCAACCTAGAACTTTAAAAACATCGCAAATTCGCTTTTAAACCACGTCGATTGAAAATTTTTAAATTAATTAGTTGAAGAAATAGTTTTAAACCAAAAATAGTTAAGTCAAGTTTAAAAATTCAACCCAAATTCGGATAACCATGGAAACTTCTAAAGTAATACAGCGAAAATTTGGCGAATCTCGAATTTAGGCTTAGCCCCCACACCTTTTCCCGATTCTGACGAAAAAGTTTTTCGCGCTTTTCTCGAATACGGTGTGCTATATTTCTTTAAGGAATTGCACAAACTTTAACTAACTTTTTGTGCAGAATATATTATAAAATCCCTCCCTGCACAAAGAATAAGTAAACGTCATGTTGAAATGATGGTTTAGAAGATGAAACACTTTAACGTAAGAATTCAAAATTATTTATGTACAGAACGTGGCTCGTGGTAGAACCGAAAAATGTCACCATTAAATCCCTTTACGAATAAAATACATATAATACCATTTACCCAGCAATGACAAAAGAGATTCCTTTTATTCACTTTTGCCGTTAAGCACCTGTTTTCCTTACGCTAACATTTTAGGGTTAGCATTTAAACCTAGAAATACAGGGCGCGCTAAAGAAACAATTTTAAACCTCCGATTATGTATTGCTGTATTTTTTCATGTGCGTATGTTCTTTTATGTGTATTGTTGCACTTAATCCAGTATCTGTCTATTCAGCAAAAAGAAAACTTCTTTTCTTGTATTTTACAAAAGGATTTTCCATTCCAATTTTTATAGCAATTTTTTGTGGAGTTGCTTTGAAAAAAATTCTGTTAAAAAAGCGATATAAGAGATCAACTGAAACAGCGGGAAATAATGCCTGTGATACATATCTTTATCTTTTTCTCTTTTTATTGTATTTAGTGATATACTTTTATACATAGATGTTTTTTTTTTTTTATGTAGTTTCCGTTATGAACATTTTATTTGCGAACACCAATAAGACAGCGGATCCTAATCATGACCCCCGGAAGTTAGTAAGTAATATTTAATTTTTACCCACGCACGTTAAAGCCAAAAGATAAAGTTATTGATATAGAGAGTCTTTCAATAAGGATACTAGAAGTTTTTTAGGTTATAGCGGCCATGTTGTTAAAGCAACATCTCTCAAATTTGTAAATTGTTCAGTAGTGTGTGGCAAATCACCATGGAAGGCTGTAACGTTGAACAATGTGTGCAAATCATCAAAGCTCCCAAATTTCGCCAAAAAAATCATCTTTAGCGACTAGGCTCATTTTTGTATGATTGGATATGTGAACAAGCAAAATTGTCGAATTTGTGGCGACACCCATCCACACAAGATACACCAGCACCAAATGCATCCCGAGAAAGTCACTGTTTGGTGCGGAATTTGGTCTGGCGGAATCATTGGTCCGTACTTCTTCCAAAACAAAACTGGGATCAGCATAACCGTCAACAGCGAGAGCTACAGATCGATGATAAATAACTTCTTGTAGCCTAACCTTGATGGTATGGATGCCGGCAACATGTGGTTCCATCAGGACGGGGCTACATGCCACACAGCGCATGTCACGATTGACGTTCTGCACGAGCGATTGGAGGGCATGGTTATATCACGCGGCGGCGACGTGAACTGGCCACCGAGATCGTGCGATTTAATGCCTTTAGACTTCTTCCTTTGGGGATATCTTAAATTGACGGTCTCTATGTGAATAAACCGCAAACAATTGATATCCTCAAAGCCAACATAACGAAAGACATTCAGCAAATCTAGCCAGATTTATGTGACAAAGTCATCGAAAATTGGACCTCCCGAATAGGTGCCACCAACAAAGCCGCGGCGGACATTTGAATGACGTTATATTCCATACTTAATGCCATAAAATATTCTATCAAATAAAAAAATGAGTGAATATCTCACACACAACCTGTAGTTATACACTTGCCACTAAATAAAGGTGACCAGATTTCTGAAGTCAGAATGCTAGATGCATGCAAAAACAATGTGATTCACCTATCCCAGAATTAAATGTTTTTCTTCTCTTTCTACTACAGAAATACTATAACTTTCTTTCACCATCAATCACCTCGGGAATTTTTCAAATTCTTATCATTTCAAAAGAACTGCAGCGACAAAGTGACTATTTTTAAGAGAAAAACGCGCCAAAAGCAAAGTTTCTTGAAAAAAAAGTGTCGATGTGCCATAGGCGAAAGTTTTAACATATTTAGGGCAAAATTATGATTACGCCAATCATAAAATTCAGCCAGTATAATTATGTTTGGGGGATTCTTATTATAATTATGTAAAAATTTCCCTGTGGGATATTTGTGCCATTATAATTATGAAGCTGACAAAATATTTTGATTACCTTATATTTAGCACTATACAACAATATTATTAAATTAATCAACCATATTCATGCCTATACTCAGATACATGCGTTAAAAGGCCAAACGTAACGCGGTCGATTCGACCCGCAACGCAACTGATATTTTAAAAATGGCGAAATCATTGCATGCAAATGGATTGTATGGGACCAGATGATTGGTTATATATGACTTATTTGTTTTGGAATTTTTTTTTCTAAAATTTGCCTTTTGTCAGTCACGGCCAACTCCAAACGCGAGAAGATTGCAGCGGGTAATTTAACCTCAAAATGTCACTCGACCGTTTCGCAGAATAACAAAAATGAAATGTTACTTATTCAAGAACACTGATTTTATCGAAGAAAAATCGAAATAATAAAGGTAACGGCATATCTCAGAATAGGGATAATTATGTTTGGAGCAACCAGAATGTAATCACAAAAATTAAACATCATATCGCCTATCACCACCTTCCCAAAATATCATTTTTTTAAAGAAAAATCTACTGCAGAGACGTAATTCACTTATTGTCTATACATTAATTAAATTTGAAAATGAATTAACATATGTTAATTCAGTTTTTTTTGTGTTAAAAATATGAATTAACATAAAGTTCGTTTTGCATACTAAAATCCTGTATGTTAATTCATTTGTAAAAGCTTTTATTTAGCTTGCCTTCGTATCTGTTTGTTGTTTGTCAGGGTCAACTCTTGCAATCTAATTTTGACCGACTTCCACTCATCCGATTAACTATAGTAGTCCGATGACAATACAACTTGTCCTGTAACGATAACGTGATTATTCTTTTTCCCAAATTTTCCGGAAAAATCTCATCTGGGCTTTTTGGGATCGCTGAAATAAAAAAATAAAATAAAATAAATATTTATCTCGCTGATGCAGTGTCCAAAATTTTTTTTTGAAAAAAAAAAAAGCTTTTTTGATTTTTTTTTTTAAAAAAAAGCTTTTTTGAATTTTTTTTTAAAAAAAAGCTTTCTTGAATTTTTTTTAACTACAATTATTAATAAACGCATTTATATGTTGTACAAAAAGTTACAAAATTCTAACAAATTGTGTCATTATATACATAATTGTTTTTGTGATTGAAATTAAAAAGCAGTCAAAATGACTTGCTTGGGCAATCTAGTGTTAAGTTCTCGGCTTATTGTGTCACAAATATTTTTTTAATCCTGGTATCAAATTCATTAGAATGCTCTGCCACTGAATTTATTAAGCCTAAACCCCAATTACGCGTTCGTGCGTGCGGCATGATTTTGTTCTGGCATCTAGTAGTTGTCACCGCGTCTAAAAGTAGAAACTGACCCTACTCTACGCGGCACGGACGCGGCAACGCGTCTGAGCAACGCGCAATTATACATTTACTCATTTAAATGCGTAGTTTTTACCCATGAATCAAATACAACAGATTGCGCATTGCGCAGGTCCGCCATGTTGGATGTTTGCTGTCAAGAGATTGTGACGTCAGCTGCGCGTAGATGTTTAATAAGTCTATGGAAAATTTAGAATTTGTGGTTTTATCTCAGTTTTAAGAGTTTGAAAAGTAGTTCAAAGTGCTGTAATATCAAAGCTAACCTCAAGAACTAAGTGTTTAATATTTAAGACATTGTAATGGGTGTTCGTGCCGTGTGCAACAACGAAAAGAAAGGCAGTGAAAAGACGAGCTTCCATACATTTCCCAAGGACAAACTTTTATTGAGGAAATAAACGAACTTCTGTAAAAAAAGGATACATTTAATAGAAAAACTGCGAGATTTGTAGCCTACATTTTGTACCTGATTGCTTCGAAAATAATATGCAGTTTGAAATGGGTAAGATATCAGTAAATAGCAAAACTCTAAGTAATGTTTATATTTCACAGGGTTTGTACATAATCGGAAATTGGAGGTAAATGCTATTCTAACTTTCTTTAGCATTTCCGAAACTGTTGCAACTTCAAGTCGGTCAACCAGGATGGCTGAAAAGCAGTCAAAACAATTAGTTGCTGATTTATTACAACAAAACGAGGAGCGTTTGCATGACAAAGCAATCAATGCTGCAGTGTTAATCCACTGGAGGACACAACTTATTCATGGGTTAATCATGTCTGAAACACTGTCTGAATCTTTAGATAATTATGATATTAAAGTAAAAAAACTTTTTTTCACATCGAGGATGTATTTTCGTATACGTAAATTGAATAAATAACTCTGTGAACATTTAACTACAAGAAAAAGGAAAAATAAAAAAATTCTAACCTAGAAATTTTAGCTATGTTTCATTTATTTTCACAAAGTGTAGTAAAAATTCACAGGCATTGTTGTTGTTTGACTATTTTTTTACTATTTATAAAAATAAATAATATTTATATTGCAGCAAACAGAACAATTTCCAGTTTTTAGGCGAAAACAGAACAAATCTCATATCGATGACATTTCAGTACGCTCTTGTGACGTCATTCGCAGAAGTTTACCAAAATGAAACTCGTCTTTGCGCAATCTGTTGTGTTTGATTCATGGTTTTTACCTTCACCGTGTGGGTGCCGCACGCACGAACGCGTAATTGGGGTTTAGGCTTTAAGCTTCGTCCGGTGCAGGGTTGTGCAAAATACGGGTTCTTTTTAAAAAAAAAAGACCTGGGTTTTTTGGGTTTTTTTTTGGATTTATTGGTTTTTATGGTATTTTTTTGCGATTTTCTGGGTTTTTAATGGTGTTTTAGTGAAGTTTTTTTGGGTTGGTTTTTTTGGGTGGGCTTTTTTTAAAAAAAAACCAAGTGAGTGCGAAAAATAATAACAACCCTGGTCCGGGGAATACTTAAATTAATGTAAAACAAATCAATAAGCAAAAATAAAACTTTTATAAATTCAGTAAAATAATAAACTATAAATATAAATAAATATATATTTAAAGTTAAAAATCTATTATACTATAGTAAAAATAATTAACTATTATAATATAAATAATAATTAACCATCGGACTTTATTTGCATCATCCGAAATTATAACATGAAAAAAATATAATGAAAAACAATAAATAAAGAAAATACACCATACCCTACCGTTGCCCATAGCTGTCAAATTTAAAATGGAGTACGAAAAAGTAGGTTATCTCGACTTTCTCGATGGATAAATAAATACTAAGCAAAATGCTTTGCTCAAAGTCCACAGCGATCGAATTATGGAACACAGTTCAGAGTTCTCGGAGAAAGTCGGGCGAACGTCGAGTTCTCTGAGATAAGAAAAGAACTCACGCCAACAAAGCGATTTGAAACTAGTTTCTAGTCCTCTTGAACTTTAGGCAATATTAAAAAAATCCTAAGAGAACTTTTCTCAGAAGCTTTTCTCTCATTTTTCTCGCAACTATGATGCAATGATCATCCCTAGATTAAAACATTGCTGTAATGGGCACCAAAAATGTAGATTTATGTTCTCTCAATGTAGATTTCTGTTCTTAAAACGCGCGTTTGTCATTATTTTTTCTTAGAGTTCCATATTTCGGATTAGTCGGAAACTTCCGAAATTTAGGCATGTTGTCCCGGAAACTAAATTTTTGTCTCGGATTATTCAATCGATCACTATAGACAACAGATTAACCTGGGGTTCATCATACTTGCAACGAATTTTCTCAGTGTATTTTAACCTGCGGCGCATTTGGATTATTGGTATTTTCAATGTTTCAATTGCATTTATTTATAAACCGTGAAAAAATGTTGTTCCCTTTTCCAGTGGTTTTGAGCAGTATAGTCAATTTGCAAAAAGACTATTCACCGCTATGTGAATAATGCTATGTTTTCAATATTCGATTCTAGGTAATTTCACCCTATGCCACATAAATCTTCGTAGCGATAAATCGTTCATTTATGTAACGACTACTATATAAAAAATAGGTAGGTATAGGACGAAATAATGGATATACCGCCAAATAGAGGACACAAAAAATTAAAGAAGTCGTTGAACGGACAACAGAAAACGAAATAAAAAAAATGTGGAAAACCTTTAAAAATAAATGCCCATTAAAAATGTACAACACGAAGGAAGGAAGATATTATCGCGTCTTTTCTAACTCAAAGAGCTTCCTTGGGACTTCCGTTTGAAGATTATAATCATGTGTGAGGTCGTTTTTATGGCTTCTTTTACTTGTTCCGTACTAGAGTATTGTGTGTGTGTGAGTGAAAGTATACAAATACAAGCTTCAATCGAATAGCTGGGAGTTAAGCGTAATTTATAGACATATAAATTTTAGAATATACCGTTATTTTCTATATATGGTTGTATGTCCACCATTGATGTACTTTAAAGATATCCTGCCGGCTTTACATGCAGACGAGAAAACATATTGCTGGAGATTTCCAGTACGACGAGTATACTAAAAATTTATACTATGCTCGGTTTCATATTCTATTCCATTATATGTTGTTGAAAAATGTCGGGACAAATGGGAAATTTTCTTCATGTGGACATCTAGCGACCCACCATTCAATCCATCTAAAACGCTAACCAAAACCGCGATGGTTTCAGTTTTCTTGCAAGAAAACTACCTCTACCATGTCCACCGGCCACCACCCCCATAAGACTTGTACCATTTTTTTTTCATTCTATTGTGTAATAAATATTTTACAGGCAGAAAAAATCTGTATTCTCTAATATTTCACATTGGAAAGGTGGTCGAAAACCCAGGGGAATCTTTTATTATGTTTTTAACTACACTTTCAACGTTCTTTAAAGCTCTGTGGGGCCAAATATGAATATGGAAAATTGTATATGCAAATGGAAGTGGGTAGTACGCAGATAGCTAGATGGACAACTTTTGACAACCTTTTGTGGTTTTTACTTTTAAATTTTTTTTCCCAGAGTAAAGCTTTGTGTATATTTTCTTCTTTCATTTCTTTTGTTATATCAATTGTGACCTTATTTCTTGATATATGAAACCTAAATTCACATGAAATCATTTAATATGAGAGTTTTCCCTGGAAATATGTTCATGCATTGTAAGAAATATAAATTGTCTTTGGGGAAAATTCAGATTCACTGGCAGTGAAACAAACATTTAAATTAAAATTTAACGTTACATTGATTTTGTGTCATCACAAAAGCACCTTTTGTATGTGTTTACTACAACGTTAACAGCTCAAGTCAGTAATGATTCAATTTAATTAAATTTCAGCAGAAATATATGAGTTAGTTAAAATTTTACCACAATTGGCTTCATATATGAAAGACTTTCATAGAAATGGTCAACAAACTCACTTATACTGGAAGAAGACATGGCTACAAACTGCGAAAACTGCGCAGCTTTTGAAACAGACACAGTATTTTCAAATACTGCGCAACTTAAAAAGCAGCTACATGTGAATACTAGAATTGAAAAAGTAGCCACTGCACAGTTTTTCTTCATACTGTGCAATAAAATAGGGACGATAAAAAAATGTGGAAAAACCTTTTTTTTTAAGGAGGGACTCAACCCTTTTACTTGCATTTTTCGAAACTTTATGATGTATGAAATTTTTATACAATATAGCTTTTTTATGTAATTTCTAGCAGAAAAGATATAGCCACCTCAAACGACAGCATTTTATTCGAAATAGTTTGGTTCAACTGGCTAAATAATTTTCTCAGGAATTATTCGTCCGATTTACTTCACTTCTTAACTACATTCTCCAAATCGAGCCAATACTTCCTCCTTTCGCCATATCAAAGAAGCAGCATTTGCAATTCACATCGATTTAAAGCTACATATTTATTTCTGCACCACCATACAACTTCTGACAATATGTTGAATAACTTTGATAAACGGTGTATCTTGGTGTCACGAGTAATAATAGGTACAAATCACTGAAAATAAAAATAGAAATGGCAGACACTAGTCCCCATAATTATTGATCTAATCGAAAATAAAACATTTAAACTATAATTTCAAAAATAAAATATTTCAGCTGTAATTTCATTTATTGATCACAATTATTCATCTAATGTACCTGTGCACAAATCGTCTGATTGCAGTGACTGCATTTTTGTCCGGTTGATCGTCTTTTTTGGAACGACAATTATATCATATACAGGAAAACCTGTATAAGCCGGACTCGCACGGGACCGGGAAATGTGTACGGGTTAGACAAGTATTACTGAAAAAAATTCACTTTTACATATTATTTTCTTTTATTGATTACTGTAAATGTAATTTCCATACTAAAAAACAAATTTTCCGAAAATAAAAACAAAAAAAAAAATAAAAATTGCTTCCAAAGCATTTTTGGTGAACAAATTATAGGCAAAGCTATGATCATACAGAAATCACAAAACCACGTATTGAAAAATTCGGAAATTTTAGTGTACCGGATTTTGTTGAAAGCAATTTCTTTTTCAATTTTTGTAGCCAATGAAAAGGTCTGAGTGGCATAATTTCTGATAACCTGGAAGGCTTCCAAAACTTTTTCGTCTGTTACAATTTCAGATGCTGTTTCCTGAACACTAGGGTCTTCGTTTGATGAAAATTGAAGTTCTTGATTTTCCATATCAACGACCAGGTTTAAACAATTAAAAATTTGGATTATCCCAATTGCATATGTGTCAATGCTTTCTACGAACTACACCAACCTATAGTTGGTAGAAATTACTAATCGTTGGCTGTCAACACAATCAGGAAGGCCAGAAGTATTTGTTGTGTTTAGCCAGCACACGACACAAGTTGAGTAACGGTACTTTTTTTCACGAATTGTGCGAATTGTGTACAGTTGCGGCCAAAATTTTTCAGATAAAACAAAAAAACCTATTTTAATACAATGAAAAAATTGATTGAAAAAAAATATCCGGCTTACGAGTATACAGAAAAACTGATGTCCGGGATCGCGTTAGGCAGGTTCCGGCTTATCCAGTTTCATTTTGTACGGAAAACGTTTTCAAAATCACGGGACTTTTAAAACTGTCCGGCTTAGGCAGGTTTCCGGCTTATACAGGGTCCGGCTTATACAGGTTTGACTGTATAACAATCTTCTTTTATTTTTAACCGACTTCCAAAAACGAAAAGGTTCTTAATTCGACTCCTATGAATTTTGTATTTTTATGTGTGTTCATCATCCTCGACGCTAAAGCTCTCGAAGAACATCCAGGTCTGACCAAAGAACAACCGAAATGGAAAAATAGGCATGAGAAGCCTATCTTGCAAACATCAAAATTCGGAACCATATGTTGCTCAACCTGTCAAAATATAGCGTTTAATGGTAGATTCTACCCCATCCGCTAAACTCTTCAGATATTGCTGCTTCTGATTACCAGTTGTTTCGGTCCATGCAGAACTACCTGATCTTATGAAAATATCAAAAAAATGGATGGATTTATGGATCGCTTCAAAATATCAGGAATTCTTTGACCGTGAACTTAGTCTCTTCACAAAAAGTGGGAAAACATCATAGCTAACAATGGACAATACTTTAAATATCATTTTAATTTAAAAAATTTCAAATTAACGTTCATTTTCACCAAAAAAACGGCAGAAATACATTCAGGTTTTCCAAAGGTTTTTAAAAAGAAAAACTATTACAAAAACACCCAATTGTCGTTTTAGACTAGCTCGCTCTTTTAGTGTTTTACTGGATCCTTCTCACTTAATACTTAATCCAGTTTGTCCAGTTTAATTTGACTCCCCTGTCTATTTGGCATGATTACAAAAGCACTGTTGCCGAATTCTGTAAATAAATTCATTTGGCCATTAAACCAAACATTCTACCTTGATTGCAGAAATTTCAATGTTTTACTTCAAATCTTTACTCAAAAACATTTAATTAAATTAAAATAACTGAAATTGCGAAATGGTTCGGAAGGATACAGTGATTCTAGTTGTTCTTTCATCTCAATCATAGCAAATAAGGGCAAAGAACAAAGCGAAAAATTAAATAGCGAAGAAACCTTTGAGACATTCTTTTTCTCGGGGTACTTCGCATTCAAAGGCACAATGCCATGAATTTTTTCCAGGGGTGTTTTTTTTAATTCCCTTAAAACAAAAGTCAAATATGCTGAAAATTTTAATTACTTTCCCCAGCAGGTAAAAATACCTAACACAGTCACTCATTCATTTATCAATGTCACAGCCCTTACAACCTGGCAACATAAGAGATTCTGATACAGTTTGAGTAATTATTTTTCAAATTAATTAATCATTAGAATGTTATCGTAAATTCTATAATAAAAAACAAATTTTATAAAATCTTGAACCACAAAACAAATTTGATTTGCAAGGGTCCATCAGATGATTTTTCTTTAACAAAAGTTCAAAAATACAATCTTACCTAGTTTAACCTTGAAATAAATTGGATGAAAAAATCTTTGACGTCAAAAAATATTTTTTTTTTCAATTGGTAATATCTTAAAAAAGCATCACCTTTAAAGAATTTTCCATTCAGAACGTATTTTTTCTATCATGCTGATAAGAGCTCATTAAATGTGGAAGAAAAGAGAAATAGAAGAATTCCAATTCAAAAATCTCATTATAGATATGAATTTTAAAGGACATCTCAACAAGATGCATTCAATCCTTTTGCGGCCACAGTTACAGTGGGTACAGAAATTCAAGATCCCAGGACCAGAGAGGGAAAACTACATCCCTAAGGCATTATGATCTTTTTGATTTTTTTTACTCCATTTCCCTCTATATTCGTTGAAAAGGGGATGAATTCTCCTGCACAAATGTTCATTTTCCAAAGCATGCGTACCATTTATACTCCAGGAAAATTCCCCACAAAAAATCTCTCTCAATTTTCCCCCTTTTTCCATTTTGAAATGAGCCCTTTTTCCATTTTTAGTCAGTTTTTTTATTTATTCAAAGAAATCAAAATCGTGCGCCTAAGGAGCAACAACCTCAATTTTACTTTCATTGCGATGTAGCACGACTACAAACTGGGATTCACTCTTGACTTTTTTTTAAACTCCTCTAAATATTTTCAAGTGTTATACAACACATACACAATAATCGATTATAAAAGCTTCTATACGTGCTCTTATAAAATACTCAAATAGGTTACCATTATTTTACTTTGATAGAGACACATATAAAAACCGAACCGAACACACGGCAAAATCAATATTGCATCCATTAATTGAAAAATGAAAATTTAAATTCGTAAATGCAATTAAGTTATTTCTCTGATCTTAAATCCAATTAAGATAAAAGCAATTGAGATTGTCTCACTTGGTTACAGGTTTTAGATGCAGAGTTTCGGTCCAGACTTGTTTTTTTTTTAATTCTACGTTTGAAAAAAAAATTAAATCTAGTTTCGGAAATTTTAGTAATGTTATTTTCAAGCTCTTTAGACAATCATATGTATAGTATGTTAGATTTAGAATACCGTTTGTACTGCATCGAAGCAATTGTCGCAGACAAAAATTAAATACAACCAGGGCCAAAACGGTAGAGATTCGCTCTCGACGGCTTCGTGGTGCAATTCCTCCTATGGAATCTGATTTAAGGACTGGGTTCGCACTAAAATTAAAGAACGATGCACGATTTTACCCCCCTAAGCTAACTTTTGAATCAGTGTAGTTTTCACTTTGGTTGAGTACTTTTTGGAAAGGGCACAGTCTCTAGTTTCATCCATATATGTCATCAAAAACCACCGGATTGCCGGGGGATGGTGAGGGGTTAACGACCTTTCTCGTAATTTTTCACAGAAATCATGGAGAAAGTTCGTTAACTCCTCACCATCCCCCTGCAATCCGGTGGCTCTAGATGCCATATATGGATGAAACTAGAGACTGTGCCCTCAACCAAAGTGAAAACTACACGGGTTCAAAAGTTAACCCAGGGGCACGGAAAACGCTATTTCTTGCATGGTTCTTTAGAACCACCAGAGGTTCAATAGATTATGAAAAATAGGAAGAAAACCGAAAAAATAGGGAGTATACCTGAGTAGTTCAGAAATGTTTGCAAAGAACAGAATGTGCAATGTTGGAGACCAAATCAACATCCAATGAAAGGTTCTGAAAATACCAGTAGTTAGTTTGTGCAAACTTCGCAAAAATTACCCTTGAGTTATTAGGCAATTGAAGCTTTTAGCTTTGTTTTTTTAGAATTTTACTTAGATTCTAAGAAAACTCCTTTTGTATACTCTATATGAGATATCATATAGAAGTATATTAGATTTAGTATACCGTTTGTAACGCGTAGAACCATTCATCGGACACAAAAAAGAACTACACCAGGGTGTTTGAGATAACAAAAGATTTTTTCCAGCTAATCCGTCCATCTGTCTATATATCCGTCAGTTTATCCGTCGGTTTACCCGTATGTCTATCTGTCCGCCTGTCCATTTATCTGTCCGTCTATCCGCCCGTCTGTCCAATTGCAGCTTTTCTTAGGTTTCGGGTTCTTTTTAAAGAAAAAATGATCGGTTTTTTTAAACGGTTTTTGACTTTAAAAACACATAACCGTGCAAAAAAAACACTGAAAAAACCAGGTTAACTGAAGCAAAAAAAAAACGGGTAACCGGTTTAACCGGTTCTTTTTTGACATCCTTAGTTCACAGTCTAGAGACGGGTCGGTATTAGTGGGCGGAAACTTTCCTAGTAAAGCCAATAGCGAAAAATGCGTCAAAATTTGGCCACAAATACCAACCCCTCCCATTGATTGTGAACCTTTCTCCAGCTTTTTCCTTAGGGAAAACACTATTCAATGACGCAAACCGCGTCAAAATTACTCTAACTGTGCCGAAAATACCAGGATAGGTGGTAAAAAGTGAGAGATTAAAAGACTGAAAATATTCTGCTGTGAACATCCCACAGCACAGATTTGAGAACAGCGCTTTTATTTGATACGTGACCAAATCATGAACTGCGAATTTGATTGTAAAATATGTCACATACCTTTAAATCCATGTTTGATGTATTCTTTTGAATTTCTATTGTGGCAACGGCTATCAAAATTGAAAAAAATTGCAGTCCGATGAGATAACCAGCGAAAAAATTTGACAACTAAAAACATTACTAGCGCCACTCGCGGTTGATTCTTGATACCGAATAACCTGGCCGGAAAACACGACTCAAGGCATGTATACAATTACCGAATCCGGTAATTCATTTTTACATGAACCAAGTTACCGTCTCGGTAAAAATCTGTTAAATTTGACTGAATTACCGAGCGGTAAATTTACCCGCAATATAAAAGACGACTGTGAATACCCTGATTGAGTTAATGTTTAGCATAAAGCATGCTCCTCCTTACTAAGAAATATATTCAACAACCACTTGCCGCTATGATTCATAGTTTATCTGTAATGTCATTTTAATATTAAAACATAACAAAAGCTATAATTGCCAATCTGGCAATCATTGGAGACCCGTATGGTGATATTCGTATCAAAATTCGAACAGTTGTACCAAAATTCCACTTTGAAGTCAAACTTTCCAATAAGATTTTTTAAAACTTGTTCCAATTGGATTTTGATGTATGGAACTTTAATGTAGAATCATGTCCTAAATAACTTTTGTTCTTGGACTTTTTTGATAAGGTGCACCGTTTTTGAGATATTCACAAAAACCGTTTTCGTTCGTATGGGGCGTACCCCCCCTAATGGTCCATTTTTGCCCATTAACGAACTTAGCCTTGAATTTTACGAAAAACGAATCTGCGCAAAATTTCAAGTCTCTAGCTCAATCCGTGCGCCCGCAATCCGCGCCACAGACAGACGGACAGACAGACGGACAGACAGACGGACAGACAGACGGACGGACATGCAGAAATTAATTATTTTTATCATTCTAAACACACTGGTGTAATTAATTTTTGTGTGTGATGACGGGATCTTGGCGTTACAAACGGTAAGGCAAAGTTAATATACCCTTTGGTTTCACCATACGGGTATAAAAAGTGAAATGCGAAGGAGCGGCCTAGATTTTTTTAGCATTTCCATCATGTAGGGTACACATGATTTTAGGGTACACAATATATATAATGACTATCTTGACGCTCAAACGAATCATTTGATTACTTTTTTATTAAAATTGTTTCGCTAGGACGGACAGTCGAAAATAGAACGGAAATCAAGACTGTTATGTACATAAGTCAAAACATTTCTTCATTGATGTGCGGCCAGGGTAAGGGAGAAACCCGATGATCGTCAGATATGAGAAATGTTGCTACTCTCATCAGTTTTCCGTTCGTGTCTGGTGTTAAGCCCAATTCAGACTAACGATTGCGATGACGATTCCAATTACGATTAAAGTTTCTTTAAAGTTTTAAAGATCAAAGCTTTCAACGATAGGGACATGAGAACTTTGATCTCATTGGTCGAGGAAGCTCAATCGTAATCGCAATCGTTAGTTTGAATTGGACTTTATGCCGTTTGTCCAATCGTATATCCATCATTTACCAAGCCAGAGCAGCCGACTCACACTGGTTCCAAAAAACTTAAAAGTTGGCATTAATTCACATGCACTATCGGATATAGTTTGCAGAAGAAAAAATATCTTTCAATGCGTTGTCTAAATAAATGCTTTTATATAAAAGATCCAGCTTACTTATCTAATGTGGTGAGTATTAGTTTTCCAAATCGCTTTCCACTCCTTCGATGCAGAGAAGGACCTATGTAGCATTTTATTAAAAAAAAACGAGCACTATTATTTTCAATATTCATGCGCGACTACATAAAAAGTGATGACAATTGGTCCGTTTGTAGAAAATGGTATGAAAAGTGGTCCAAAGGGGTTCGCTCGAAACTAGATCTCAGCAGAACATCCAAGTGCGGAAAACCAAAAAAGCCTTCCCTTTGTGTAATGACTGACCAACGTACTCATAACAACTTACGCTTTTAATACACTCTTCGGAGGTTGCAGGCAAACGTATCCTCATTAAAGCTAAAATTGTTTTGTATAGCACTTCAGTTATGAAAAAGAAATTAATATAAAACACAACGTGATCTCCTGTGCAGCACAAGGATGTAATATCGTTGCCCCTATGTGCAGCCATGCATTCACATCTTTTTTAAATGAGGCAACCCTCTTGTCAACAACCTGGTTTCATTACACTAAAAGTACATGTTACCATTAGCTGCACCTCAAACAGTCAACAGTTATGCTACCCAACTGCAAAAATATTTTATGTTTTATGCTTTTGTTCGTTGGATTGTAAAACGGCTATGCTGTCACTGTATTTGACAAAGCCTCTGCCTTTAACTACGAAATGGGGTGGGTATTCTAATGAAAGAGGGTCCGGTTAGACGCTGGAGCTTATAGCATGATTTTTAAATTATAATGCGAAATGCACTCGTACTATGGGCGTCATCGCCAGCAGCAAAGAATAAACTAAAAATGTTGTTAACAAATAGAAATTCTTGTCGCAGCATAATGGGATAATACAAAGACGCTATTCAGGACCTTCAGGGAATAATATTGTAATAACGGAAAGTGGGGCGTGGTGTGGGCAACATTTCATGCTCTAATTTGTCATTCGCTTTGTTTCAAAGTAACACAATGAGCTCATTGTCATTGAGTTCCGCAGAACCCTTAATTCAGATGCTCTTAATTAGTTGCATGAAAAATGAAGAAGTTTTATGGGCTAAAGGAATTTTATTCTTTTCTGTTTTATACTGTTTAGATCTGGCTTTACCATTTTTCATTTTTTCGAAACAAACTGTTTTAAGAGAATTTGTTTCTGCTAAAGAATTCCAAATACATCAAAACCTCGATAACATATACCGATATCAAATCAGAAAGGTATGTATATGAAATTGATGGGTATAGGAAAAGCTACAATTGCCAGGGGCCAATTGTATAATACTGTTAATTTAAAAAAAATCATTTGTATAGTAGAGGGGGAAAGGAGTAGTTTGATTGGATATTGATGTATGGAACGGTTATGTAAAATTATATTCTAAACAGATTTTGCCTTTATAAATTTTTCGATACGACTCACCGTTTTCGAGAAAATAGAAAAAAGTATTCAATTTGTAAAAGTGGTCTAACTGGATTTTGATGTACAAAACAGTTATGTAAAATCATATTTTAAACACATTTCATCTTAATAAATTGTTCGATGCGAATCGCCGTTTTCGAGAAAATAAAAAAAAGTAGTCAATTTGTATGGGAGAGAGGAGAAGGAGTAGTCCAACTGGATTTTGATGTACAAATAAGTTATGTAAAATCATATTCTAAACACCTTTTGTCTTTACAAATTTTTCGATACGATGCACAGTTTTCGAGAAAACAGAAACAAAGTATTCCATTTGTATGGGAGAGGGTGAAGCAGTGGTCGGACTGCATTTCGATGTATGGGTGAGTTATGCAAAATCCCATTTGAAACTTATTTTACCTTTATAAATGTTTCAATATGACTCACAGTTTTCGAGAAAATTTCGAAAAACTGTTTCTTTTTTTGTGTGCTGTGTATAAAAGCGATATAAAAGCATAAAAAGTAAAATAAATGTTTTTCTAGCTTTTATTTATGATACACAGCGCTCAAACAATTATTTTGTACTTTTTAGTTCATTCTTTTTTAATAAAAAGTTTTTTTTTAATTTTTTTTAAATTTTTTTTTAAATGTTTTTTTCACATAATTTTGAAAATTTGCTTTAAAAAAGTGGAGTATAAGCATATGCTTATATTTATGCACACTACTCTAGGTTTTGGTTTGTTTGATGCTGTTAAAAGTTGCCTTTCAACATTTATATCCATTCTTTAAATATAGAGGTGCAAAAAATACAGTTAACGACGAAAAAAGACGCACTTGAAAGTTTCGTCTAAAATGTAATTAATAACTTTCAGTACAATTGTCTATAGTAAAATGTCGATAGTAAAAAATGGAAGACAATTTTAAAATTAAACGCAAGTTGCCATTCGATCAGATTTCCAGAGGCTAGCGTCTCAGACAACAAACGGATACTATAAAAATTATATAACTCTTAAGGGGTTATGCCTACCTTCAAGAACTGAACAGAACGTGTATTTCGGTGATTTATCTACTGTTTAAATAAAACTCTTTTGCTTCGGTTCTTTTTGTACATGTTGAACTATTTCCCCATATTTTTAGACGTAAACAGGTTTAGCTCCTGTTTTTGTAACCTTACGAAAAGACTTTTTTCTGGAAGCGATTTGCGGTGACAGCTGGTCATTCATCTGACATCAATTAAATGATTTTTTTATTAAGTATTATATGAGCCGCTCACTGCACACATCGATTAACTCCACTTTTGAAAAACCTTAAAATTAAGTGTAAAGCACTTCGTATAGTCATAACTTTTTATATTTATAATAATTTTGCTGAATAATAAGGATTCCTGAATAATAAGCGACAACATTTTTATATTATAAAGAGAATTTTAGAAAACAATGCACATTATTTCATCGCATTTCTCAACTTTTTGTTTTATGGCAATTAGTCGGAGTGTGCAGTGAGCGGCTCATACAATGCTCTCCTAGGCCATTCAGAATTTTCAAAAATCAATTACGAACAAAATGGCGTCCATTTTAAAGTAAAATATCGATTTTTAGGTGAAAATTTGCCTATTTTTTGACTGTTGAAAAATACTATCTTTTTTAAAAAAAAAGCTTCGTCCAGATACAAGATAAACTAACATTTAATGTCTGTGCAAAATTTCAAACAAATCGGTTGAGTGGTTATTGAGTAATCGCTGTCACCGATTTCGGAAATGTTATTTTGAGAAAATTACGATTAAAATTTCAAGGTATTTCGTAATTGCTGTAAACCCATCTGCACACATGACTTTAACCTCCAGTGTATCATATTTAGTACCGTAAAACGAGGTGACTTTGGCCCTTGGCGGGTGACTTTGGCCCAACTCACAAAAAAGTTTGTCATCCCAATATGGCCTACATTTCTCATATTACCGGTTTTTATTTTTTACTAGTATCTTCGTTGCAGTAATTCGTTTTCAAATAAATACCGGTAATTGCTTGCCGCGCAAAATCGTGTGAGTCATGGTGCATGTAGTATTATTAGTTGAAAATGAAACGTACACTATTGATTCAAGGGGTGAAAATGTCTTTCTAAGAAAAACATACAATGGGACAAAGTCAACCCAGCCACTGGGTGACTTTGGCCCAAGCGAAAAACAAATTCTGCAAAAAGCGGAACATAAAATGTTATTAATATTTTCGGCAATTAACGTTTAGAAAGGTCTAACAAAGAAAATAAATACAAAAAACTATGTGGTACTTACGTACAAAGAAAAAATTTAGTCGAAAAATTATTAAGACATGTTTTTTTTGGGGCCAAAGTCACCTCAGTTTACGGTACATGAAAAAAATCGTGCCGTGAACCAATTTTGACGCAAACATTTGCAGTTAAATTAATACGTCATCCACTAGTTTGATCTTTTGCCAAATGCAGTTTTCTCAATTTTTGAAAAAAAAATGTATTTAGCTAATACTCAATTTTTGAGTATGACCCGGTGGTAGGTTATTAACAAGGCGACGAAGAAGACCCAACCTCAGATGGCAAGATGACGTTGACCAGGACGCGACGAGAATTGGGATGAAAAAATGAAGGACATCGGCACGCGACCGGGACCTCTGGCGAGCGACATTGCGGCAGCCCAAGACTGGAAACCGATTGTAGCGCCGAGAGAGAGAGTGTTTTCAAAAAAAATATTTTTTTAATATCGTTTGAGTCTTAAGGAATCAACCCTGTGAATTTCATTAATCTGCCATACAAAAAAGGTTACCTGTAAGCAAGAGGTTGTAATCTCATAACTTCAGCAATTTTTACCCGAACTACTTAATATTTTGAGAAATAAAAGTCAAAATGTTGTACTTAAAAAATATGCAGAAAAATGTTGTTCTTTCAAAGTTTGCAGGTAGACATAACCCCTTAAACGAAGGTTTTATCCTAAGGTAAACCAAACAAATGGCAGGGATTTGCGCCTTTGTTGTGATGGTCCCGGTTGCACATGTCTTTTTTAGCCAGTCGAGTGCCTGAATCTATCCTAGGTATATCCACATAACAGAAATCCAAATCCAGAAAGGAATTCCCCTTTTTGGTTGGCATCCAACACACGTTTTAGCATCTTTTTCACGTTGTCCACAATAAACGAGGATTACATGGCTTTGCTTTAAGGTTTGTGCGATGCTGTTAGCTAGGAAATTGTTTCTCCGTTTTATGCGATTGCAATTTATCGTTAAAATTTAGCATTATCTCGAAATAAAAACAAACAATCAGTAATCCTTCAAAACCATTTATCCAATTGACATGGATGAGACCACCAATTACTGACAATATTCTTTATCAACAATATTTCCTTTGATCAGAATTCATTGAATTCGAAATTTCGCATTTGAAAATTTTTTAACTCACTGAGAATTATGTCAAAATTGAATGAACATTTGTTTTGTTTTTGCTTTGCCTTTATCAGTCGTGAAAGTTTTTTCCCTTAAACCTGCAATACGTCCAGTACAACTTATGGCACTGTGTTATAACCCAACAAAAAACAAAACAAATGTTCATTCATTTAAAAGCGCAGTCGAAAACCTTTCGCATTTTCAATAGACAATGCACAACAGAATATGTTAAAATTGTTTTTATTTTCTTATACGTAGTATAATAAAGTATTGTATTCATGAATTTCGACCTCTTAATTTTGCCTAAAAACATTTTCCGAGCACTGCCGAATCGATTGGATCATTATTACAAAAATGTCAGTCATTTTTATTAAGCCGATTGGATTGATAACAATTGGATTGGATTAATATTGAGATTTTCAAAATCGCAATCAATAGGATTCTATAAGACGATAATTGCTTTCAAATTCAAAAAACCGGATCAAAATCGGCTGAGATTTACTGATTAAAAATGATCTTACAAATTATCGTTACACACATACACACACTGACATGTTGCGGACTCATCCGGGCCCTGTTCTGATTTCGAGGAGTTTTCAAGAGATTTTAATACCTAAAGATAAAAATTCAAATATAATACTAATAACTATAGAAGCTGCACCGCACCGCTGATGGGCCGTCCCTGTTGGTCAGCGGCCTTCCCATCCTCCTAGGTGTTATGAAAATCGGTTCAATCTTATGAAAAGCGGTTCAACCTTATGAAAATCGTACGCTTCTGTATTCCAGTGTTGTGCCGCGTAGTCTACGTGATGTAGACTACACCATTGTCTACGCGTAGACTATTACTGTAGACAATGGTCTATTCTCTACGCGTAGAGAATGTAGACAATTAATAAAAAAAGGATAGCTGATTTAGTTTTAAAATCTCATTTTATTCAATTAATTTTAACATAATAAAGCACAATTTCCAGGAAGCAATCGCCAAATGCCGTCTTAGTCGGCTTTCGGCAGTATTTTGCAAAAAAAATTTGCACTGCAGGCAAAAAGCGGAGTATTTGTTGTTGGCCTCAAAGCCCAGCTCTTTAAATGCTTTGTTTTTAAGCCTTCCTGCCATATTTAAAAAAAACACAATTTCACTGTGGGCGCGTACGATAGGAAATGAGGTTAGATTCCCATACAAGCGAAAAAGACAATAAAGGCACTGCGCTGGTGTCGCTGAGCAGCCCAGTTAGCGACTTTTCATATAAATTTAACTCTTTAGGGACACCAGCGCCTCGCCATTTCTTGTAATTGGCCATTTCCTATATAGTATAGTATTAGATATATGACTCACTGATGACTTTGTTTTGACTGATATGAGAAAGTCTACATTGTCTACGCAAAGTCGACATTGTCTACGCCAATGTCTACATTGTCTACCCCAAATCTATTGTCTACACTGAAGTGTAAACAATTAAAGTCTACGCGTAGAGGAACAACACTGCTGTATTCTGTATACAATCAATCCGACCAACTTTGTCGTCGTAAAAAGTTAAATCGAATTTAACTTTTGTCCGTCAGTTCGCTGACAAAATTTCATGGTTGATTCGAAATGAAATCTTATGGAGACGTCATAAAATATAAATTTCGTCACTCAACGGGAAATTAAAGAAAGTATTAGAAAATATAGTTCATATGCTGTGTTGTTTGCATTCACATTCCTATTATGTTACGATAATTGGTAACAAAAAATGTTATATGTGGCTCACTGACTGTCAAAATTCAGATGAAACTGCATGTTTAGATTAGCCGATCCAGGCGCCAGGCCATGAACAAAACTGTCAAAATTACAGGCAAGACGAGGAAGTGGGGGGTCCCCACTTCCTCGTCTTGCCTGTAATTTTGACAGTTTCGTTCAATGCCAGGCGCCTGGATCGGCTAATCTAAACAGGCACAAAGAAATGAAGAATAATCAAGATCAAGGATTGAAAAAATGAATTTCGAAGAACAATTAATTGAGTGCGTGCGCGAATGAAAAGTTTTATCTGTCAAACAAATGAAAAGTAAATTACGTTTAGAACAGCGCTCTGAAGCCATGTTCACCAAGGGCATTTTCACAGCTCAAATTGCCCTCTTATCCATCGATTCTTCATGCTACCCGTTTCATTCTGGCTTGTACGAAAACTGCATACATACGCATATGAAAGAAATAATCTGTTTCACTTTGCATATAACCCGTTCTGCTTCCACTTGTGCATTTTGCATATCATGGAGCTTTGCTGAGTTCTAAGGAAGGCCATTTATGCGAGAGTTTTTTATTAGCTCAGTTGTCATTAGGACATTGACTGAAGCGGTGGTTTATTTCGCGTTGCGAAACGTATAGCGATAAAATTAACACTGCTAAAAATCATAAAGCGTATTGTCTCAAAAGACGACACGAGTTTTGGACATGAGTGTTTCTTTTTTCGGTTTGATAAAACAATGCAATGTTTAATTAGATTTCAGGAAATTAAAACAACAAAAAATACGATTTAAATAGGCGTTTTAGTAACTCCATAAAATATCAATTGATCAAATGAATGTTTTTGATTTTAATAATTTCATTTTTATTTTCCGATTGTGATTCGGAAATTTAACATAAATTTTTTTCTTTGTCAAACCTATTTTTCACTTAAAGTAAAACAATTAACCGTGTGTCAAAACCAAAAATAACGAAAAAGAGCTTTCAACAAAGTTTGAACTAGGCTCGGAGAGCAAGCCATATAAACAAGTAAATCGCTTGTCAGTGGTAGTGGATGCCCGAGAACTTTCAAAGCTTTCCTGGCCCTGGTTTAGAACAACAAAGTGTGCGCAATTGTATATGGAGGGCGACATTGTCGCCGTAATTTGCCACCGTAAATATTGTCTCGGGCCAATAGTATTTTGCACTTAAAGTAAAACAAAGCTAATGATAAAGACCTAAAAAATTCGCTGCAGCAGCTTAGGAGACAGCAGAGGAGGTGTTAAGGAGAACGAGCTGGACAAATCTAAGTGAAAGAAACATTATTCAAGCCACGGTGAAACCCGATCAAATTTCTTTTCGGGGATCTAGGCGACAAAAGAGGTGGAGGTTGAATCACAGAGAAAGGGTTATTTTTATTCAAAAACTTAACTACCAAATCTTTCACACCACGAAAAACCACATTCCAATTGAATAATGTCAAAATTAACAATGGACAGGTCCTAAAGGAGAGGGGGGAAGTCAATATAAAGTATCGTATGCTGCACTATATTTTATCGACATCTAATATGTCATTTTTATGTGATGGGGGTACAATCAATCAGACATACATGAAAACCGGATCAATATCCTGTCACTGAGGTTTCTCCACAATCGGTTTAAGACTATGTTTACACACGGATTGGGCATGAACATGGGACTGAACGAGATTGTCAAAATATAGGCAAGACGAGGAAGTGGGGATGTCCCCCACTTCCTCGTCTTGCCTATGTTTTGACAGTTTCGTTCAGTCCCATGTTCATGCCCAATCTGTGTGTAAACAGGCTCTAAGAGTTTTTAAAGGAACCCAAGATAGATACGAGTATTCATATCTGAAATATTTATAGAATTTTAGATTTAGAATAAACTTTATTTGAATTATCCTAGAACCATTTTTTTAAGGAAACAGAACCAAATTGAAAATAAGTTACACAGTGTTATTTTAAAAGCAGACATACAGATGGGCGCAAAACATGGATTGGATCAAAAAATATGATTATATTTCGTGGCAATTCTTACAGATTGAAAGTTTTCATTGATGAAGAATGTAATGCGAAGACATAAAAACCGAATTTTTTCAAATGTTTGATAAAAGTTTTTAAATTGCAAACCCAATTTGTTCCGCACCACAATCAACAAAAACCAAACCTACGAACAACTTTGTTCAACTGTTCTGAGATTAGAAAAGTCAAACTGAACGCAATAAATGTCGGTTGCAGGCCTTTTTAACGGATTATTAGTCACTATCATCTATCTAGTAACAAGATAGAGACTGAATCCATTTTAGTTGATATAAAAAATACTTTGCTAGAACTTTTGGTTTCCTTTAGCCGCTGGGGTCGAATATCTCTTAAAAAGTTTTATTTTTTATATGCGACTATAACCTTATCTCGAAATGAATATGTCCTGAAGAATCAAATAAGGCGAATTCTCATCGAGAAAGTGAACAAGGAACAAACATATCCGTAATGGATGAAATATACTTGTACATATGAAAACGAATTTAGGTATGTATATATGCGCATAAACAAACGAAAGAACAAAAAAGATAAAAAGTTTTACTGTTGTTCTCGATGCTCTTCAAAAGCTTTTTACTCTACTTTTGAGGGTTGTAAAAAATTTATTTGTTTTATGGGGTTTCGTCACAATCTCCATCGCTATCAGCTACTATAGCACCTCAGGACCACCGTTACCTACACGGTCGAAAATTTTAGTACAAATTTCTAACTTCTAAGGTGTGCATATAAATCCTTACCAAATACGGTTTAACATTCCAACTTTTAAGTTTAATTAGAAATACATAACGCTTGTTTCATCTAAAAAGATGAAACTTTAGTCTTTTGAGTTGAAATATTATGTACAACTTTAAACAAATTCGATGAAGTTTTGATCTTTTTAGTTTAATTTCACGATCGTTTTAAACGCCCAAGTATAAAAAAAGCCCTCAAAGTAAGAATTTTAAACTTTGTTTGATGAAATTTTTCACCTCAAGTTGAAAAACTCGAAAAAAATTTTCCCGGCTCTCAACCTTTAAGTTAAGAATTTCAACTCTTTAGATGAAATCTTCACTCATTCGGAGTAAAATTTACTCCTAATAGGTTGAAAATTTATAACAGTCAGATTAATTGATATACTGAAATAGTTTAAAAAGTACACCTAATGGATTGATTTTTAGCCCAGTGTAGGATGAAAATTTCATCCTCCAGATATACAATTTACCTGAAATTTTGTGTAGTAAAATAAGAAAAAACACTTATTTTGACATTTAAAAAAAATATATATTTTATTCACATTTGTACTTTGTACACATAAAAAAATTACAAATACCTTATTCACATTTGTACTTTGTACACATAAAAAAAATTAAAAATACCTTTTCGAAGGACATCAACAAAGTTATGTTTGAGATAAACAAGTTAAATCTTTATCTTTGAAATTATAAATTTCTTTTCAAAAATATTTAATGCGTCATACGGACATTTGAATTCTTGCTTTCCTGGATAACCGCCAAATTTTTTGTTCATAAATTGAACCAGCAATCTGACCAAAAGTCTTCTGGATTTGTCAGTTAACGCATTAGAAGTGTTGTATTGCTTCAAAACAAGTGCGCCTTCCTCATCTTCTTCTAAATATTTTCTGACAACCTAAATATGTTCAAAATTAATTTCGTTTTTTATCCTGAATTTGAAAATTACAACAAAAATTATTTCTGTTTTTAAAAATTACAACTCGCTTAAAATATGACAGTCGTCATGTCAAAATTCACTGACGTTAATTTAATGCAAAATATTGTCCTCACATAGAGAGAATAAAATGTAATTTAAAGGAATTCTGGCATAATGACGTCTATATCAATGATTACCTCTTTTGAAATTGCAAGAACTGGAGCGATTTCCGCGTTTGAGCGCCTCAAGGTCGTGTTGAATGTGAAATATTTAATAAAAAACGACGACGAATAAATATATTGGGAAATGATAGGGACAATCAATTCGTCCGGGATTAGAACTCCGTCCTGATCTTCAAATTTCCAAAAGTCTCGATCCGTAGAATATAATTTCACTGCAATGAAAAATATATCTTAAACTCCGAAAAAAATCGACACTAAAATTCATGGCCGAATTATACAAGAGATAGAAAAATAAATAAATAAAATAGGTAAACGTACACTAACCGCGCCAACACGACTTTTAGGAATTTCACTTGAATAATATTTCCTTACCTGATTCCAAAACGTCGTCAAAGTTCAAATTTGCTTCAGAAAACTGTTGTATTAAAACGTATTTTGTTACGTTTTCTGTAACAAACAACACCCGCAAATACTTTCCCACTATACTTGTCATCACAAAAAACCGACGTGAACTGAGCTGTTTCCACAACGACGCGCAACAACGAACTGAGAATTGTTCTACAAAAGAGAAACAGAACTGCGAGTTCTCGTTGAAATTCATCTATAATAGTTGAATTTTTCAACTGTTTTTTGTAAATTTTTAACTTCGGGTAAAAAAATCACAATATTGGGTAAATATTTTAAACTACAGTTGGTTGATTTTTTCTACTAATTAGTTTAGAAAAAAATTTGATTTTTGAAAATTTCTTTTAAACTTTAAAGTTGAAAAATCAAACTTAGAGTTGAAATTCCATACAAAGAGAGGCTCAATTTTTAATCTTAATTATTGGGTTGTGACTTGAACGAAAATATTTTACTTTTGCAAGTGAAAAATTCATCTAACGAGTTTGTAATTTCACCAATAAAAGAGTCAGTTTTTTTACAATCAGGACGAAAACAAATTTTTAAACCTCAAATGATGATAAAATATACTATTTCAGTTTAAACGTTTTGTTGTACATAAATAATCTATACCATTTTGTACATTCTCTCAACTTTTTTGTTGAAAATTTGTTGTACATGAACTTTTCATCCGCTTGAGGTACAGGATTTCCAACTATTTTGTTGAAAGTTTCGGTTTAAACTTGAAATAGTTGAGAGAAGTTGAAAATTTGTACCAAAATTTTCGACCGTGTACCTACCTTACCTTTCTATCGCCTGCTTTTCAGAGATTTTGATAGTAGCATTAGTTGATGTGTTATGTGTCTCCATTGCATGACCTAGCAAAAAACATAAAAACGTAACGATAATGCTAACATGACGAAAAAGTAACATTTTTGCATGCACTTTAGATAAAATTGAATCATCTTCGATACGATATATGAAATAATTGAATTGATTCTATTTGAGCTAGGACTAGTCACCAGTAATTAAAAATTAATGCAGTTCACAACAATAACTCTCGACAAATCTAATAAGCGAGCCAAAAAAAAGTAGTGATCGGGCGTTCTTGTGTGTTTATTTGTTCGCTTATAACTTGGGAACCGCTTAACCGATTTAGATGAAATTTTCAGGAGAGCTTAATTGCATTAAATATCGGGTTGTATACCATAAATTTACCAACGGTTTCCAGTCTGCTTGCCTGTCTATTTGCGTGAAATTCGAAAACCATAGAACCGATTTAGATTAACTTTAGATTAACTAAATCGGTCCGATGGTTTTCGAATTTCACTCAAATAGACAGGCAAGTAGACTGGGAACCTTTTCCTTTTATCGTTAAACCAGTAATCGCTGGCAGAGATGGGACTTGAGGATAGGTAAAAGATAGTAAATTGTCCCAAAAAGCGTTGTGGATTACGACATTGGGGAAGTGGATTTTTTTAAACTGCAGTGCAAGAGGCGCTTTTTTATACTTACTGTATAGGATTCAAGAAAAATCTAAATCTCGTAATTTTAGAGAAAAAATCATGAAATTAGCTTCTTGGAGCGTTTAAAAGGGGTGTTCTTATGGATAAGTGTGAAGAAGGATGTGGAAAATCCAGTTCTAAGTTCCTTGTCACCAGTGGAGTCTTGGTATTGGAGCAATCTTGACTTGAGTCCCTACGGCATTTACTTGGTTTAATCGCAAATTTTTCTTGTTTTACTAGAAAACTAACAAGGCGGCTCATATCACAACTGGTGCCGAGGCTCAGAACATATTTCTTACTATTTTCTGTTAATGTCTAACAAAACGCTGCTACAAAAACAATCACTAAATCATACAAATACATTCACAAATCAAATCTTCTAGCCAGAAAATAGTAATGGTTTTTGGAAGGGAACTAAATATAAATCCAGATAAAATTATTCTTTTATTTTTGTTTAACGATTGAATCATTTCTGATTCATGGTTTTTACGCGACCTTTCTGACATTGAATTTTATTGGAATTTCTCGGCTTATTGGTCATTAAAAAAAGTATAACAAAATGTTATACATATTATTTTTCTGAATGTTCTGGACGGGTTAGACAGGTTTGCCCCGAAACTCCATTAGAAGCCTGTTTCTGGCACGGAAGCTGGCTCACCGTCATCAGAGCCTGCTTTACTAGCCTCCACGAAGGCTTACAGGATTTGGTAGGGTAATACTCGATTTGAGCACTTATATCCCGATTGTCAGTATGTTTTGTTATATTTTTTTAATGACCTATAAGCCAAAAAATTCCAATTGAAATAATCTTTTATGGAAATCATCAAAATGTCGCAAATTCATGGTCTGTAGTATCAATGTAATAAATTATAGAAAAAGGTAGTAGATCTTCTACATATGTAGTAAAGTCCCAACCCTGACTGCAGCTACTATAATCAGGGATTGAAAAAGCAAAGCAAATCAGCAAACAGCAAGCTAAAATTTGCTTTGCTTTGCTGTGACGGAGAAATGCTGTGCTTAAAAAATGCTGTGCTTATTTTCAGTGCTGTGCTGAGAATCGAAAATTTTTATTGCTTTGCTTTGCTTTTTGTAGTTCGTTCTGCTGTGCTTAAGCAGTGCTGAAATTTGCTTAAGCAAAATTTAAGCAGTGGTGAAATTTGCTTAGAAATGCTGTGCTTAAGCAGTGCTGAAATTTGCTTAAGCAATGCTGATTTGCTTTCCTTTGTGTTTCTTATACAGGAATATCGATTTCTTTTTTTGGAAAATAGTACGGAGCAAAATAAAATTAGGGAGGAAATTCCTGAACAACAAATGACTTTCTTATACAACAAAAAAAAATTTTTTTCAGGGAAATACCCTAGAGCAAAATAAAATTAGGGAGGAATGTCTGAACAGCACACGACTTTCTTGTACAACGAAAAAAATCGATTCTTAAATATAAAAATACAATCCAGATCTTTTAGAAGACATATTACTTGTTAAACTAAATTCAAAAAAAATAGGACAAGCGATAGAAACGATGCCACTTTTTGAACAATCTGGAGTTGACGAAGATATTAATAATATTGATTTTAATAATTATAGTTCAAATTAACTGTAAATGCAAAGAATTAGTTCATCTATGTCCCATTCATATAAATAAAAAACCCGAATCTTTAAAATAGTGTATTTTTATATTTAAGAATCGATTTTTTGTGGTATAAGAAAGTCGTGTGCTGTTCAGACATTTCCTCCCTAATTTTATTTTGCTCTAGGGTATTTCCCTGAAAAAAATTTTTTTTTGTTGTATAAGAAAGTCATTTGTTGTTCAGGAATTTCCTCCCTAATTTTATTTTGCTCCGTACTATTTTCCTAAAAAAAAAATTTTTTTTTCGTATAAGAAAGTCATGTGCTGTTCAGGAATTTCCTCCCTAATTTTATTTTGCTCCGTACTATTTTCCTCAAAAAAAAATTTTTTTTTTCGTATAAGAAAGTCATTTGTTGTTCAGGAATTTCCTCCCTAATTTTATTTTGCTCCGTACTATTTTCCTCAAAAAAAAATTTTTTTTCGTATAAGAAAGTCATTTGTTGTTCAGGAATTTCCTCCCTAATTTTATTTTGCTCCGTACTATTTTCCTCAAAAAAAATTTTTTTTTCGTATAAGAAAGTCATTTGTTGTTCAGGAATTTCCTCCCTAATTTTATTTTGCTCCGTACTATTTTCCTCAAAAAAAAATTTTTTTTCGTATAAGAAAGTCATGTGCTGTTCAGGAATTTCCTCCCTAATTTTATTTTGCTCCGTACTATTTTCCTCAAAAAAAAATTTTTTTTTTCGTATAAGAAAGTCATTTGTTGTTCAGGAATTTCCTCCCTAATTTTATTTTGCTCCGTACTATTTTCCTCAAAAAAAAATTTTTTTTCGTATAAGAAAGTCATTTGTTGTTCAGGAATTTCCTCCCTAATTTTATTTTGCTCCGTACTATTTTCCTCAAAAAAAATTTTTTTTTCGTATAAGAAAGTCATTTGTTGTTCAGGAATTTCCTCCCTAATTTTATTTTGCTCCGTACTATTTTCCTCAAAAAAAAATTTTTTTTCGTATAAGAAAGTCATGTGCTGTTCAGGAATTTCCTCCCTAATTTTATTTTGCTCCGTACAGTACGGAGCAAAATAAAATTAGGGAGGAAATTCCTGAACAGCACATGACTTTCTTATACGAAAAAAAATTTTTTTTTGAGGAAAATAGTACGGAGCAAAATAAAATTAGGGAGGAAATTCCTGAACAACAAATGACTTTCTTATACGAAAAAAAAATTTTTTTTGAGGAAAATAGTACGGAGCAAAATAAAATTAGGGAGGAAATTCCTGAACAACAAATGACTTTCTTATACGAAAAAAATTTTTTTTTTGAGGAAAATAGTACGGAGCAAAATAAAATTAGGGAGGAAATTCCTGAACAACAAATGACTTTCTTATACGAAAAAAAAAATTTTTTTTTTCGTATAAGAAAGTCATTTGTTGTTCAGGAATTTCCTCCCTAATTTTATTTTGCTCCGTACTATTTTCCTCAAAAAAAAATTTTTTTTTTCGTATAAGAAAGTCATTTGTTGTTCAGGAATTTCCTCCCTAATTTTATTTTGCTCCGTACTATTTTCCAAAAAAAGAAATCGATATTCCTGTATAAGAAACACAAAGGAAAGCAAATCAGCATTTCTAAGCAAATTTCACCACTGCTTAAATTTTGCTTAAGCAAATTTCAGCACAGCATTTCCCACTTGATTGCTTCGACGAAGCATTTTTTTGCTTTGCTGGTGCTTAATGCTCCTGAAGTGCTTTGCTTTAAGCAAAGCCATTTACGTTTAATTCAGCACAGCAAAGCATCAGCATCAGCACGAGAATTAAGCAAAGCAATTTAAACCCTGACTATAATGCGTTGGAATGAAACTTTCATTGATTGTTTGTTTTGATTTCATCAAGAAATTAAAATTTCGTTAGAATTTTCCAAGAACGAGAAAAGGGAAACCAGTTGGTATGGGTTGGACTGCAAAGTAGTGTTATATAACGAAATGCTAATTGGAATAAATCAAGCAATGTAGAAATAGCGGTGGTACTCAGTAGAATTGAAAATTTTAAATAAATTCTGTAAAAGCGGATATCGAAGTTGTTGTTTTAAACTAGAAGAAATTATAATGGAATATTTAAGAATATTTAAGCAATTATTTGGAGAATGAAGAACATCCAATTCTCTTTTTACACTATGTTGGTTTACACGGTTTACATTAATAGAACTTTGCACTTTTTGTTTTTACTAGATTTTTATTTTTGTTGATTTTTAACGGATCATTTCATTGAAATCCGTTTTCATTACAAAACATGCCGTTTTCCATGATAAAACCACACAAAACTAGCGATTTTTTTTTCAGAAACTATGGTGGAACCTCGATAAGTCGAACTTAAAGGGGGCAGACGAAACTTCGAGTTACAGTGGATTTCGATATAACAAGGTTCGACTTATCGAAGTTCTACTCATCGAGATTAATAGCGAAAAACTTTGAATTATCGACGTCGATGATATGTCATGATGCAAGATAAAGCTATCCAGGATCGTTTCACCATATTTATCGCAGATTCAAATTCACTAGAGTTTGAATTACTTCCAAACTGTTTATTATACCCGTATGGTGAAACCAAAGGGTATATTAACTTTGCCTTACCGTTTGTAACGCCAAGATCCCGTCATCGCACAAAAAAATGAATTACACCAGTGTGTTTAGAATGATAAAAATATTTAATTTCTGCATGTCCGTCCGTCTGTCTGTCTGTCTGTCCGTCTGTCTGTCTGTCCGTCTGTCCGTCTGTCTGTCTGTCCGTCTGTCTGTGGCGCGGATTGCGGACGCACGGATTGAGCTAGAGACTTGAAAGTTTGCACAGATCCGTTTTTCGTAAAATGCGAGTTTATACCATTCGTACTCGATTAATCGAAATTTCTGGGACTTACTGTGGAGCCTGGGCAGAAACTTGGACTTGTTGGAGCCTGGGCAGAAACTTGGAGTCCTACAGCTTCTCCAGAAACTTGCAAAAATTCAACTTAACTAGGATTGCTTGCGAGTTATCCAGTTAAAAAAATGTGCTATCTTACTGCACATTTCCAGGGAGTCAAAACATCTGCGAGTTATCGAAAAATTCGATTTATCGAGGTTCCACTGTAATCAAAGATTAAGAATCTGTCTTGAAGAGAAAACCCTCAATCTTGCCCGTTTCGTGGATAGACGGATGTGAACCCCTCACCAGTTCATGTTATGAACCAGTGTTGCGGTTATCTAGATACAATTTATATAATCATCTAGATAAAAAAAATGTTATATTTATCTTATCTAGACAACACCCCAAAAATGTTATCTTTATCTTATCTTGATAAAGGAAAATCCTATTTATCTAAAAATAATCGAAAATTAAAAAATTAAATTTGAAAAAATGCTGAAATGAAATTGTTTTCTGCATACTTATGAAAATCTAAGAACTTTTTTTAAGAACCATTTTACACTTGGCAACAGTTTAGGCGTAAGAGAAGCCACTCCTTCTCTCGCTTCTCTTGCACATAAACAAAATTTTCTGCCAGCAACCGTCGCCAAGTGTAAACCGGGCTATTGAAACTGCATTTTAAATTGGAAATCAACAAAAAAAGAAAAACAAATAATTTTGTGCAATTTATTTTTTTAGTACGTAATTTTGAATTTTGTGCAACGTTAAAATAAATCTATATATATAAAAATGGACAAAACTCAAAAACTACTGGACCGATTTTTACGCGGTTTTTTGTAAAATGATCTAGATTTTTAGCTATGTTAGATTTTTAACATTCGAAACGGAAGGTCCTATAGGAAAACGGATTTTCCCAATTTCTACAAAAAACTTTAAGCTGGCAACGAAGGGTCTGCTAGTATTTATCTAAAAATTATCTAGATAATTTGGCTTTTTATCTTATCTTATCTATTATCTTTCAAATTTTCATTATCTATTATCTTATCTAGATAAACTTTATGAGCATTTATCTTTATCTTATCTAAATAAAAAAATAATTATCTGGCCGCAACACTGCCAAAATCACATATTTGAAACTAGTTAGAGCTAGAGACATAAAATTTGGTACAAACTTGTTTTTTTCATTAATAAGCATATCAACGCCAAAAATGATAAAAATCGGCTAATTTATCACTATTATATCGAAAAACGTGTCCATTTATATGGTGGCTGCTTGAATAAAGTTTTATGGCAAAGTCCCTAAATTTAAGTGTTTCTCTTCCAAGAAAAATAATTATTTCAAAATTATACCGACCTTTTATCACATTAAGCTATAATGCATAGAAATCCCGTGAAGAAAAAAGGGAAAAAGACACCAAAGCGCCAAGAAAAAATGAATAAACCTAAGAACAATTCCCTTTTATAATGAAAACATTATTACCAAATGGTAGTGAATATATTTCAACATATTTTTCACTGATTTTTCCCTCCATAGTTATAACATCATTAACAGGCTTTCGCTTTACCTCGTTCTCTTGGGGTTACTCAATGGTAGGCAGGTGCAAGGTAGTAGGCGAGGTCGGCATTTTACGGAGCTCTTGGCGGTAAATCATACTTACGGAATATTTTGCAAAAGAGAAACAAAATCGCAGCATGTTTAAAAAATTTGCATAAAAATCGCTGTGCTTACGAGGGTCACAGAAAAGTTTAAAAAAATTAAAACCGGAGCCAAAATTAGAACGAACCAAAAAAAAACGTCCGACAAAATACACCCAGGCAGCTGTATCCATGGTCATTTCTATGGAAATGGGGATGAAAAATGCCTGTAAACGAAAGGAAAAAAACAGTATTGGCAAAAAGAAAGAAATTATCGTTACTTTTATCGTGTTTTCCCTGACCTTTGAACCAACAAAACTTATCATAAAACCCTAAAGCAGGAACCAGTACTGAAACTGAGAATAGCGTTGCGATGCTCTCGGTAAAATTATTTTAGCTTGGAAGGAAAAAAATCCTATAAAAAGTTTTTAAAAAAATCTTTTCTATTCTTTAACTGACTATGGGGGTCAGCCGATTTAATTAAATTTACGATCGGTGTTATCAGTTGGCCCCGCAAACATAAATGAGGACCCGTGTATAATTGAGTTACAAATTTAATAACTAATTTGCATAATAAATTCCTCATTAGGGAAAAATAATAGGAAATACGACTGAATTGGGCCAAACTGACCGAAGTGAACTAACAAGGGTTGCTAATTAGACCTTACTGAAAGGGGCTCACTTTCATAAATATTTTATGCATATCACTTCATTTTTACCCGTATATTATTTTAACATAAATAAATCAGTTTAATTTGTTTTAAAAATTGTTCGAAATAATCATCCGTATCATTGCTAGGACGACCAGACGTCCCGTATTTCAAAGACAAGTCCTCTATTAAAGAGGAAAATTTCTTTTTTTTCCACTTTTGTGAAAAACCCACTATCTGTCCTCTTTTTAGACTTTTAAAGTAATTTTTTCAAAAAGTTGGTTCAAAAATGAGCAAACCTCGTTAATAATTAAAATCTTTTCTCAAAAGTTTAATTTTTATAGTTCTTTCATATAAGGAAGGTATTAAAACTACTCCAAAACCGAAATCATGACGGCGCCCCGGACGTTCCTGGGACATATACACATAAACTCAGTTCGATGAGTCCGCAACGTGTCTGCAGGTGTTTGTGTGCGTACGTTTGTATGTATGTAACGAAAATTCTAGGATCGACTTCTACTAGCAACCCGAAAGCTGTTATCGTCACATAGAACACCTTTTGTTTTGGAAAACATTAACCGTTTTCGAGATAATCGCAAAAATCTTTTCCATTTGTATGGGAGAGGAAAAAAATGGTAGTTTGATTTTTCCATTTTTAGAAGATTTGAAGTAGTGGTGCTTTATGTATAAATTTTTACTTTTTCTTAACAGCAATTTAAGGAAAAGGAGTTTTATGTGTATACTAAAATGTTTATATTTATATTTTATAATAGAATCCATTCAAATAATATTCTCTAGTTTACCTCTGGAGCCCAATGAACGCAACGCGAACGCAACTCCAATGCTATGTACTGTCACGCAGCGCAACATTTCAGCGGCCATGGTCATTTCTATGGAATAGCATCTCGTGAAGTAGTACAAGTGACATAATATAAAATGGAATAAAGTTGGCAAAATTACAAAATTGGATAATTTTGAAGCGATAATTTGCTTTTTTGATTTTTATCTTTGTTATTTGTATGTTATTGCACTAAGGATAACCATTTTTCCTCGAACGACATTTCCCTAACCTCACTTTATGAACTGTCAACGCAGAATTCTGCGCCAAAGTTAGAAGTTTGCAAACTTTTGCGTTGTAGGTGCGTTCACTGTGTTCACTTCAAATGATTTCTATGGAACAAACTTGTATGTGACAGTTTGTGCATTCGCGTTGCGTTCATTGGGCTCCAGGCATTAGTGTCGACTGATAGACCTGTCAAATTTAGCAGTCAAACGGTCCAGAAGGATTACGTTGCGTTCAATTCTGTGAGGAATTTCAAATCATTTCGATCGTTGGGTGCATTTAGCAACCTGACCTGTTTGGAGCCGCTCATTTTTTTATAAACGCACCACTTTCCACATTATAAATAATACCATTTATTTGCGTCGTCATTTTTACTTGAAATCGGATTGTGAACCGATACATGAATTGAGGTTATGGAATCTTTTCATTTGACGTTTGGACAGTTGCTTAGCTATTAAGGAAAAGTATTTTATACTGAACCACTTTTTCGCTCCGGGGCGATCCCGATAAATCGGGAGATCTTCCGATTTTTATGCTCATCTCCCAAACTCCCAATTTTTCCTTGAAATCTCCCGATAAATGAGACAAGGGTTGCAAACACAAAAAACAGCATCTTCTAATATATTTCTATCTTTATGTCGATAGTTTAATTTATTATTTATTATTGCTTTTACCTAGAGTTCCTAGATGTGATTATATCGGGTATTCTAATTAAACGTCTAATGAGTTTTTACATCTGTTTTCAGGTTTGACAAGTTCTATCTTTGGCAAAGTCAGTAATGGAAAGATTAAAATCAAACGTGTTACAGTTTTTGGAGCCTATTAAGAAAATGGGCGTTGAATTCAATTTCAATTTAAAAAAAGGCAATTGGTCACCAATATCGTGCCACGTAAATCCGTTGGAAAATCCGTTAGTTATCAAACAATTCGCAAAAATCTATTTTTTTTTTCATTTTAATGCAAATATCTCAGTAACGTCGAAAGATAGCGGAAAATGATGAAAGACTAAATTGTGGAAAATATTCAGGGTATTCACAGTCCTCTTTTAAATTGCGGGTAAATTTACCGCTCGGTAATTCAGTCAAATTTAACAGATTTTTACCGAGACGGTAACTTGGTTCATGTAAAAATGAATTACCGGATTCGGTAATTGTATACATGCCTTGAGTCGTGTTTTCCGGCCCGGTTATTCCGGTATCAAGAATCAACCGCGGGTGGCACTAGTAATGTTTTTAGTTGTCAAATTTTCTCGCTGGCTTTTTGTTAATCTCATCGGACTGATGCAATTTTTTTCAATTTTGATAGCCGTTGCCACAATAGAAATTCAAAAGAATACATCAAACATGGATTGAAAGGTATGTGACATATTTAACAATCAAATTCGCAGTTCATGATTTGGTCACATATCAAATAAAAGCGCTGTTCTCAAATCTGTGCTGTGGGATGTTCACAGCAGAATATTTTCAGTCTTTTAATATTACCGAAAATACCGAATACCGAAAATTAAAAGAGGATTGTGAATACCCTGATTATCTTGAATTCATCTCATACTCTGAACTACCGAAAACTTATTAGTTATCGAGATAATTTCAAAAAACTGAGTTTTTATTTATCTGGATACCGGTTTGAAATATCGATTTCTATTAAAAGATGTTGGAAATATCGCTTTCTATTAAAAGATGTAGAAGACTACTAAAAATACGTAGTTACGAGGTAAATATCAAAAAATGAAATTGCGATTTTTAAAAACCCGCCATTTCGGTTAACATATTTCCACCAAAAGTTGATAGAATTGTCCCACTTCGGGACCAAACACGCCTGTAAAATTGCATGGCTCTTGCTCCATTCTGCTTGATTACCAACGCAGTGCGCGCCTGCAGTTGGGTATCTGCCTAGGGTGACATTTTTCTGGGGCGGCACTTTGAGCAACATTTTAAGATATCCAAACTACAGTTAATTCGGAACAAGCAATGTCAAATTTACATACTTTTTCAATCAAAAATTCGCGAAGTGTCTTTGACTAAAAAACAATACAAATTGAACAGGGAACTTTTTTCCCATTTTCTAAAATTACTTCTCAATTGCTTGTTAAATTTACCCCTTAATCTCTTTTCAATGCGACAATAAAACTGGCAACAAATACAAACAATTCACCGATTATATTTTTTATTCCAATCTTGACGGTCATTTGTCATGTTGTTATCTGAAGATTCCTCGGACAGCAAGAAACCAAAGAAAAAGTGAATAAAAAAATTTATCGCGCTATTAACAAGCAAAGTATCCAAAAAGTGATAAATGGACTATGCGCCGCATAGTCAAGGCAACCGTCTTCAACATTCCACACAAGGATATGAAGCATTTGAAACTGAAAACAGGCGTTAGAGTCTCACCGTACCCGAAAGGGAAGCAAAACCCGGCGGTCACCATTTCAATTTGGCGTTTCGTTTCATTTCGTTATTTTTTTTTTTTTGTTCGAAAAACAATATTATAGAATGGTCCAACGTACGATGCTCTCACATTTTAGAACCTATATTCGGATTCTGGTTAGAACCTTCATTTCTGCTATTTCGGATGCCTCTATAGCGTCGTGTGAAGCTGCTTTCAACAGGATGAAATATTAGTGACGGCCACCAACGGTGGCATTTTCGCTTTCCGGACTATTGCCGTCGCGTCGGACGGTCCTCCGGTGATGGAAGTGAAATTGTATTCTTGGAAGGACGATGCCAAATAATTTTACAATTCTGCCCAGCACTAATAGCAACTCGTATATATGTATGTAACAATATAAGTTATTGTGGCTGTAACTGTGACGACGATGAATTTTTGATTAAGAAACGAAAATAAATCATAGCCATGACCTGTCAACTAGCAAGAATAGGGACTTTCACAGCAAAGAGCCTCTTTACAATTGATGGAAAATGTTTTAAATACTCTGGTGGTGATTTAAAATGAATTGGCGGTTCAGTGAGAATGTAGGTAACTATTCGCTTGAATGTGGACCAAGCCATAGTGTAAACATCAACGTATATATAGATATATTTCGTGATAAATGACTGCAATTATTTTAAAAAGAAATCATTGAAATGATTTTTTAACACCGTAAATTAATGACACAAAAAATATTTTAAGTTTTCTAACGCTGGGTAGTTTTTAACGACAAAAACATTCTGATTTCTGTTTAATAGCACGGCAAAATTGTGACATTTTATTAACTTCAAGAAAATCTTTTTGTTGTTATACGAACAACATATTTTTGCCTTTTAGAATTTTAACTTGAAGATTTTCTGAAGTCCGTTCAAACAATATTTGTTTGAATTAACACTTAACACTAGTGATAATTTCTGTGAATCTAATATAGATTTTATAATGTATTTAATATTTTATAAGAAAGTAGACCCATCTTATGTAGGTTAAGTATTTTGTATGCAGTTTAGAAATAGGGGAACGTTTAAAATTGATCTTGTGCGTAATATTCAACACATTTTCGTTTAAAATTAAACAATTAGGTAGTTCCTCTTTTTTCTTAAAACATTTGTTGAATTATCTACAAAATTAGCTTTGAATTTAGAGTTGTCTCGTCGATTTGCTCCAATGGGGCAGTTTTAAACAACTGGACTTTGAAAAATTAAATGTGAAGTTCGAGGTTCAAGATTCGAGCCCCGACCAAGGCAGAAGATTTTACAACATATAACTAAATAAGTAAATATAATTTGTGATCAACAAAAAACTTTCCTCTGCAATATTTAGTTTTGGGAAAAAAAAATTCCGAGGAAGTTTCAAAAAACTATTTTTTTTAAAAAGCTTTTATTTAGCTCGCTATCTTGTTTGTCTGTCGGGGTCAAATTTTGCATTCAAATTTTTAACCCACTTCCACTCATCCGATTCACTTGAAATTTTGCACGCAGACGTATGTAAGTCCGATGACAATACAATATTTTCACTACTTCGTCCATGTAAGGATAACGGAAGGTCCTGTAAGGATAACATGATTATCCTTTTCCTCAAATTTTCCGGAAAAAAATCTCATCTGGGGGTTTTTGGGATCGCTGAATCAGATTCTGGCATTAAGAAGTCTGTCAGGATAACGGAAGGTCCTCTAAGACAGAAAACTTAATTCCAGTGCACGCTAATTAAATTTATTGCCCTACTTTAATTTCACATTCGGATTTACCTGAACAAGTACGCTTGACAAATAAATAATTAAGGTAATTAAAGGAAGTAATAAAAAAAATACTAAAAATGATAAAATAAAAAAAAATTTAAAAAAAAATTTTTTTTTTATTTTAAAAAAAATGTACTAAAAATGCACTAAAAAGGAAAAAATATTTTTTTGGGTGCTGTGTATCACAATTGGAGGACATCGGCGCGCGACATCGGCGCGCGACCGGAACCTCTGGCGAGAGACATAAGTTTCGAAAAAAATAATTTTCTGATGTTATACACCTTTAAAATGTACAATATTTTAAGGTTTCAAGGAAAATGTTCTTTAAAATTGTGTATTTTGATATAAATATAGTGTGTGGCATGACATTGGCTCTTTGAACTCAGCACACATACTTTTTTTTATCACACCAGTTACTGTAATAGCCGTAACCAACTGTGCCGGTGAAGTTTCACACTTTATATTTTTATTAAAATTACAATTTTACAGAACTTACAATTTCGGATTCGTCAACCCCAAAAACCCCTACACAAGATTTGAGAAAAAGATTAATGAAGGTATCCTTGCAGAACAAGGACGAAGTATTGAAAATATTGCTTCCAACTTTATCTGTCGTCCCCCCACGTAAAAGATTCCAAAAATAATTTACAGAAAACTAAAATATTGATTCTTAAGTTAAAAAATCAATTAAAAAACTACCATCTCTCGAGCATCGTCGCTCTATTGGGGTACTCAGCATATTCTATAGATATTTCCATGGCAAATGTTCCACCGAAATTTCCCAACTTATTCCTCCACGGTATGTTTTCCCTAGACCCTCTCATGCAGCTGCACGTGCGCATGACTTCTTCCTTGAGCCTCCTCGTTTTTGTACCGTAAAGTTTAGAAGTTCCTTCATTCCGCGAACAACAAGACTTTGGAATGATTTGCCATCCAATGTGTTCCCCTGCAGAATTTCAAGGAGATTCATAAACCGATATCTCCTTTTGTGTTTTCGACCATCCTGAGCTGTCCTTCGGCATTAAAGGGTCTTTCCCTAAGCTCTGGCTGAAACTATAAAAAAAACGTACAAAAGTTTTATTCATTAAAAACAATTTGCCCAATAAAAACGACATTTTTTGTGTAAATATCAAAGATATTGAATTTTAGGCTATTTTGATTCTGAGTCGGACTTTGCTTTCGCCAGATTTCTGGAAATACCAAACAGAAAATATTTTCGACACCAAAAAAGTTGCTTAAAAGATTTTCTTCAGAAATAGGGTGAATCTGGCCAAAACAAAGTCCGATTTAGAACCAAAATATGACTAAAAATACTACACCAATTTTTTTTATGATATTTTTTTTTCAGATGGTAGGTCTGTGGGTTTATACTTGATGAACTTTTGTGGAACATTTCACAAAAAAATAATAAAAAATAAAATAAAAATAAATAGATAACGAAAAAATCAAATCATATTTTTCGGTTTTCGTTACGTTTTTCGTTATTGTAACGGAGTTAAATTTCTATAATTTTATAACGCAATTTTGAGGAAAAAACTGGAAACTCGTTATTTTTTTCATTATTTCGGTCCATTATTTCATTACGTTACGATAACGTTTCCCTTCCCTGATAATTTTTTTTACATCTTTTAAGAAAAACGTGTTCGCCTTATAGATCCTCTGGGTATAAATTTCAAAATTTTAATATCAAACTCATCATCAGCGAGCTTTAATATTTCCGGATAAAAAGTTTTTCCGGATAAAAATAATATTTTCGGATAAAAAGATGAAAGAAAGACACAGTCTGTATTTGATTCTACTTTTTTTCATTTTAAATTCGAATTGCCCAACGACAAAAAATTCTTTTAACATTCAACTCAAATGTTTATAAAGAGATTTTCGATTTTGTTATAGCAATTCTATTGTAGATTTCATGTGGATATTCATTGTCGGAGAATATTTCTCTTTTTGATATCAGCGATAACCACGAAATTTCAATTCGAGTATTAAAAGTGAAATATCAAACGAACTGATTTATGTCAGAAACACAAATGAGAAATTCACTTTTTTGTTTCCTTGATTTAATTTTTTTTATTTGCTTCAATCCAATCTTTGGAACAGACATATATTCAAATTTGAATTGTGTCTCACAAGAAATCACTATAGAAATCAAATTCTTGTTCCCCCAATCGTCGCGCTCAATCTGAGGATGTGTTTCTTTTATATCGCGAATATCCTTTTTCGTATTTTTTTGTAAAATTGGGAATTTTACGTCGTAAAACAAACAGCACCGAAACGAAATGATGGCCCTGTATAACCAAATAAAAAGGAAAATATCTCTGTTTCAGCTATAAAATTTCAACAACACATAAAATAATCGAATTTCTGTTGCATTACCGATGAAACGAATCGTTTTCGCCGTGACGACTGTGTTTTCTTATTCTGAGGCTGTATTTTTTCTCGGTACTGGAAAACACATTTTGAAACCTCTCTTGGACGAAACTCATTCTACCCTTTTTTCGTTAGCAAAGCGAAAAAAATTATTTCTATTTTTCGACAGCCAACAGCAAACAATTCGATTCCGATTCCAGAAACGTACGAGAATATCTCAATGTGCTTTTTATTATTGTTTATGGTACTACTACATTCTATATTGTAAAATGTCCGCCCATTCCAAAATCCTTGCAATATTCGTATGCCGCGCCACCGTATCGCAATGGCAAAAATAATTCAAAACAAAATCTCGAATGTTTGCTATTTATTGCAACGGAAACATTAAAGAATACAATAAAAATGTCGTAAAATAAAATTTTAAAAAGAAAATCATATTACCACCCTCAGTTCCAAAAGTGGATGGAAATGAAAATGTTTATTACTTGCAATATTTTTCGCAGCACAATCTGTAAACGAGCAATTTTCGCATTATTTAAGAATAGTTTTATCACGTTCATGATGTAAGAATTTCATTTTATGAGGTTTAATAATCAACAATTTATCACTTGTGAAATATTTAAGTGGCAAACAAGTAGAGAATTGTAATTTTTATCAGCTTTTTTTATATAGTAAACAAATTATGTAACACTGAAGAATGTCGAAATGGGCTGAAAGGAGGAAATTAGAATCTATAATTTTTGTTTAGGAATTAAATTACTCATAAATGATATTCTAAGGCACTTGGCCCAATATATTTCCTAGAAGCATTTTTGGTGTATGACACGTACCTGCCACTAGAAGTGTACATAATATAGTGGCAGATATGTAGGTACTATAAATACTAGCGACATATAAATTTTGTGAAACTTTTAAAATTTTACATATTTGATAGTTGTTTTTAGGCCTTCGATTAGCCTATCTTTTTAGTATTGACCAAAACGACCTTCCTAAAAAACACCTTTTCTATTTTACCAAAAATTTACCCGATGTATAAAAAAAACGTAGATTACACTGTTCAAGAGATAATTACACTGTTCAAGTTCAAGAGATGTTCAAGAGATCCCTTTTTTCAGGAATTTTTGGGCAAATGGTTTTTTAGATCTCATGAGTTTTCTTCCTGGCCTACTTTGAAAGATATCGGAGTACAAAAAGTTGCACGAAAATCGGCCAAGTAGATTCGGAGAAATTTGCGACTATAAAAACCGATCATGAATGCCGAATTGAAATCTGTCATACATGGTCAAAAGTTAACACAAACAATAGGAAATCTGTTTTAAACCCGTATCTTTTGTCAAATTTCAAAAACTTGAGCAGATTCAACCAATTTTTTTACAGATTTAGAATCGGCAAATTACCCTAAAATGATAGAAATATCCACGACCGAAAATAATATATTTATATGGAGTTCTTTGAAATAAAATCGTTGGATTTTTCTTGGAAATTAGAGCCAGTGTTGCCAAACCGCCAGTGTTGCAGCGACGTCAAATTGATCGTAAAATTCTTGGCATCAAAAATTGATTGTAAAATCTTTGGCAAAAAAATGGCTGCTGAGCAGTTAAAAAGTTGATTTTTAGTGTTTTTTTGGGAGTTTTAATAGGTTAGGTTAGGTTGAGAAGACCGCGCGCGCCCAGGCGTGAGCACAGCGCTACACTCGGAGGCCTACAGGCCCATTGTGATGTCTTCGGTACTCATAAGACCTTTCATCAAACTAGCTGATCCTATTTGAACCAGCCCGACTTGTTGACGAAGCTCAGCATATCCTCGAGTAGGTGGTTGCCAAGCTCCGTCAGGCCACTATAAAATCTGGCCCCAAGCGTCCCATATCGGCGTGCTTGTAGGGCTGGACACTCACAGAGTAAGTGTTTCACGGTCTCCGGCTCCTCCTCGTCACCACAACTGCGGCAAAAATCATTTGCGGCCGCGCCCCACCTTCTGGCCATAGCGCCAAGGGGACAGTGCCCCGTGATTAAGCCTGTGAGTAGCCTTACGGAGGTCCTGCTGAGTCTAAGAAGGGTGTCGGTTCTATTCCTATTAAATCTAGGTCAGAGCGACCTTGTGATTACACAATCGCTCCTTGTTTGCCAACGGATATTTATGTTGTTCACCCCTTTCCTATCGATTATACTTTTTGCGCAATCGATCGGCATTTCGACCGAGCGGTCCGCGCTCTCCATAGCCATTTCGGTCCCTAGTTTTGCCAGCTCGTTAACTCTCTCATTGCCATATATGTTGTTGTGCCCGGGGACCCAGCAAAGTCTAACGGCATGTTGGAGGCCGAGTTGATTGAGTGCTCTGCGGCAATTAGACACGGTCTTTGACTTGATCGTCGATGAATCCAGTGCCTTAATTGCCGCCTGACTGTCGACGTAGATTGAGACCCTTGGAGTTTTAATAAAAATAAATATGAGTTTTTAACAGTATTGAGTTTTATTGATGTTCAGAAAGAATTTGTAGTATCTTCTTCTTAATGTCAACAATGCAAAAATTTCTTGTGCAATTGCGATGCTATTTAACGAAAAATTTATCGCAAACTCTTATTTTTGACCTAATATATATATGTACAGTGGAATCCGGTTATAACGACCTCCAAGGGACCAAGAAATCTGGTCGTTATATCTGGTTGTTCGTTATAACCGATTCATAGTTTTGAAGGTTTTAAAATACATGTGTGAAGTTCTAAAAAACAAAATTTTTAGTGCAAATCGTCCGTACATTAAAAAATTAAATTAATTTAATTTTTCTGCAGATATTGAGTAATCAGTGTTTGTTTGGATTTTTGGTGCAAGAACTCCTTTTCAATTTTCTTTTCAATTCTTAGCACAGCTTCTTTTGAAATCTCATCAAAAATGTTATTGAATAATAGGAATGAACTCAATGTCGTAATACCTCGAAGTGCTCCATTGACTGAAGGTATGACACAACCTGTTTCTGAAATTTTCACCCGATTTTAAAATTATGTATTGTGATGCATAAAACATTATTTACCAGTAGTATCTTCTTCATCTTTTTCCTCGATACTAAATTGTCGCCTTTTAGCATTCATTGTGAAATTCACAGTATAAACTACGAAATAAACTGAATTAACACAACGTAGATGCACAAAACTTTGACAGAACTGATTAGGGGAATTCCCGAAAAGTTCCAACTTTCATTTAATGACTTAAGCAAATGACGTTTAGAAGTGCAACAAGTTTGCAAATTGGACAAAAACTAGGGTATCTGACATGGCGGCCAATTTAGAACATTTGTTAAAAACTTAATCTACCAGGTTTTGATTTTTTTCTATGAGATCTTAAGTTTCGGTCGTTATAAACGATATTTTTTTCTGTTTTCGTAGAAAAATGGGTCGTTAAAGCCGATATGTCGTTATATCCGGTGTCATTATAACCAATACCAAAACGCACAGAGTCTTATGGGCTCTGGCCGGGACCTAAGAAATGCGTCGTTAAAGCCGGTATGTCGTTATAACCGGTGTCGTTATAAGCGGATTCCACTGTACTTGCAATTCAGGGACATGTGGTAATGATGGTTACCTTTAATTCCATTGAGATCCTAACTTCGATTTTAGATAAAACGTCAAAGAATTAGTATACTCGTATAAAGAACAGTATTTTGAAACATGTCCTTTGTAGAATATCACAAGATAAAATATATTTTTGTGATTCTTGATAATTCTTTGCAATTCTTTCCATATTTTTTCTTGTCCAAAACTAAAATGTCCAAGAACATTAAATCTGTCCATTATTTTAAATTCTCTATTGGCCGTTTTCGCAATTTTTGCTTTGTTATACATAGTATTCATGAAAAATTTCGACCCCTAATTTTCCCTAAAAAAAACAATTTCCGAGCACTCCTGAGTAGATTGGAGCAATATTACAAAAATGTCTTTATGTCTGTCAGTCTGTTGGTCTGTTAGTCTGTTAGTCTGTTAGTCTATTAGTCTGTTAGTCTGTTAGTCTGTTAGTCTGATAGTCTATTAGTCTGTTAGTCTGTTAGTCTGTTAGTCTGTTAGTCGGTTAGTCTGTTAGTCTGTTAGTCCCTTAGTCTGTCAGTATGTGTACAAGGTTTCTCCACAACTAATAGAGCTAGCGCGATGAAATTTTGCACGGGTGTTTGGTCCTGGGCAAGTTTTGGTGGAAATCCGTTAACGAGGCGTAACCAAAATGGCGGCTTTTTAAAAATCGCAATTTCGTTTTTTATTATTTACTCGGAAATTACGGGTTTTTCAGTAGTCTTATAATATATGAAAAAAGTTGGAAACAATAAAATTTATTATTTTGTGTATCCGAGAACAAATTTTAAGGAACCAAAAAATCCGACAGCGGAAATGGAAAACAGAAATTATAACATTTTTTCTAAAATTTCCGGAAATTCTGTGACATAGATTGTACGTTTACGAAACCTTCCACTGTAGCTTATAAAAACAGTTTCAATTCCAACATAACTCAAAATTCGATTTTAATAGAGCAATATAAAAACTTTCATCCAACTATTTTCATTTCAATTATTATATTAAGCAATATTTCATTTTGACAGCTTATAACGTTGGTTCAGAATTTATATACATAAAGGAAAAGTAGCGAAAAAAAAACTTTAACCCTACTTTAATCTTACAAAGAATTTCGCTAAATTCCCACCGCTTAAATTCTTCAGCCCAAAATTGCTACTCATGAACTGTTAGAGAAAATATTGAATTACATAAAATTGCGGAAATAAATTTTCCTGCAATTTTTGGCCTTTTGCGCGTTTTGCAAAATAGTTTAACAAAAATTAGAAACCTACTTTAACCCACACTAAAGTAGATCAACCGCATTAACGAAAAAAGAGGGAAATCTGGGGGAATAAAAAGGAAGCATTTCCGCTTCACTAACAGCGAAACCATTTTCGAGTAATGAACTTAAAATATTGGCTCATTGTTTTCAATTGTGTACAGCATGCGAGAGAATTCCCATTGTGGATAAAGCACTCCGGATCGTACATATTCGCCACCACACAATAGAACGAGAAAATCGCCACTACCCACAGGAACTCGATTCGCGATTCCCGATTACCCGTGTGTGCGTCAGGCTCCATTAATGTAGGTCAGACTGTTCGGTTCATTCCGCTTCTGTTTAGTGCTGGGTGCTCGTTCCCAGTTTATTTATGGGATAAACCCATTGCCAATGAACCGTCCAGTGCACACGGAAAGTACCTTGCGTCCCATAATGTCATCAATTAGTAATTTGAGGTTAAAACGAATTGTTATGTTGCACATTGAGAAAGTGGGCAATTTGCTGGGATCGGGATTACTGTGCTAATGTCCCACAGCTAAATGCCCTCAATGGATTAATAAGGGAACACAATTTTGAATTCAAATCCCAATATAAAACCCCAAAACAAAATGCGAACTATGGAGAAATTTTCGAAGCAGTAAATTCAATTAACTGTACGTAAACCGTGGCTAATTCCCTTCAAGTACACCCAGTCAGAATCAAGTTATTATACAAATAAATAAAATATTGCGAACTGTGATTTTTATTGAATGGAGTTTTATAATTCTATTGAATCGGAAAGCTTAATAAACCCGGCGATAAATAGGTAAGACGATCGTGAAATAGAATTTTTTCCCATAATCGCAAATAAAAATGTGGAATGTTTGTTTGTTACAGCGTAATCCAAAAATAGTTCTTTCATAAACTGAAAAAGCAGCTAAAAAATTATAACTTTTCGGTGAATTTTTTCCTAAATGGCCAAAAAAATTGCATACGGCGCAACGCTTTATTTAAACAAATGGATAGAAATTAATTTTTGTGTAACTAAAAATTTTGAAAGATCAGTCAGCGTAATTTTTTTCGACGCAAATGAAAATATTGTCAAAGTCAAATATACGCTAAATCAAAAGCCTCACATTTGATAGAGATTCCTATTTTACTTTCACAAACGTAGTATAATAATGTATTGTATTCATAAAAAATTTCAACCTCTTAATTTTATCTAAAAAAACATTTCCTGAGCACTCCTAAAACGATTGGAGCATTATTACAAAAATGTCTTTCTGTCTGTCAGTCTGTCAGTTTGTTAGCCTGTCAGTCGGTGTACAAGGTTTCTCAAAAACGAATAGACAGAGCAATGAAATTTATACCCGGAATAAAGCGATCCTGGAATGAGACGATCCTATCAACTTTTAGTCGAAATCCGTTATCCGGAAGTACCCGAATTGGCGGCTTTTTAAAAATTGCAATTTCGTTTTTTGTTGTTTACCCCGAAACCACGCATTTTTCAGTAGTCTTAAGTATGACAAAAGTTAAAGACAATTAAAGACAAATTTCCTACATTTTTCTCTGTTACTAGAACTGTGTATCTCAAGCCGCTATCGAAATATACCTTTATTTTGAAATATAACGGTAAAAGGCAAAACAACGGGTTTTTTGTGGTGCAATGTATGAAATGAATTGAATTAAAGAGAATAATGTCTGCCACAATTTTGTATTTTACCGTTATCCACTATATATAATCGTTACCGATATATTATCATTAAAAATTAAAAAAAAAAGATTTTTCGACTTCGTTGCAAACTAGCGGTTTTTCGAAAAAAAACAGTTAAATGCGGAATTAAAGGTATTACAACTCTCTACATTCACATCTTTTACCATAAATCGATATCTCTTACCGTTATCGAGATAACGTAGATTTTGCTCATCAGTACTCTACACTGTCAAAGGAAAAACGCACACAATAACATGGTTTTTCAGTTGTGTTGAGCGAACATAAGGTGGTGTGCTTATATACAGAATTATTTGTGAAAAAAAACTTCACAGTAAATTGATTTAAACGCTTTGAGTTTGACTCATCATGAGCCGTCCATGACTGATCATGTAATGTCGACGAGGCGATGCGTTCGGCATCGATTCGTAACCCACTTCATGTGTTTCCGAAGTTCGTTCGGTTTTACCGTTCACTCTGGAACTGAAATGCTTGAAAACGATTTATTTTCAGTCGCAGTTAAAGTGCAATTGGAGAAAGATGTTCATCAAGTTTAATAGCTTCAGTTCTTCAATTTTAGGTTTCATGAGTTCATTAATTTTGGTGAATTCATCAAAATAATGAATTTATCAAAATGCTTACTGATGAGGTAGGCAATTCGGCTCACAATGAGTTTACCAATGAGCAGTCATCAATACATCATCAGTACGGCGCGCCATTATACTCATCGAGAGGCTCATGCGTAGGTCATCGAAGGAATCATGAGTAAAAATGAGTATATAATGACGAGTCATGATGACAATTTTTCCCAGGTCTAGAACAAAAATCATCATGACTTTCACCTGTTCGCGATTATGACCTCATCGATGAGCTCATGATGATCGTGCTACTAGGGTTTAGCGAAAATATGAACTGAAATGCTTGAAAACGATTATTTATTTTCATTCTAAGTTAAAGTGCAATTGAAGACAGAAGGTTCAAATAATATGAGTTCATCAATTTTAGTATGCTTGAGTTCTTCCATTTTAGGTTTCAATTCTGGTGAATTCATCAAAATAATGAATTCATCAATTCTGGTATTCATGAGTTCATCAATTCTGGTATTCATGAGTTCATCAATACGCTTACTGATCAGGTAGCCAATTCGGCTACCAATGAGTTCACCCATGAGCATCATCAATACATCATCAAAACGGCGCCATAATATTCATCGAGAGACTCATGCAGAGCTCATCGAAAGAATCATTGCTACAAATGAGTATATAAGTGATCAGTAATGATGAGTATATTTCCCAGGCCTAGAACAAAACTCATCATGAGTATCATCACTTCGCGATGATGAGTTCATCAATACGTTCATCATGAGCGATCTACTAGGGTATCTGTCCGTGGACGTGTTTCGATATCAGTTTTTGGAGTGATTATAATACATCACTAATAAGTGAAAGTAGCTTAAGTAGATTTTCGGGCAAAGCTAAACTGATTCGTATTTGCATTTCCACACTGATCACTTTGGCTTCGCCTGAAAATCGACTTAAGCTACTTTAATTTACCACAGTTATGTAAAAAATGTTAAAAAGGAGCGACCATGGATAGCATCAAAAACATTTTGGACCTTACATATTGGACCAAAACATATTGGACCTCCCCTACTCCCACGCAAACAGAAAAGTGCTCTGACATTTTAAATATTCTTTCTACAAAATTTGAAACTAACCAATAGCTGAAATGCTGTTTTTCTTACAAAATTCACAAAAGCAATTTTCGTTCCACCACTTTTGATTAAAGGAAAGGAGAAATATTTTGTTCTTCATAGTCCACCGAAACAACTCTAACGTTTTAATGTTTTAAACATGAATTAAACAATCACCAACTACAGCCGACAAATGTTTCACCTTCAGAGGCACGGGGGAATTCCGGAACATATTATTTATCACACGGATCGAGTCATCCGGAAATATAGAGAAAAAGCAACAAACAAAAATACTTTTACTCAATAAAATATCTAAGCATCTGGAAAATATTCAGCCACCAGAATACCTTTTCATCGTTCAATTCTTTTACGTAGTAGAATCCAAAGTTTTCGTTGTGACCTACTTACACCCATGCTATTGAAGCGACTAAGCTGTTAGCACTAAATGGAACAAGGAAAAGATTTTTCTGCTTTTTTCATTTTTTGAGCACTGTTCGTGTTTCTGCTAAGGAAAAATATAAGAGAAATTTAAAGAAAATGATTTCCAACGAATGATCATTGCAGAAGCGGTGTACCACTTAAATGTTTGATGTTTTTTTTTTCTTTATTTTTTCCCTTGAACTCTTCAAAAGATTGGTTACTTTTTCGACGATTTCTTGATTCCTATATGATGAGAATATCCTTGACAAAATTCACCTGTATTGTAAGACATGGAAATCTACTATGCGATAAATAAAGCAAATCGAGTTCAAAAGAACCAAAACTATTACATGAAAATTTTTTATTTTCTTGCCTGACAATTTTTTTGTTCTAGGAGCATTTAGCAAACAAAATGTCTTAGAATTGAACTAATGTGAACAGCACATGGCTTTCTTATACTAAAGAAAACATAAACACAGTTAAAAACATAACAAAAGCTATAATTGCGAATCTGGCAATTATTGAAAACCCGTATGGTGATATTCGTATCAAAATTCAAACTTTTCAATAAGATTTTTAAAATTATTCCAATCAGATTTTGATCTATGGAAATTTTATGTAGAATCACTTTTGAGATATTCACAAAAAACGTTTTCGTTCGTATCGAGGGTACCTTACCTAATGGTCCATTTTTGCCCATGAACGAACTTAGCCTCGCATTTTACGAAAAACGGATCTGCGCAAAATTTCAAGTCTGTAGCTCAATCCGTGCGCCCGCAATCCGCGCCACAGACGGACAGACAGACGGACGGACGGACGGACGGACGGACGGACGGACGGACATGCAAAATTAAATTTTTTTTATCATCCTAAACACACTGGTGTAATTCATTTTTGTGTGTGATAACGGGATCTTGGCGTTACAAACGGTAAGGCAAATCTAATATACCCTTTGGTTTCACCATACGGAGAAAAATATTTCTTGAATAGAAAAGATCTTGGAAATATTTTTCCTACTAGGAACAAGCCTATAAAAATTAGAAAAAAAATATTTCTTGAATACAAAAGGTCTCGGAAATATTTTTCCTATTCAGAACAAGCCTCCAAAAATTCGAAAAAAATATTCCCCGAGTGGAAAAGGTCTCAGAAATATTTTTCCTACTCAGAACAAGCTTCTAAAAATTCAAGAAAAATATTTCCCGAATAGAAAAGGTCTCGGAAATATTTTTCCTACTCAAAACAAGCCACTAAAAATTCGAGCAAAATGTTTCCCGGATAGAAAAGGTCTCGGAAATATTTTCCCTACTCAGAACAACCCTCTAAAAATTCGAGAAAAATATTTCCCGGACAGAAAAGGTCTCAGAAATATTTTTCCTACTCAGAAAAAGCCACTAAAAATTCGAGAAAAATATTTCCCGAATAGAAAAGGTCTCGGAAATATTTTTCCTACTCAAAACAAGCCACTAAAAATTCGAGAAAAATATTTCCCGGACAGAAAAGGTCTCAGAAATATTTTTGCTACTCAGAACAACCCTCTAAGAATTCGAGAAAAATATTTCCCGAATAGAAAAAGTCTCAGAAATATTTTTCCTACTCAAAACAAGCCACTAAAAATTCGAAAAAAATGTTTCCCGGATAGAAAAGGTCTCGGAAATATTTTCCCTACTCAAAACATGCCTCTAAAAATTCGAGAAAAATATTTCCCGAAAATAAAAGGTCTTGGAAATATTTTACCTACTAGGAGCAAGCCTCTAAAAATTCGAGAAAAATATTTCCCGGACAGAAAAGGTCTCAGAAATATTTTTCCTATTCAGAACAAGCCCCTAAAAATTCGAAAAAAATATTCCCCGAGTGGAAAAGGTCTCAGAAATATTTTTCCTACTCAAAACAAGCCACTAAAAATTCGAGAAAAATGTTTCCCGGATAGAAAAGGTATCGGAAATATTTTGCCTACTCAAAACAAGCCTCTAAAAATTCGAGAAAAATATTTCCCGTACAAAAAAGGTCTCGGAAATAATTTTCCTATTCATAACAAGCCTCTAAAAATTCGAAAAAAATATTCCCCGAGTGGAAAAGGTCTCAGAAATATTTTTCCTACTCAGAACAAGCTTCTAAAAATTCAAGAAAAATATTTCCCGAATAGAAAAGGTCTCGGAAATATTTTTCCTACTCAAAACAAGCCACTAAAAATTCGAGCAAAATGTTTCCCGGATAGAAAAGGTCTCGGAAATATTTTCCCTACTCAAAACATGCCTCTAAAAATTCGAGAAAAATATTTCCCGGACAGAAAAGGTCTCAGAAATATTTTTCCTACTCAGAACAACCCTCTAAAAATTCGAGAAAAATATTTCCCGGACAGAAAAGGTCTCAGAAATATTTTTCCTACTCAGAACAAGCCTCTAAAAATTCAAGAAAAATATTTCCCGAATAGAAAAGGTCTCAGAAATATTTTTCCTACTCAGAAAAAGCCACTAAAAATTCGAGAAAAATATTTTCCGAATAGAAAAGGTCTCGGAAATATTTTTCCTACTCAAAACAAGCCACTAAAAATTCGAGAAAAATATTTCCCGAAAATAAAAGGTCTTGGAAATATTTTTCCTACTAGGAGCAAGCCTCTAAAAATTCGAGAAAAATATTTCCCGGACAGAAAAGGTCTCAGAAATATTTTTCCTACTCAGAACAACCCTCTAAGAATTCGAGAAAAATATTTCCCGAATAGAAAAAGTCTCAGAAATATTTTTCCTACTCAAAACAAGCCACTAAAAATTCGAGCAAAATGTTTCCCGGATAGAAAAGGTCTCGGAAATATTTTCCCTACTCAAAACATGCCTCTAAAAATTCGAGAAAAATATTTCCCGAAAAGAAAAGGTCTTGGAAATATTTTTCCTACTAGGAGCAAGCCTCTAAAAATTCGAGAAAAATATTTCCCGGACAGAAAAGGTCTCAGAAATATTTTTCCTACTCAGAACAACCCTCTAAAAATTCGAGAAAAATATTTCCCGAATAGAAAAAGTCTTGGAAATATTTTTCCTACTAGGAGCAAGCCTCTAAAAATTCGAGAAAAATATTTCCCGAAAATAAAAGGTCTTGGAAATATTTTTCCTACTAGAAGCAAGCCTCTAAAAATTCGAGAAAAATATTTCCCGGACAGAAAAGGTCTCAGAAATATTTTTCCTACTCAGAACAACCCTCTAAAAATTCGAGAAAAATATTTCCCGAATAGAAAAAGTCTCAGAAATATTTTTCCTACTCAAAACAAGCCACTAAAAATTCGACAAAAATGTTTCCCGGATAGAAAAGGTCTCGGAAATATTTTCCCTAGTCAAAACATGCCTCTAAAAATTCGAGAAAAATATTTCCCGAAAAGAAAAGGTCTTGGAAATAATTTTCCTACTAGGAGCAAGCCTCTAAAAATTCGAGAAAAATATTTCCCGGACAGAAAAGGTCTCAGAAATATTTTTCCTACTCAGAACAACCCTCTAAAAATTCGAGAAAAATATTTCCCGGACAGAAAAGGTCTCAGCAATATTTTTCCTACTCAGAACAACCCTCTAAAAATTCGAGAAAAATATTTCCCGAATAGAAAAAGTCTCGGAAATATTTTCCCTACTCAAAACAAACCTCTAAAAATTCGAGAAAAATGTTTCCCGTAAAGAAAAGGTCTCGGAAATATTTTTCCTATTCAGAACAAGTCTCTAAAAATTCGAGAAAAAAATTTCCCTAATAGAAAAGGTCTCAAAAATATGTTTCCTACTCAGAACAAGCCTCTAAAAATTCGAGAAAAATATTTCCCGAAAAAAAGGTCTTGGAAATATTTTTCCTACTAGGAGCAAGCCTCTAAAAATTCAAGAAAAATATTTCCCGAATAGAAAAGGTCTCAGAAATATTTTTCCTACTCAGAAAAAGCCACTAAAAATTCGAGAAAAATATTTCCCGAATAGAAAAGGTCTCGGAAATATTTTTCCTACTCAAAACAAGCCACTAAAAATTCGAGAAAAATATTTCCCGAAAATAAAAGATCTTGGAAATATTTTTCCTACTAGGAGCAAGCCTCTAAAAATTCGAGAAAAATATTTCCCGGATAGAAAAGGTCTCAGAAATATTTTCCTACTCAGAACAACCCTCTAAAAATTCGAGAAAAATATTTCCCGGATAGAAAAAGTCTCAGAAATATTTTTCCTACTCAAAACAAGCCACTAAAAATTCGAGAAAAATGTTTCCCGGATAGAAAAGGTCTCGGAAATATTTTCCCTACTCAAAACAAGCCTCTAAAAATTCGAGAAAAATATTTCCCGAAAAGAAAAGGTCTTGGAAATATTTTTCCTACTAGGAGCAAGCCTCTAAAAATTTGAGAAAAATATTTCCCGAAAAGAAAAGGTCTTGGAAATATTTTTCCTACTAGGAGCAAGCCTCTAAAAATTCGAGAAAAATATCCCCCGGGTGGAAAAGGTCTCGGAAATATTTTTCCTGCTAAGAACAAGCCTCTAAAAATATTTCTCGTTAAATTGATAAAGGAATTGTTTCAGAAACAAAAATTTATAAACAATTTTCTGGCACTTCGAGAAATTACGCAATGTTAATTTCAAAATTGTTTTATTGATTTAATAAAAAATCACTTGGAATTTTATTTTTGTTAAAATTTTTTTGTATATAAATGATTTATAAATGATTTAAGGCTTTCGCGGTTGCTTAATGCCATAACTAAGGACTTTCGGTTTAACCGCGTGAATTTAAAAAAGAAGTAAAACTTACTTTTTTATTTGCCGAGACATTTCGGTTAGAGCTTGTGCTAACCATGGTCGCTCGAGGACTGGTTCAAGCTTTCCTTAAAACATTGGGCGGCTTCTCAAATTATAACGGTGTCTGTTGACCGTTTGTTGGCAAACTGTACTGATTGTGTCGTCCGGTTTATCGATGAACTTTAACGGTCGCAGCAATTTCAACACAGGATTCCAAGTTTCGGATAATTTTAGGCTGTCATCTCTATTAAATGTAGGCCTGCGTTTAATTTCGATTGCTTCTCGAACTAAACGTGGATAATATCGTTTTTCTGTGGCCACGATACGTGCTTGGTCAAAACGTATCCAGTGATTTTGACTATTATCCATGGTATGTTCAGCAATAGCCGATGTCTCCTTCTTGTTGTTTTTTATGGCTGAGAGGTGTTCCTGCAACCGCACCGAAATATTCCGTTTAGTTTGTCCTATGTAGAAGCTTCCACAACTGCAAGGCACCTCATAGACACCGCAATTTTCTAAGGATATACGATCTTTGGGAGATCTAAGGTACCCTTTGATTTTTGTAGGTGGTATTTGGATTGTTTTGATGTCTTGTGCTTTGAGTACCTTGCTGATCCTGTCTAACACCCCACGTAAGTATGGAAGAAAAGCCATTTTTTCGGGATTTCCGCTCTCTGGCTGTAGTGGTTTCTTAGGCGCTTGTTTTCGTTGTTTCTTGTTGTAGCCATTATTCTTCAACACCTCATCTACATGTTTCAGTTCGGCATCCAGGAACAAACAAAGTTTTCCCTCCAAAAATATTTATTCCAATTGAAAATGTTTTTGTGATTTTAATAAAAATTTGGTTTATTTAACCCATTCGGTATTTTGATGCCATATGGCAACGCAGTTAAAAATTTGAATTGACTTATTATTTATTTATTTTCAACACTCTATTCTCATTCAGTGCACCTTTAAGTGCATTTGTGACCCAATTTTGATTTTTTGAGTAAAAAGCTGGACTACAGTGGACGTATTTGTAAAAAATAAAAAATTTTATTTTTTTTGTTTTGTTTTAAATGAATACTAATAGCTTAAACATCATTAATTTGTATAGAGAGAATTTTTAACCCCCATAGAAAAAAACATGTACCGAACGGGTTAACAATGATTTTATCCATTTAACAATTTTTTTTTCATTTTCCAAGGAATAAATTTCTTTTTGTTACAATAATTTAACATAATTATTTTGTTGGCTGATATAGGATAAAATTTTTTGTTAATTTAACATTGATTTGATCCATATAACCAATTTTTTCTTTGAGTGTAAGTATTCCTAATTGAAAATGAATTTAACATTAATGAGGACGCATTTAAAACCCACAAAAAACCCCCAAATCTCCTTAAAACTTTATCAAATAGATGACACACTAATATTTTAAATTAATATTTGAATAGAATCTATTGTGAAACATCAAAACTGAATGAAATTTTAGTTTGGGTAAGAGAAAACGAAAATACCCTGAATTTTTGTTACGAATAATGTTGTCATTTATACGAAGTCACATATACCTAATAATACTAAAATTTTCCCATCTTTACACTTCCAACACATCAGCGATAGTACATCGTTACTTGTAAGAACTAAAGCAAAACAGAACGAGTATAAAATAAATATATGGCTAACGTCGAATGGATTTACTCGAGTGTAAAGATCTCGTTACACTATTTGTTTCAGCCGAATGGAATGTAAATCCAACCAAACCACCCAGACTTTAATATTGACAGAACCAGCTGCCTAAGCGACTTCTAGAACATAGGGAAATACTCGTACAAATATATCTTATCGGATATCTTTCTACAGCTAAAATACTCCTCATACTCACCCATCCTTTATCCTGTTGAATTCTCTAAGCCTCATCATTGACGTGTAGTATTTGCCTTTGGCAAAAGCCTTTTCACTTCTCAGAAAAGTACAAGTGCCCTATGTAACTGGTCAGACCATAACCATACTATTGTGCTGAAGCTATCAGATATACCTATATTCATATAAATATACCGCATACACAGATATATGCTTTGGTAAATTCACGGGGCATATATAGAGCTAGAATGGAAGCGAACGTACGTTGGTGGATTGGACCCTTAAGTGCAATCATGTTCTTATCTTATCTTTTGGGAACATCACGAAATAGTTCCATATATTCATTCTTTCCCCATTTTGATCTCACAGCTCCTTTAGGAAGTGTATTAGACCAGTAAGAATATTTCCGTACGTTTTTTTCCTCCAATTTCTACATTGACGATTTTCTTCACATTCAACTTAAAGTGAACGTAAAAAATTCCAATTGTTTAAATAACTTTAAAAAATTTAATTGCCAATGAATTTTTTGCAACTTTAAATATTTTTTCAAAATTAATTTGCCTGGGAACCCTAAACTTAAGAAAAATTATGTGAAATCTGTTTTTGGAAGGCGTAGGAGGACATCTAGTATCTTAAATTAAAGTTCTCGAAGAGTAGATAACTTTAATTCAAGATACTAGATGTCCTCCTACGCCCTCCAAAATTACTTATAATGTTAGGTTTACCACCGCGCCCTTCGATTTTTAATCCAATAAAAAAGCGAAATTCTTGAAGGAGGAAGATTTTTTTTTTGTTTTTCGGCCTAAAGGGTGTACAATTGCCAGGGACCAATCGTCAAATACTCTATATGATGACAGATAAACTGTTTATTTAAAAAAAATTATTTGTAGGGGGAAAGGAGTGATCCGATTGGATTCAGATGTATAGAACGATTATGTAAAATCATATTCTAAACACATTTTGCCTTTATAAATTTTTCTTTAAGACTCATCATTTTCGAGAAAATAGAAAAAAAACATTCAATACTCCCTATAGAAAGTAAACATCATGGCGTTTGTGTTCAAAATGAAGATCATTTTTTCCAACAGAAACTGGCATCAGGACATCGTCAGGATCGCTGATCTCGAATCTGGTGTTCGAATTTCAAAATTCAAAACGAAAGGTCTTACAAGGATAACGATTTTTTCTAAAAAGTTTTTTTAACAACTAATACATTAATTAATGGAATAACGAAAACGGTAATAACTTATGAACTACACTTTAGACATCAGCATAGACTTTTTTTTGTTTGAAAGGTCTTCGAAGAGTGCGTCTTTTTAACCGACTTCCAAAAAGGAAAAGGTTCTCAATTCCACCTGAATATTTTTTTTTTTTTTTTTTAATGTATGTTCACGCTTAACTTTTTACTGGGTGGACCGATTTTGGTCATCCCAAAGAGAAAGTTGTAGAGAAAGTTCCTGGTTGGACCCTGGTTCATTCATGGGCAAAAATGGACCATTAGGGGGGGTACCCCCCATACAAACGAAAACGTTTTTTCCGAATTTCTCAAAAACGGTGCATCTTATCAAAAAAGTCTAAGAATTAAAGTTATTTAGAATATGATTCTACATAAAACTCCCATACATCAAAATCCGATTGGAATAAATTTTAAAAAATCTGATTGGAAAGTTCGACTTCAAAGTGGAATTTTGGTACAACTGTTCGAATTTTGATAAGAATATCACCATACGGGTTTTCAATAATTGCCAGATTGGGAATTATGGCTTTTGTTATGTTTTTACGTTGTGTTCAGTCAGAGCCGTATTAACAAGTTTGAGCGCCCTGGGCTAAATAAAATTTTGCACCCTTACATAGTTTTATTGTAAAAATGCAATTTCATTTTTTAAAATATTCTTTAATTCAAAACACAGTACTAACTTAAATTACAGATACGCTAAATATAAAGAAAAATAAAAAAAAAGCAATCAAAATTTCATCGCCTCAGATCGATGGCGCCCCTGGTCTGTAGCCCAATTAGCCCTATGGTTAATTGGGCCTTGTGTTCAGTACAACACAAGGAAGGTTCTTTTATATATTTCCCCCGTGTTAACCTACCCCTTCAAACCCCTCCCTGCTTGGGATATCGAGTAAAATTCTTTGTATTGTGTTCAGTACAATATTTGGAAGATTCTTTTATATATTTCTCATCTGCGGACTTATCCCCTCAAACCCTTTGTAATTTTACCTATATTAAAAATTGAAACTAAAAACGTTCGAAATAAAAAAAAATTTTCTAAAAAAAATAAAACCGACTTTAAAAAAAACTGAAAAGAGAAAAAAGCACTAAAAAGAAAAAAATAATTTCAAACTATGTCCATTAATAGCGTATTTGAAATTTGGCTTTTTTGAAGTGGCGTTAAATTTGCAACTAAAATAAATTACATACTTTCTAACCCTTAAGGCTAATCGTTTACATACTTTCTAACCCTTAAGGCTAACTAAGAACTAAGATCGACTCCAAAAATTTTGTTGTCAAACAGATTAACTATAGACACGGCTCTTACAATAGAAATTTTACAACGATTTTATTTAGTGTAAATTTAACGCCACTCCAAAAAAGCCAAATTTCAAATACGCTATTAATGGACATAGTTTGAAATTATTTTTTTCTTTTTAGTGCTTTTTTCTCTTTTCAGTTTTTTTTAAAGTCGGTTTTATTTTTTTTATTTATTAAAAAATCATATCGACATGTCGCATCCTTGTTCCTTGTAAAGAAGAAATAAAAGTGTTGATTTTCTAAAAAAATCTAAATTTCATGGCCTACTTTATCCCACGACTCTATGGCTTATGTTACACACGGCAACTTTAAGCGGCGACTTTTCTTAAATATAGGCGAGAGAAGTGAGGGAAGTGGTGGCCCCTCACTTCTCTCGCCTATACTTAAAAAAAAAGTCGCCGCTTAAAGTTGCCGTGTGTAACATAGGCCTATTGAATTGGTTAGTAGTACTAACTTGGTTAGTAGTACCAAGGTTAGTAGTACTGGTTAGTAGTACTAACTTTTAAGCAAATTTTACTTAGGGGACAGTTTTACCAAAAAAGCAGCATGCTTTCACCTCAAATAACGATTCACAACTAAACATGTGACACTGTTGAAAAAACTTTCGCAACTTTTTCGCACAATGCAAGACCGACACATCTGCTCTCTGGTGGCCAGAATTATAAGTTACAATTGTGACACTCTTCTACAACATAATATACCATAATTACCACTCTTTCGCACCTTTAGTACAAATTCGACATTTTTTGAGTTGTGACAGTCTTCCTCCGAAGTAGCGAAATGTCAAAAAAAATCCTACGTTTCAGTAGCCGAAAAAATCATGACAGTAAGGAGATTTAAATCATGTTGCAAGATTTTTTGAGTCTCCATTAGACTTTTTCGTGATTGGATTTAAATCCAATCTGGAAAAAAGTCTAATGAAGTCCATATGTTATTAACGGATTTGGACATATTTATTGCTTTCTAGGGAGTTTTACTTACCCCCGTAACCAAAGTTATTGAGGTTTTTGTGAATCACGCATTAAAACTTTTCGACCTAAAAAAAGGTAGTGAAGGAGTAATTTTAGTGGGTCTCTTAGAACACTTTGATAAGGGAACTCGATAGAATGGACTTATTTATGTGGGAATACTTATCGTTATGATACACCTTGCATTTACAGTGTCTAAAATTAATACTTCTAGCATCTTAGCTAATTATCTTGCGTGACTCAGAAAGTGTCAATATTTTAGGAAAATCGGGTGTGTTACTTTACAGAATTATTTAGTATCGTAGAGTTTTGTGCCCTCTGAATTTTCAAGTCCCTTGCAAGATCCATTGACCAGGGTGGCGCGTCAAAGTTGCCAGTTTTTTTAAAAATTGGCTCGAGGCGTATTCAACTAAGAGTTGTTGGGGTAGATGCACTTGTTTGTAGAAAATAGCACAGTTTACCACATTTGCTGCAACGATAGCTATATAGGAGACTTTTGATGTTTTAGAAGCTCAACCAGAAATTATGCCAGTGCTTAAAGTACTCCTTTTTCACAAAAAATAATTGGTCACCTGACCATGGAATAAAAATTTTAAATCAAAATATTCCTTAAAACAAAATCCGTTCAAATCTTTTCGGTTATCCCTAAGAAATGGGGGTATGATCTTTAGTTACACCACTTACCGGTGTCAATTCTTACATTGACAAAAAAAACTAATAATTTATGTGATTAACATTCCACAAATATGAACCAAATCACCGAATTTCTCCAAAAATTAAGGATTTATTTATTACCGATATTATAATTAATTAAGATAAAGACACTCCTCAAGTTAATCGAAAACCAAATCCAATCAAAGTGTGAAAAATTTTCAAGGAACGCTCTATACATACAAATATATGCGACAACTGTGTAATCTCCAATCCCAATGAAGGTTCATCTGGAGGGTCTATAATATAATCTCTCCGCACTGAACCAAGCAAATCCGATTTCCCGCAATTACCTTATTAATGTATTATGTTTAGGGCACAATATTAAATGCATTTGTCAAGCAAACCACAACATTAATGACGATAGAATTTCTATTGACGGTAAATTTAATACAAATACCATCTATAGATACTTATTTATCTATCTAATAGCCAAAATATATATCCTATAAACACAGTTAAACATATATATTCCCCCACAGTTCCAGTATTACTGTAACTACAGAGTCTCATAAATTAAATACAACTGTAAGGAGGAAATCGGGACGGGCAAGAAATGGAGGTGGGTGCGATGAGGTGTATAATTAATTATTCCAATTAATCATTGATTCTTGAGGGTTTCCACATGGCTGCAATCCCTTCCCACATTAAAACTCCTTTGGCTATAGTATCTGCCCATTTTCAACCCTCTAAAAGCTGGTAGTTACTGGAAATCCGAGACTTGCCGAAAGAAAGGTATAACCTAAAGTATGTTGGCAAGCATTGGAAGGTATCAAAAATTAAAATTGATTTAATCCTTTAAGGGTATTCCGGTCCTCGTTTAAAACACTGTACTTAATTACTTAAGCAGTATTAGGAAAAGGTGAAAATTACTTAACCAAACAATTACTGACTCATATTATGCTCTTTTATTCAAATATATATGTATAATCAAAAATATTTCACAACTAAAGATAGCGGTGGCAATAGGATAATTGAAAAATTTATTAAGATAAATCGTCTAATTCCTATTTTACAATTTATGTGCCTGGTATTGGCTTTATATATTTAAGTTTTTAATAAAATCAAATTTCCCGTGGAATTTTTATTCCCCATATGAAAACTTTTATATTGTTATGTGTGAGCATAGACAGATTCGAACGTATATGTGATACGATTGTAGCCTGGGGTTTTAGGGGTGAATTATTAAATTTATTACATGGGAAAAAGTTAATTTAGGGTCCACTATTTTAGATTATTTAAATGGTATATAATAACTGAGATCCTTTTGTTTTAATTTAATTTATGTTTAACGGTCGAGATTCTTTGCTATTAGTTATATGAATTACCGTCGCTAGCTATATTCACTAGCTATAGAAACAAAGACAAATTCAAATCGCAGATTCAGAGCAAGCTCTGCCGTGGAGTAGATCAAGGTATTCTACTAACCTTTAGACTGCCGGCATTTTTATACCCGTATGGTGAAACCAAAGGGTATATTAACTTTGCTTTACCGTTTGTAACGCCAAGATCCCGTCATCACACACAAAAATCAATTACACCAGTGTGTTTAGAATGATAAAAAAAATTGAATTTTCCATGTCCGTCCGTCTGTCTGTCTGTCTGTCCGTCCGTCCGTCTGTCTGTCTGTCTGTCTGTCTGTCTGTCTGTCCGTCTGTCTGTGGCGCGGATTGCAGGCGCACGGATTGAGCTAGAGACTTGAAATTTTGCGCAGATTCGTTTTTCGTAAAATGCAAGGCTAAGTTCGTTAATGGGCAAAAATGGACCATTAGGGTACCCCCCATACGAACGAAAACGATTTTTGCGAATATCTCAAAAACGGTGCATCTTATCAAAAAAGTCCAAGAACAAAAGTTATTCAGGATATTATTCTACATAAAACTCCCATACATCAAAATCCGATTGGAATAAATTTTAAAAAATCTTATTGGAAAGTTTGACTTCATAGTGGAATTTTGATAAAACTGTTCGCCATTCACTTAAATCACCATACGGGTTTTTAATAATTGCCAGATTGGCAATTATAGCTTTTGTTATGTTTTCATTAAAATCATAGGTTTTTGTTTTAATCATCATCCTTGGCGCTACAGCTCTCGAAGCGCCGGGGCCTCCTCAATTGAGGTTTCATAACAATTTCTTCCTTGCTTCGCATCTACAGTTTTACATGAATTGTGAACCATGGATGAATTACAACATTTGTAAGGTTTTTACGTTGCAACTCATCAACAGCTGAGGCCGTGATAGCAATCTAGACCTATGATGTCGTTAGCTCCAAACGGCAACTATCACTACTCATTTCGTAAAGCAAGTTGAGTGGACTTGAATCACAGCGGTTTTTTTAATATTTGTTATAAATATATTTAGAATCTACTTATTGCGTGTCGTCGCCGAGATTGTAAAGGGTGGTTAAATTTTAAGGGCCGATGTTGAATGTGAACCACACCTAAACGTCAAGTTTTTTTCTGCATTTCATTTGACATTTCTCAATTTCAGACTAACTCAATTTGAACCATGGAAAGATACACAATCGAGCAACGCGTTAAAGTTATTCAGGCTTATTATGACAGTGGATGATCAATTTTCGAAGAAAATCATCTTCAGTGATGAGGCACATTTTCACCTCAGTGGATTCGTCAATAAGCAGAACAGCCGCATTTGGGCGAATGATAATCCAAGAGTGATTGTCGAAAAACCAATGCACCCACAAAGAGTGACTGTTTGGTGCGGTTTATGGGCTGGCGGCATCATCGGGCCGTATTTCACGAAGTGCACGATATGCATTTTGATTTGAACGCCCATTTTCATAATAAGCCTGAATAACTTTAACGCGTTGCTCGATTGTGTATCTTTCCATGGTTCAAATTGAGTTAGTCTGAAATTGAGAAATGTCAAATGAAATGCAGAAAAAAACTTGACGTTTAGGTGTGGTTCACATTCAACATCGGCCCTTAAAATTTAACCACCCTTTATATGGTCCCGTGCAGGGCACAGAAAAATATTTTGTTTGTGACAAGCAAAATTTTTTTGTTCCAAACAAAATTTGTTCACCATGAATATAAGTATATTTAAAGAACTAAACATAACTATATTCATGGTGAACGAATTTTGTTTGGGGCAAACCGATTTTTGGTTGTGGCAACAACATTATGTTTATTTTAAACAAAATATGTTTGCAGTAATTATAATATAATGGTTGCGTCAAAAAAAAATTTCTTTCCCCGAAGGTTAAAGATCTCGAGCACCTCTACTTTGGAGTCGAGCAATTTTCTAAGAACAAGAAGGAGCATAATGCAAATTAAAACCAATTTTGGTATTTTTTCCTTAATTTAACACTTCTCTAAGGCATTTGTGACCAAATGAAATTCTTCTTCACTAAATGCACAGCCTTACCTCAAAAAGTCAACTCAAATATCACTACATTGGGCGAATTGCAAAATTGCTCGAAAACTGCATTTTCAACATGGACGCGCATAAATTTTTCTACGGGGAGGCTAAAAGTTTTTTTTTGGGTATCTTTTTTTGTTGCCCATCCAGATCCAGATGAGCAACAAATTTTATATAGAAAATAAAACTTGATTTAGGTTAAATCCAAGAAAAAAAATGCCATTGATGGGCGTAAAAGCGAAATTTTTTAAACCGAATGCGGCACAAATTTTCTATATAAAATTTGTTGCTCATCTGGTTCTGAATGGGCCCCAAAAAAAGTAACGGTTCTTATACATTTGAACGGTAACTGTAAATTACACTTCTGTTTATAATTTTACTTCATTTAGGGCCTGTTTCACCACTGCTGGATAAGTTTTATCTAGTGGTTAAGTACATATCAGAGACCTATAGACATATGACAGATATTTATTTACTAGATAAAACTTGTCCAGCAATGGTGAAATATCGTTTTAAATGCACCCTTAAATCTACGTAAACTCACCCTTTTTTTTATAATTCCAGCCAGAGCTTAGGGGAAGACCCTTTAATCCCGAAGCACAGCTCAGGATGGTCGGAAGAACGAAAGGAGATGTCGGTTGATGTTCTGCTTGAACTTCTGCAGGTTATAAGCGCCTTACACGTTCAATGTTACTTGACAATTTTACTTGAATGACTCATGTTTCAAGTAACCTTGATCGTTTGGATGCTCTTCAATGTTACGTTTGCAGGCAATTTCCATCAATGTTACTTGACGAAAATTGTCAAGTATCACTGAACGTGTGGATGCTCCTATAGTCCGAAGGGGGGCACATCGGATGGTAAATCGTTTCAAAGTCTTGTTGTTCGCGGAATGAAGGAACCCCTGAACTTTACTGTACGAAAATGGGGAGGCTCAAGGAAGATGTCGTGCGTGCGTGCAGCTGCACGAGAGGGTCTAGGGAAAATATACCGTGGAGGAATAAGTTGGGAAATTTCGGTGGAACATTTCCCATGGAAATGTCTATAGAATATGCTGAGTACCCCAACAGAGGGACGATGCTCGAGAGACGGTAATAAATCTGTCAAAGACTTGTGTAATATCTTTAAATAACTTTAGTAATAACCACTTGTTTACTGTTCAGCTCTTTATTCATTAATGATCCCTTATAATTTATTTCATTAAAGGCGAGAGGTGCAGAATCGCTGAGTCGGCATCACTGGTGGCGACATGCGCGCGATACTTGATACGTTGGGTTAAGCTTCTTGCTTATCGCAGACGCGAATTCAGCACATTAATGTTGCAACATTGTATGCGCGTGTTTGGATACCACCCTTGTCTCCAATCAGTCGGAGCGGACGGTTTTGAATTCGGTCCGACAGTTGCAGGTCAGTTTTTGATACTCCAGCCCAAATGTGCGAATTGCACACAAGTCCTGGTCGAATGTAGGTCTTGTAGATGTTGAGCACGTCGATTGGTGTGAAATATTTCTTGCAGCGTTCCAGAAAGCGTAGGCACTGCGGTGCTCTAAAAAATAAGTATAAAAATTAAACTTTTTTGACGTATTTTATTGATGCGTGATTTTACCCTAACGGTACAAGGAAAACGGTTTCCTTGTATTATAGATGTAAAAACGCAATAAAATTTTCTACAGTGTAATTTTTAAAGGTGTGTATAGCTTGACTTCTCTCAATTCCAAATGATGCAATCTTTCAATCGTTAGATATGTTTTTTTAAAGCCACGAGATATTCCTTTCCTGTTACAAAAATTACTGATTATTTAAATTGAATAGAAACGGATTGAATCATAAAACTTTGGTAATCTGAAATATCTCCTTTAACTCAGAATAATTTCTTACGACTCTCGCTTAATTTTTTATCTTCTTCGTACAAAAATGGATTTAGTAGCAACTTATGATATGCTTTATGCTCACAATGTAAAGTAAAAGCATTTACTTTTTAACAAAACATTGTTTGGAGAAATGGGGCATTCGAGGAACTGTAATGTTTTGCCATGAAATGAAAATAAAACAAAAATAAATTTATGGCAGTATAGCACGCACCATTCAAATTGATTTATTTGCTCTGCGTTTCCAACCCGAATGCCGTGCTTACCGCAACAGCTTTGACCCTCGTTTCCACGATATTTCATATATAAAAGACAAAATCATAATAAGATTTTACTGAAATTGGGATTTATCCTGTGAAAATTTCTATGGCCGCTTGTGATTAAGTATATTTGCCCCATACCATATCTCCCCATATACACGTCGCCACCCACCGACACTGACATTCAGACCGATACGAACGCTAATGCCTTTTTCTTGCCCTCGATAATATTATTGTCTATGATGTGGCAAAAACATTTTTCCTAAATTATGATTAAATGGGAATATGTCTGTTGGTTTAATAATAGCTGAACTTTCCTTTTCCATTTTCATGAAAAATCACCACATCGCCTGAATAACACTTACGAATATTTACAAAAACGAACACAATGGCCAACTGACAAATAAATGCAGAAACGGAAGATACTTTCGACAATGGCCTCGTCTGTCCGGGAAATTGGAGTAAAACCAACAAATGGTTTTCTATATAAAAATAACTTCCATCCACTACCACCAGCATCAACTTTTATTATTATTTTGCTTCATTAAAAAGTTTTGGCACGATCTGAATTATATCCTGGATTGTTTATCTTTTGTGAAAATTTTTAATAAGCATTTACGGATTTTCAAAGTTTGTATTTAAGCCGCATCAAATTATTTGGACATTAAATTCAAGATATAAAAAAAAAGAGACTGTAGATGTAGAATAAGAGCCTAAAGCGAAATCTATGTTCATGTCGCAATATAAGAAGAATAAATAATCGAGGAAATCTTAATTCCCTGAAATTTGTAATTTTGAGACTTTTTTTATATCAACACAAAAAGCTTAAGAAAACCTATAATTGCCATGAGGCAATCCTTGCATAAAATATTCAGAATACCTTATTTGAAATCTTTAAACCGAATAGAGATTCCAATTTGAGTCTACTTGATTTTTTAAGTTATTCCAAATAAACTCATAGGTGTTGGAAAGTTTTGTAAAATTACCTAGCAGACCGAGTGAATGTTAAGTGATTCACTAGTGATTCGTTGACATTCACATGGATGAAAGAAACTTTCACTAATGAATTCCCATACCACTCGCTAGAAGTATAGTAGAGGAACGTTTGTATGAACTAATTAGAACACCTTGAGTTCATAAGTGAGGTTTTCATATAAAAGGGGTTTAAGTTTACAGAAGCAGAATCGTTTAAGGTAGTTGATCGTGGTTATCAACTGTCGATTGTTCAGACCTCGCGGTCTACATGCTTTTTGCTCCGTCTTTTTGCTCCGTCTTTTTGCTCCGTCTTAGTTTGCGCAGTTTTCCTTCTTAAAAAACGGCGCAAATTTTTCGTCCACACGGTTCCGTTTTTTATATATTTTACACAGTTTTGTTTTTTTTTTTTTTAGAACTTTTTTTATGATGAATATGATGGATATTGAATAGATTAAGCGAGCAAGACGTATTACTTTTCAGCTTAGCTGTTTGTATGATTTGTAAAAAAAATATCGACGAACTACATGCTGCAAACAACGGTTATTAAAAAGAAGCATTTATTCTCATGTGAACTTGCTTCAAGAACTGCTCCATGAAGAGAATGATTCTATAACAACTTCTTAGTGAATTTATTTTCTTGACAACCGTTTCGCGATTAGCACTTTTATCAATTTCCTTGAGTTTATTTATTTGCACTCCGTCACTATATTCCTTGCTTTTAACTTTCCACAAGCAAGGAAACTATATAAAGAACCATGCAGTATTCGACGTTTTTTATGCCCCTGGGTTAAGTTTTGAACCCGTGTAGTTTTCACTTTGGTTGAATACTTTTTGGAAAGGGCACAGTCTCTAGTTTCATCCATATATAGCTTCAAGATCCACCGAATTGCAGGGCGATGGTGAGGGGTTAACGAACTTCTTGTGATTTTTCACAGAAATCAAGGCAGAAATCATGTGAAAAATCACAAGAAAGTTCGTTAACCCCTCACCATCCCCCTGCAATTCGGTGGATCTTGAAGGACGTGTATCTCGTGTGGATTGGTATCGCCCCAAATCCGCCAATTTTGCTTGTTCACATATCCATTCAAAGATGATTTTAAAATGATTTTTTTTGGCGAAATTTGGGTGATTTGATGATTTGCACACGTTGTTCAACGCTATAACCTTTCATGGTGATTTGCCATACACTACTGAACAATTCACAAAAAATTTGACAGATGTTGCTTTAACAAAATGGCCGCTGAAACCTAACAAACTTCGAGCGTCCTTATTGAAAGTTTTCCGGAAACTTGAAAAGGTAAAAAGATAATTTTATTTATTCAGTTCTTAATTGTCATATGAGTAAAGCCAAATCATTTGCATCTTTAAATGCTTCTTCATATACTTCCTATTCGTCTCACTGTTTCTTCACTGTACCATTTGACTAGGTGCATCTCTTTCTTTGAATCATTCTGAACTCCTCACAGAATGTTTACTTGCACTGACATAGAATAAGGAATATATAGAAAAAACTCTGCCGAACAAATTTTTGACAAATTTCCCCTTCGAAGGGGGGAAAAATGTCCCTATCATTCACTAGCTACGGCCTAAAAGTTAATTACTTTTAGACTAGGGAGCACGAAGCAAAGAGAACATTTTCTAATCATTTTCGTCGTATCTATTCAATGAGATGGAGGAATCGAATGGATATTTTTTTCCGTGTTACATCGGATCCTCTTGCTTCATCTCACAGTGGAAAAATTTTCTCTGAAAATTTGTTCTAAGAGTTTATTCTCTAGATTATTTGTTCTCTGGCACTGACTTCAAGTGAACATTCACTTGCTGGTCTCCGTTTTTCTGGCAATTTTTGAATTGTTTTTTAGAATTCAACATAAGTTGCGCTGCAAAAAAATAGATAGAAATATATGTCATAATCAAAAACTTTATAATAAAATATGCTACAGGTGATATTTTTTTCTAATAAAAACACGATGAAAGCAGAAATTTACGAAACAATTGCGCCGCAGGCAAAATAAAATAATCTGAGACAAAACCACATGCCTGAATCCGGGCTGGTCGGATCAAGTCATGCGCATCTCTGCGTAGAATCCCATCGGACGTTAAGCAAGATGCAAGCCACGCTCGATAATCCGAAACCCCGAAAATCTGAAACTGCGAAAATTCAATTCGATTTATCTTCGCCACCAACTACTTTATAATCCGAGTCAATTCATCATTATCGGCGTAACAACCGCGCTCTAAATCTAGCGTAATTTCTCTACCAACTAGACAAGGGGCGTATTCATCCTCGCTAATCGCTTCAAAAGCGCTTTTTCTGCAATTTTTGCTACATTTGAACGATACGTAGGGATGGAGGCAAGTAAAATGCAATTTAGTTTAGACACAAGCCAACAACAATAAGCCAACAAACATACCATATACCAATAGCAAAAAATTTGGGTATACTAGAATTCAATTAAGCGCTTTTATTAAATGATTACCTTCAACCTGGATGCTAAATTTTAGCGAAATGAAATTGCATAGCGATTAGCGAGGATGAGTACGCCCAAGGTTTAACGCGTATAACTAGTTCTATCTACTGTACTTTATAATAAAGGATACTGCTTTTTCAATCGGGATTTGATTTCACTCATTTTGATAGAGCATTAAGCTCTAAACAACAATCTCTTAAATGTTAGTATAAATATTAAAAATTTGGAAAAAAGTAAATGCTTTCGGACCTTTTCAGAAATCTGTGGCTGGCAACTAAACCACGCAAAAATTTGTTCTGTGACGAGTCAAAAAATTCAAAATTTTTTGTTGCGATTTCAAAGGTTCATGGTGTGTAGAATAAGTGTCCAGAAGGATATCTTCGGGAGAGGTAAGATACTTGAGTTTCGTAGGCCATTGTATCAGTAAATCGTGGTTTAAATGTTTTTTTCAGGAACTAATGAGCCGACCGGGCTGTCGCTACACACATATATTCGAGGGATGTGTACCTACACTTGGAACGACAACAACATTGAAATACTTGTTTTTGAAAAAGTTACAACCCAAAAACCGACGAAAAATATCGTAAAAATCGAAATTTTATTTACAAATTACCACCACTTTAAAACTTTTCCATATTTTCACGTAACTATAGTTCCGGCTGTAGCCACAAGCATATAGTTTAAGAATTTTTTGAGCAAACATAGCAACCATCCAACTCCTCTTTGGAGCCCTGCTGTACAATTTTTTATATCTAGTGCTTTACAAACAGAATTGTTTTTTATTAGTTTAAATGTTAAATAATTACGGAGAAAAGATTTCATAACGATATCGTTTGTCCAGTTTCTGAAAAAAACCAAAGCGATGCAATGAAATACTACCCGTCACTAGAATACTTTCTTAAAAGTAAACAATGAGTGAAATATCAAAAATGTCACCTGTTTAAACTTTTTTTCCGAAAATCTCTAGCCTATAAATCATAAATATAGACGCCGCTTTCATGTTGTCATACTCCTAGTAATGGAGAAACTATAGTGTGCCATTGAGGTACCCTAACCACAATGGAAAACGCCTAATGTGGACATGATCTAAGCAACTGGGTGTCAATATAAGTACTCTATTCAAATTCCCAATATCCTACTCAGGTCAGTATTGAAGAAAAATTCTTAAGGCGCCCACAGACAGGAAATTTATTGTTTTCAAAATTAGTTTCGTTTTTTGAATGTTCTAGAACACAGAACATTGAAAAAACTATCCAAGGTAAGTGAGAAATTTCATCGAGTTCAATCACAACTAACGTTGCTTACATCAGTAAGCCGTTACTATTATATTTTCTTGCTATACTCACGATGTTTCAAATTATTTAGCTGTGGAACAGAACCAACTAACCACTTTAATAATGACAATAATCATTTTTCCGACCAGTTCTTTCTTGTTATAACAGCTTCATTTGTTTAAAGGTTTTTAATTGCATATCATAATACGACTTCCAAACTATGGTAATAGTTAAGACTGATTTTGCTATTCTAGTACTCACTTTAAATCTAGTGGTATTAATAGATCAAAGATGTCTACATGTCTATTTATCATTTTGTTATCCCATAACCCAGTAGTACTGGTAGTACGGTCTACCCAGTAGTACGGTACGATCTAGATTGCTATCACAGCCTCTGTTCTTGATGGGTTGCAACATAAAAAAACCCTAACAAATATTGTAATTCATCCTTGGTTCACAATTCATGTAAATTCTATAGGTGCGATGCAGGGAAGAAATTGTTATGAAACAACAAGTGAGGAGGCCCAGGCTCTTCGAGAGTAATAAACCGAGTTTATCTCGCATGCTCATTCCAGTTTGGTAACACTCAATTAGTCAAGTGACCAAATAAGTTACGGTATATGCCGGAGAGCATTCAAAATATGTTTATCTGTCATTGTCTGTTAAACCAAACTGGAAATTTTTATTGTGGATTTTCCATTGACAATGCGAATGGTTTTCGACTGTGATTCAAATGAAATGAACATTTGTTTATTTGTTGAAACTCAAATTAAATGAACATTTGTTTATTTGTTGGGCAAAATTTTACTTTAGGGGCGCGGTTGACTAGGATTTTCATATTTTTTTCCTAGCTTTATGGGATTTAAAAAATAAAAAAAAAATTAGTCGCTCGGCCATAGGAGGGAGCCCGGGGCCCCCCAAAGTTTGTTCGCAAAAACTACAAACGGCTATGATTTGTTTGTTTTTTGACCGATTTTAAACCTGTAAACGCCAAAAGGTGTCCCTCAAAGAGTTTTTTCCAAAAAGTTTTTGTTTGCCCCCACCCAATACAAAATACGCCTACGGCACTGAAAACAAAACAATTCTCTAAAATGTATTTTTTTGGACTCCGGAGCTCTCAAAATGCATTTTGAGCCACTTTTGTATTTTTTGGGTCAGTCACCCCCCAAACCCCCACCCACTGAAATGCGTTAATTTGACATTCAGGAGTCATACAAAGTATTTCTTTGGATTTAGGAACTCATAAAAAGCCGTGTTGGATCATTTATATATAATGTAGGTCCCGATGCTCCGACTACCACCCCCAAGGGCGATCATTTATATATAATGTAGGTCCCGGTGCTCCGACTACCACCCCCAAGGAAACAAATCATAGCCGTTTGTAGTTTTTGCGAAGAAACTTTGGGGGGCTCCCGGCTCCCCCCTATGACCGAGCGACTAAATTTTTTTTTATTTTTTAAATCCATTTGACCCCATAAAACTAGGAAAAAAATATGAAGATCCTAGTCAACCGCGCCCCTAAAGTAAACTTTAGCCAGTTGTTGAAACAAATGTACATAATTTAAATACAATCTTGACAGTAGCGGCAAATTTAAAATTTGTTTTAAATTCGACATATTTTGAAAAGTAGACAAATAACAATTTTCTTTCGAAAAAGTGTAATATTTAGCTATGAAAAGTATTTATATAAGTCGGGCGGCCAGCCGGCAGTTTTTTATGCAATTCTAGATGGATTTCCGCACACTTTTCCTTTGAAAAACAAAATAGAAAAGTCTCCGAAAATCGTTTTAGAATTTCCCTGGATTAGCCAAATGAAAAGGTTTTACGTTTTTGGGAAAAATTTTTAACAATCACAACAAAAAAATGTCAGAAATAAACACAAATGGTTGACAAAAGATTTTTTTTTGCTGTCAGCAATTTCGATTCAATTCAATTTTATTGCACTTTCTTGCTGCCAAGATGTGTTTCCCTCCCTCTTTCCGCACTACAACCGGTTTCCGCTGTTGGCCTCCACAAGCAAGAGTAATTTTCATTTCGCTGTGCGTGAAAGATCTCTTTTCATCAGCGATTTGAAAATTTCAACTTGAACACAAAGTAAAGGCGAATTTAATTTCGTTTTTTTTTAAGGAAAAGGCAAATGCGAGTAATGTTTAGACAATTAAGGGACGCATTCAACATTTGATTTCGTTTTTGCCAACGTGACAACAATTAAACAACATTCTTAAGTGGACGAAACTCAAACATTAGTGTTTATCGACTGGTACGAGAGCAGTCGTTATGAAAATTCGTATTGGAAGGCTCAGCATTGCCAGAGTCATAGTCGAGGGTAATTTTATTGGAAAGTTGACAGCGAGAAACAAATACAACGCCATTTCATATCCACTACCACAAACGTAAAAGCTCTTATTCGTATTTATGGATAACGACATCGTTGTGGATAACTGCATCGTTATAAGTGCCATGAATCCTACTGCTTTCCACATATCGACGCTAGAGAGCCTAAATTCTAGAAAATGGACGTGTAAAAATGTCCGCAAAGCTGAAAAACGAGCGCGAGAAACTTTAAAAATTGTATTCATTGTTACAAATAATTGTCAAAATAACTGAAATCGGTTAATTTAAGTAAAAAATTCATGTCTAAGAAAATTGGAAAGTCGTAATGGTTTTAATAAATTGAAAAATTATTTACAGACTGTTCTAATCTGACCTAATAAACTATTCTAATTGGAGTTAATAGAGTGTCCTAATCAGTAGAGCGGTCTATTAAGTACTGTTGTCCACTTTCTAGATTATAGGCTCTCTACATAAATTCACCTCTATAAAAAAAATTAAATAAACGACATCACTGGTAGAATTCCATGTCAAAACATAAGAGAGTCACACGAAAAACCATAAAACGAAATGGTAGCGTCAAGTCAAGAAATTTTGCTGTATTTTTGTGCGAAGTTTTACCTGTGAAACTGTATTTACGGCGCGGGAATTCCGCTTTTTATGGGAGCATTGAATGGTTTTCAACGAAGTAACGATTAATAAAATCAATTAAAAATGATGTGCTACGAGAAATCGTGTCGTTTGTGCTTAAAGGATTTGTGTGGGCCGGGGATTGATGTTTGCTCAATAAATGAGCTGAGAGACGCTATTTCAACATTATTCGAGGTCGAGGTAAGGGAGCTTCTTTCGGCTATCACTGTTAATGTTTTTTGTACCAGAAAAACACCAATAAAAACAGAAAAGTTGGCCAAAAATTGTTTTTCTTTCCTCGTTCATCTACTACGAAAGCGTCGAAAGGCATGACACTGAATTCTACATATTAATATTTTTGGCTGCCGTCAGATGTCCAACGTTTATCAGCGAAATCCGCGGGGCCGTTGGGTGAAAGTGCTCGGATTTCATTTACGTTTTATATATGCTCTCCAATACTTCACACGAATGGACGCTGATCGATCCGGACTTAAATGTGTGAAGTTCCCTGATAGTCGAAAAAAAACTTGTTACCAACATTGGAATACATGTATAGTTTACTCCACAAAGTGTTTATAGCTCTATAAGATTTCATCAAATGTTTATCTTGAAAATCACTCCACGATCCCCCGACGGAAGAAGCGGTACGCAACTTTAATAGCACCTTTGATAAGCAAAACATAGCCTGAATCACCAGAGCTTTCATGCTGTTATTATGGTGATGTAGGTATAGAGGTCACTGTCCTACCGCAATGGATATCTACTTCACGTAGCTGAGTTTAGCTTTCGATTTCAGAATTGTTCTCATTTAACATTTATTATTGCAAAAAATATAAATAAAAGAAATTATAAACCCATTCATTTTAGTCTAAAATCGATTTTCTAAAATCAACGGACTCATGACCAGACCAGAGATTTAGAATACATTAGAGAGACTATAATCTAGAGGGTGCACTTCAGCTCTTATTAGACTGTCCTACTGAAACACTCAGTCTATTAGTGGAACAGTCTATTAACTCAAATTAGAACAGTCTATTAGGTCAGTTAGTACAGCCTTTTCTCCAGATTATAACAATCTGCAAACATTCACCGCGATTGCGTGTCGTTTCTTGTGCCGCTTTCTTGCGACTGTGAATTTTTGCATTGCGTATGACGTTTGAATACGACGTTTCTCGTTTCAATGCGATGATTTCTGTCGTTTGCTTTTTAGGTAAGGACAGCTGATGAGTCGACTCAATTTTGTATCTCTTAATTATTTATTAATAGATTTTAAGGAGAATTTGAAGACTGTGAAGATTACTAACAAGAAACAATTCGAACGTTTGGTGGAATATTTGGAAAAAAATGAAGATTTGGCTAGAGGGTACTTTAAGACCGGAGGAAATGTAAAATGCCAAGTTAAAAGCCATTGGCAAGAATTAGCTGATTTATCTTTCATCACTAGACGAATCTTCGGCAGGTTGTTCTAACTCCAAGTCATTTTCAACTTTGAAGAGTATACAAATATTGTGCAGAGCTACACAAACATATGTGATTTCTGTTGCCTTTTCTGGAGAATAGTGCAGCTGTCTAGCTCCAAATAGACACCGAAAGCGATTTTTCAATACACCTATTACTCTTTCTACGATGTGAGCATAAAATGTCCTCCATAGCATCTAATACTTTCTTGAGTATTAAAGAAAAGGTTGGCTGAGCTAAGCCCACATTAAAATCAGTTCCGGCCCCAGTCTGGTAGCTTCCTTCAGCGAAAAATCGGAGCACAACTGCCAGTTTGATAACGGTTGGAACTGACGTTAACCTGATTTGTTGTTTTATAGACGGCTCAATACCTTCCTTTATTGATACAAACGCCTCTTTTGACACTCGAAATAATTTTCTGAAACTATTACAGGTTGATTAAGTTAGGACATACAAAAAGTAAAAACTTTAAGTTATGTTATCTAATTCCAAGGGATTTGATGCATCCCGGAGCAGCCTTCTTCTTCGTTTCAGCTCTTTTTTGTCTGTCCTGTCATCGTCCGAATTTCCACCATCAATTGGAATAAATAAATCTATCGAATTGATTTTCGCGCCTCTAAACCACAGAAAATTTAAATTGAATTTGACAGATAGAATCATTCACAGCATAACCACGACGTCTAAATGGCAATGCTTTTCTGTCGTCTCGTATTTCTTACATAATACCAAAATAATTTCTAGACGACTACGACAGCTTCTGTCGTTTCATTTACGATACGACACTCGCAATCGGGGTGAATATTTCAATTTATTAAAGCATCGGGTATGATTTTTTTAAGTTTTTTTATCTTTTTTTTTATATCTCGGGTATGACTGCAATTAGCTTAGCTATGTATTTATGACAAATATTTTTTTTATATTCTTTGTCATAATACATTATTTTATATTTGTTTCTCAGTTTTTAAATGTCTACGAGAATTACAAGCTCTCTAGTATGTGGCTTGTTCCCGTGTGAATTTTTTTCACGGGTATGTTTCAAAAATATGGCACTTGTGAGTAATTCGATCCAAGTAGATATCAACACTTTGAACCCGATACAAATGTGAAAAAGCAAAAATTATTTTAAAAAATTGAAGGCAAAAAATTTTAAATATCAAGGCGAAATACCACTTTAGATTGATCTATAAGTAGACAGAGAATGAAGTGGGATTGAGTTTTGGTCCAACCTCTTTCAAACGCACCGGGTCCCAAAGTTCTAGCGTTTCAAATTGAGGAAAAGTCGAATATTCACTTCTCACCATATCCACCATTGTTATACCACAAACTAATCATAAGCAGACTAACATTTTCATTCAATCCATTCTAGAACAAAATTGAATTTCAACATCCAAAAAATAAATACCCATAGCAGCTACTCCGGCCGTAGCAGCCATGATATTTTCCGCCAGCAGCACAAGACTTGGTGATGCAAGCTTTCCAGCAGTAAAAGCCTGATAAATCTGTTCGTTTTGTTGATCGCATTTTGACTTTCTTTTGCTATTTTCACTTAATTGTACTGCTGGCAGAAAAGCTCATGGTTGCTACGGCTGGACATTCCTCACCAGCTAGAATAATTAAGCTAGCAGTAAGTAATTGAGATTTGTTTTAACGTTCAAAGCGAGAAGTCGGAAAATAAAGTTTAAGTAAAGTAATTCGTTTTCATATTGTTGCTCCTCAAAAACCCTTTTCAGAACTCGGACCACAACACTGCTAAAAATTTTTTGGAATTGGAAATTCAATTTTGTTCTAGTATGGATTGAATGAAAATGTTATTCTGCTTATGATTAGTTTGTGGTTATACTCTATATGATATATCATATATACCGTTTGTAACGCATCGAACCAATCATCAGACACATAAATGAACTACACCAGGATGTTAGGGATGACAAAAGATTCTGATTCCCGCATGTCTGTCCGTTTGTCCGTGAACACCATAACTTACGAAAGGATTGATCTAAAGACTTTAAATTTTGTACAGTTGCGTTTCTCGTGAATGGCTAAGCTAAGTTCTTGAACTGGCAAAATTGGACCATTCCTTCCTTCCACTCCCATACAAACAATACAGTTTTTTGCAAATTTCTCGAAAACGGTGAGTCATATTGAAGAATTTATTAAGATAAAATATTTTTAGAATATGATTTTACATAATCGTTCCATACATCAAAATCCAATCGTACCATTCTTTCCCTTCTATACAAATGGATTTTTTTAAATAAACATTTTGTCTGCCATCATATAGAACGGAGGTTCCCAAACTGAGGTGCAAGAACATATTTTTGGGGGTGCGAGAATATTTTTTTGATTTGTGAGTTAAAGTTATGACTTATACTTGATTATGATTTCGTCACACAATTCTTAAATTGGATTCAATTAAAAAAAAGTGATTTAGCTTTCAATTCTAGGGAGCTTGACACGTAAAAATGTTTGCTCACGCCGTATTTTTCTAGAAATTTTCTACAACATCGTTTTGTTAGAACAACATCGCAAAATTTCTTATTCGAATTTAAAATTTAGGCTATGAAATTTTCGAACAAAAAAATAATCTGATACGAACAAGCCACAAAAGGGCACCGTAAAATGTAATCCAAATCGGTCAATTAGTTTTTGTTTGAATCTACGCCAAACAAACAGACAGACAGACGTTGAATTTTATATATATAGATAGATCTATCTTAAGTTTTCAAAATTTGTACAGCAACTTTTATAATTTCAGATTCACCGCACAGATTTGAGTAGAAGCATCTGCAACAAATGTTTCGAAAGTGTTATGAGTTTCCGAGCCTTCAAGAAGACTGTCTGTGAATGTCAAAAGATAATAAAAGATTACGAAACTATAAAAAAGAAGGTTCTAGAATGCAGTGTTGTGGCATCAATCAAAGAGGAAATCATTGATTTAAGTAGTCAAGATCGAATTACGCCAGGCGGAGGGGGAGGAGGAGGCGGAGGAGGAACGAAGCGTAAACGAGCTGAACTGGCAAGCATCGTTACAGACTCCCAAATCGAAAATATTTTGGACATCGTTCATGATAAAGGCAACAAAGGATCGAGCAGTGGCAAGAGTTCAACAGCAAAGAGATCTAAAACAACAACAACACACAATTCAATCGTCAAACAGGAACCAAGAACCTTCACAGTCACTGATACTATTGAAATTTTAGATGATGACGAATCTAATGACACGAATCAAATTATTAATGATGGACATAATGGGAACAGAGAAGAAAATGACGAAGATGAGAATGACAACGATGACGATAACGAAACGGAAGTCGCAGGTGGCAATGATCCAGCACCGAATGAAATAACTTCGTCTACTTCGAGAGAAAATCTGGACAAAGAATCGCCCAATCGAACCGATCCCTCCAAGAATCTAGAAGTTCGAAGTGATTCACTTTCTAGCACTTCGACATCTGGCATTGGATCATCACAAGATCTCGACAAGACGATTGTGAAAAAAGAACCAAATACTGATGGGTCGAGCAATAGAACGAGAAAAGATGCAACTGTATCTACAGCGCCAAATGAAATCCATCCTGCCGGGACAGTGTCATCATCTGTTTCCACATCGGCCGATGAGCAACTGGCCAAAGATTCAAACGCCGAGAATACTACCCCTCCCACAACGGCCCACCAGCCCCAGGCAGCGCCTGATCTGGAAAGTTTTCGAACACAAGAACTGCAAGAGTCAGTTGCAACAGATAAAGCCGTCGATGGACAATCGTCGGATCCCGAGACTGACGACTTATTCAAAAGTCCTACCTTTCGTTTGGCCAGTGAGGAACCGGCCGAGCAACCGCAGACAGCGGCTGGTGGCAAGTCGGGACAAAAGTCCCGAGAAGATTTGTCAATTTCATCATCAGTCGATGATTTTCAACTGTATGGTCGAGAACGGAGTACCCGACAGGCAAAATCTCAAGCGCTCAAGAAATTGGCGACACCGCCAACAAATAGACGGTCTGGAGCTGCACCAAACAATTTCAATAATCCTGGAACACCAGCACCGAATAAATCAGCAGCATCTACTCCTGGTAAAACGACATCACATCTATCTGGAGGATCCAATCGTACAACACCAAGTCCGACAAAGCCACCGCCACCAATGACAAGATCTCAGCATTCACCAGCGATCCCACCCGATGATAAATCGCTAGCATTGTGTGAGAATCCAACACTGTACCAGCAAGCCTCGCCACCCAAAAAACGTGTTATCACAATAACGCTATTAAGAACTAAGGACAGTGTGAATTTTCGATATTGCGATCAATTCAAGCAAACCATACATTTTGATTCGGTGACGTCCGAAGAATTGGAAGATATCCGCAGCAGTTTGAAGATTCCGGAAATTTGGTCGAATCTGAAGAATGTTTTTAAAACATCACCACCAGACGACAAGACTATAAACGAATTGAAAACCATATTTGGGCAAGAGTTTAATATATAGTTCCTTTTCTTGAAAAAGGCATGTCTTAATTTATTTTTTTCAGTTTTTCTTCGTGTTAGTTGTGTGGATGTGACGAGAGCGCTAAAAAAATATCAAAAACCATTTTTTAATAAAACAATATATTTGTTTCAATAAAATCCATGTAAATATTTACATTTTAAGAGTATTTTTTCATAGATTTAATAATACTATAAAAACCTTTTAAAAAATAGTTATAGAAAATGTGAATTTTTAACACTCGATTTATGAATTTCACAATTATTAAATAATAATATACTTTTAAACATAAATTTGTCATTTTGTTTTGTATTGAAACTCGGATTATTTAAATAAATGAATTTTGTTATTAAATATTGTTTTCTGATTTAACATACGCCGCTCAAAATGAATTTCTGGTCTATCTAACGTTAAGTCTGAGTTACATTGCGACGATAAGGCGACACGAGACGTCGACGAGAGTCGCGCGACATTGTCGTTATCGTCATCCAAGTTACATTAACAGAGCTGTGAGCACGCGACAAACAATCCCATAACTTAAGAATTTTTTTTGAAAGTAAAAGATGAGAGTGCAGAAAATAAAGAAAATATTATTATATGCTACTATCGATAATTTCTGCATTTTGATAAAATTGCCAATTTTTCACCAAAAGAGAGCAACTCAAACACAATTAACCTAACTAAACAATTCAACAGTCATTCGATGTTGTCCCGACAAAAGTTCAATTTTTCAAACTTTGGTGGCGTTGTCGTGGCGCTGTCGTGTCGCTGTCGTCGCAATGTAATCAATTCAATACAAAAGCATACGTTGAAAATTACTTTGACAACACCGCCGACTCGTCGACGTCTCGTGTCGCCTTGTCGTCGCAATTTAACTCAGGGGCCTTATCAGGGAACTCGAATCGAAAGTGAAATGTACGGAAAATTCTGAAACGGTATCAGCTAACTCGATTTCGATCAAATATTTGTCATTCATTTTCGGAAATTTACTCGAATAGGTTGCAGTCGTCGGATTTGAAACTCGAAAACGAAATATGAGTAGTTTTAATGTTTTTTTATTTCATTTAAGGGTATTTTAAATACTAAATATAAATGTTCGTTGTCCTTTGGTCCAATAATGTTGATGTGTGTTCCATCAACACATCCTATAACTCCATTTTATCATTTTGTATACCATTTTGGAGGCAGCGCTAACGGATCACTTTTATCCCGTACATATTTTCTGATAATCCTTGGACTGGAAACGCCGTCATCACTTTCATCACTGATATCCCGACACTTGAAAATGCCCGACACTTATTATATTTTCAACAACAAAAAAAACGGAAAAATTAGTAAACAATTTGAAATCGTATAACTAATATTGACAGCTAAATATAAGCACGAATTTATCAAGCTACCAGCAGGTTCCTTGTTTTCGATTAATTTATGGCAGTACATTTTACTCGAAACGAAAGTTGTACATGATACCAATGAAATCCGTTTTCGAGTACGGTGTTCGAGTCGACTTGATTTTCGATTCGAGATACCTGGGGCTTTATCATGTATCTCGGATCGAAAATCAAATCGACTCGAACGCCATACTCGAAAACGAATTGCATTGGCATCATGTAACACTTTCGTTTCGAGCAAAATGTACTGCCATAAATTAATCGAAAACAAGGAACCTGCTGGTAACTTGGAAATTTCGTGGTTATATTTAGTGTCATTATTGAATAGTTGTAAATAATTTGCTGTTAGTTTTTTGCGTTTCCTTTTTTGTGAAATAAATGCCGGCCATTTAAAAAAATTGAAATAAGAACCGGATAAAAGTGGTGAATGTGAAATAAGTGCCAGATAAAAGTGACGGAAGTGATGACAGCGTTTTCTATCCAAGAATAGTAAGAAAATTCAATTTATTTCGTTTAAAATCGTAAATAACTAAATATTATATGTTAGAGGTAACTTTTCCTTATTTTTAATAGATTTTCCAAGGAATTTAAATATGTTTTGCAAGAAATAAAATTCTTACATAAAAAAAACATTGAAATTACTTAAATTTTCCTTTCGAGTTTCATTTCCGGCGACTGAAAAGTGTTCGAGCAAATTTCCGAAAATGAATGACAAATATTTGATCGAATTCGAGTTAGCTGATACCGATTCAAACATTTCCGTGCATTTCATTTTCGATTCGAGTTCCCTGATAAGGCCCCTGGACTTACTCGGAGTAAAATTTTTTACTCTTTTCTGTTCGATATGAGTCCTGGACTTACTCCGAACTTACTCTTGCTTTTAGCTGGAGTAAACTTTTGACAGCTGATATTTGTCAGAAATAACCTCTCTTTTACAGTGTTTGGAAGTTAAGAAAAATGTATAAAATGTATAATTATGAAAATTTATATGTTGAAAATCATTCTGGAGAATTGCGAGTATACCAAGTTGAGCGTAAGTTTACAAAACAGGTTTCATGAAATACATTTAATATATTAAAGGACAGTTCAAACGTGACTTACTCTGAACTTACTCCAAGTTGTTCGATAAAAACAAATTCAGAGTAAGAAAATCCGCCATTTTGTGGAGTAAAGTGAAAATACTTGGAGTAAGGCCAGGACTTATATCGAACAGACCTAGTACTATTGTAAACCACGGCATAGATTAATACAACTACTATAGATGGGAAAATTCTAAGAAGACATTTTCGGTTAGAAGAGTATGAGAAACTTTTGTTCTACCCGCCTCATTTTCTTTGTGAAGATAGGAATTGATTTTGTGTGAGTGTCGTATACAGTGGTGCCACATCTCGGATTTGAATACGTTTTTATTGAATACCTAAGTCATTTGAATATACATCTTACATATTGGCAATACTGCGTCTAAAATCAACATCAAAACAAAGTTCGGTAATAATAAAAAACAACGAAAACAGATAGTTTTGTGAATTTATTTCAAAATTTGCGAAGTTCAAATGTGAATATCGGTAATATATACGGGTTTCTTTAATTTTTGGTGATTTTCTGCTCGCAAATAATATAAAAATATACGTTTCTGCCGGTGCTGGAACCCTAAAAAATGTTCTTCCGGGATTTTTCTTATTGTCTGCTAAACATTCCCTAACAAGGCATTGAAGAAACTCTTTTGGGGACATTTTAGTGTTCATTTGTGGCAAAAGTTTTTAAAAATAATCACTGTTAACAGGTGAAATCAGGATATTTGTGGTGCATATGACGTATTGCATTGGAGACAGATTAAAAATGTAAACATTCCGCTGTCGGGAGGTCGTTGGTGTTAGTGTCGTGAACAGCTTTTGTGTGCTCTTCTTGCGTTGCATTTATGCCTGTGAGGACGAAAGAGATTTCCCACATCGCAAAATGGTGTTTTTTTTTAATTTTTATCGCTTCTCGTTTTACTCGCATTAGGTAAACGAGAATATGCGCTTAATTCCCATCTATAGTAATTGTATTAATCTATGACCACGGTGCAGAGGAAAATCTAGCCTCTCTTTATATTAGCAGCGGTGTGACTGAATTGAGCCATTCAGCTTTCAGTTCCATGCTACCGGGCGTCGTAAGTAGTAGATCGGAAAAGTCAGAGAAAAATTCAGAAGTGGGATCGCCCGCCGAAGAAAAGAAAAACAAACGCTGTATTAAATTGTATTTAAAATAACGAGAATTAAGAAGTCATCTTTCATATAAAACATAACAAAAGCTATAATTGCCAATCTGGCCATTATTGAAAACCCGTATGGTGACTTTGAAGTCAAACTTTCCAATAAGATTTTTTTAAATTTATTCCAATCGGATTCTGATGTATGGGAGTTTTATGTAGAATCATATCCTAAATAACTTTTGTTCTTGAACTTTTTTGATAAGATACACCGTTTTTGAGATATTCACAAAAATCATTTTCGTTCATATGGGGGGTACCCCCCCTAATAGTTCATTTTTGCTCATTAACGAACTTAGCCTTGCATTTTACGAAAAACCAATCTGCGCGAAATTTCAAGTCTCTAGCTCAATCCTTGTTATAGCTTGAAGGGAAATCGCTCTGCTTTCAAGGGAGAATTCGCTGCTACCAGCAGCGGTATTTTGATTTCAATCAGAAATAAGGTGGAAAAACTCACGTGAGATTTCTCGCCTATTCATTTCCACTTCCGCTTTGCACAATTCGCTATTGTGATTTATCAAGTAAAATTGAGTTCATATTTAATACAAATCTATTACAGACTAAGAGAAATTTAAATCGTGGTTTTTGGTTGCTGTTTTCAAGCAAGGTAGTTACATTTTTTTGTATTATAACCAATATAACGGATTCTCTAGATCTCAGTGTGGTGTTTCAGCATTTTTTGCACTCTTGATTCCATTGGGCGCAACAAATTTTCAATCATAATACGGAACACGAATAATCCTTCCAATATACCGGAAAACCAATTGATCGCGCTGTATGGTCTTCCGTATAATCATACCATTCAACAGTGAAATTAAATTCTCCAATTTTTGATTCCCCAATTAAATTCTCCAATTCGTAAAATCTTGATTTTCACATATAAAATTTATAACAACTTCGCTCCGTCTGGCAGCTACTTTCTTCTAGCAATATATGTGTCACTGCCAAATTGGTAGTGAGAGTACTCGTGCCGCCCAGATAAATAGAATGGATGAAAATTAAATACATATTTGGAAATTTCTATTGCTCAATATTCAGTGAGACAGGTATTCAAGTATAGATTTAAATTGTCGATTCTCGCGACTATGAGAATAGCAAGCTCCACGTGAACTGATGTGGCAATCGTCACGTCGATCGAGGTGACGCGCCAATAGGAATGTGGGCGTATAACTAACAGTTTTTGCTTTCATTTATTTCGCCAAAAAAAAACAATTCTCGTTTCCACGTCCAAAATAGGTGGTGAGTTTTTTGACATTTTGAGGTGAGAAATTTTACAAAGGTAATCTCACGTATTTGTGATCAAACTCACTTATTCAGTTTGCTCACGCAGAAATTTTTCTCACTTGGCAATCACAATACTGATGCAGAGTTTGACTTCAGCCCCGAAATTCTTGATTCATGGCAATGGCTGCAAATGTGGGAAGGAAACGCGGTCCTTTTGTATACGCCAAGTCGTTTGAGCGGTGCTGTTCGCCAGGGACTCGAAAGCTGTCAGGGGAAAATAGGATCATGGACGGAATTTAAAGAAGAACTTTCTGTCTGTTTCTATCGCGTCAAAACTTTGAAATCAAAATTCCGCTGAATAAGACGTTGCACAATATTCGGGACACAACCACAAATCCTCCGTTGCACAATATTCGGAATACAACCACAATATTCCGAATATTGTGCAACGGAGGATTTGTGGTTGTGTCCCGAATATTGTGCAACGTCTTATTCAACGGAGTTTTGCCATCACTACGTCAGAACTTGGTTCCACGAACATTGAGTTCCTGAAGATACCTGAATACTGGTTTTCCACATTTCAAAAATTCAAGGTATAAACTATACCGAATGGCATACGCCCAGCTAGAGATCATGCGGGAAAAGGTCGTCGAACTTCTGCAGAACGACATCATCGAGCCGTCTACGTCGGAATACGCTGGTCCAAAAAAAGACGACGATTTACGACTATGCGTCGATTATAGCAAGATCAACTCTATCAACAAGCATGAAAACTTTCCTACCCAAAACATGGACGAGGAGCTCAATAAGTTGACAGGAAAAAATGTCTTCAACTGAAAGGATACCACCAAATACCAATTGCTGTGACCAGGTCGTTAACTGCAATTTTGGTTCATTACTAATACCCAAGTGTTCCTCTTGGCATCACTAATTCGCCAGCGATCTTCATGAGAATTATGAAGATTGTCATCTCAAGAATGAAGATCTCGAATGGTACATGGATGACGGCATCGTGTCCACTGAAGATATTCTATTAAATTTGCTCGCCATTGAGGAATTTCTTCAGACTCTGAATACAACGAATCTGACAATTCATCATCCTTAGCGTTAAAGCTCAATAGCAAGCGGCAACTATCACTGCTCATTTCGTAAAGCAAATTGAGTGGACTTGAATCAAAGCGTACGACAGTCGAGAATTTAACCACCGACCTACGGAATACGGGCCAAGTACTTTACCACTTGGCCCGTATTCCGTACTTTACCACTTGGACTACGATTAAGTGTCAAACTGACCCTTAATCTTAGTGAGTATTACTTCTTTCAAAATAGCATTCAGTATCTAGGGCACGATATATCCAAGGAATAAGTGACGCCAGGTGAGAATAAAACAAAAGCGGTAAGTTGCTACCCGACGGCGTCATCTAGACGCGAAGTGAGGCAGTTTTTAAGCCTCACTGGATATTTCTGCCGCTTTATTCTACAGTATGCCAAGATTGTGTGGCCTCTGAACGAGCTCCTGAGAAAGAACATGAACTTTCGTTGATGTCGAACAGAACCAAGCATTCAGTCAACTCGAAGATCTTCTAGTGTCCAAACCAGTCCTAACTTTGTACAACCCACAGATGCAAGTAGCATAAGCCTAACCGGTATCTTGATGCAGATAGAATCCGTTGACAATAAGAAAGTTGTAGTGTATTTTACAACGACTTGTTGTGATCCAACATTTTATCCTCAAAGATCATCGACTCTACCGGAAAACCGAGAATAGAAACAAATTCGTGGTGCCAGCCGGGCTACGTTGGAGAGTCATTAAATCTAACCACAATCGGTATGCCTTTCCATAGTACACGCATAGACCACCCAACTAACAATTTTCGTCTCATAAGACTCTACTAGAGTCTTTTGAGAGTTTTCATACAGGGCTATTTCACCCTTGTAGAATGCTACAATTGTTTTATGAGTGGCTCGTGAGGCTTAAATGGCGCACTTATGAGAACTTTTTTTATCTTATAACAAGACATCAGTTCTTTTTGTAAGAGTCACGAAAGTCTCACAAGAACACTATTTGAATTCTAATGAGAGTTTATTGATATTCTCATAAAACTTTCATAACAAGTACTTTATGCTTTGCTAAAAAGAGAAGAGTATATAAAAATATCTAGCCGGTTTTATTTTTGAAGAGCTAAAGTAATTATTTGAAGAGTAAAAGTTATTTTTGAAGTGTTTATTTATTTTCGGATCCGAGTTATGTCTACGTTTGTGTATGATAATATTGTATTAGAATTTCATATGACATAGATTTTAAATTCTATTTTTTCGGATATATAGACAAAAATTATATGGGGAATGCAATTTTACTGATAATATAAGATATTTTACTTCGAAAAAACGCGAAACCCCTCGAAAAAATCGAAAAAGTGAGATATATTATAAATCGGAAATATAATATGGAAAAATTAAATTTTTAATATAATTGATCAAACTGTTTCAATTGTTTTAATGCGTTTTTGTTTTTAAAGAAAATAGCTTTTTGCAGTGTTTTTAGGTCCTAATTTACATATGTAAGCTGTTTTTGGAATTTCAAAGTTTTACTATTAGAAAAGATCAAGGGAAAATATGGCGCCTGTTGACGAAGATTTATTTTAAGAATAAAATTCTACTTATAAGAACATAAGCTCGCGTTATGCGAGTTTAAATCTTTTATGTCTCATATGAGTATTTTAACAAGTATTTTTATACTTAAACTTTTACAAGCGCGTTTTTATGAGAATCATACGAATTAACTGCTCATAACATTTTTATTTAAGATTTAAACTCTTTAAGTGTTAAGACTTTATAAAAAATATACAATGAGAACATAAGTTTTTAAAGGCTCGCTACAAGAGTTCAAAAATCGCCTTGCTATAAGGATAAAAGATTCAGTAGCTCTAGTAGCGTCATACTCTTATAAAAAGAACGCTATCAGAAAAAATTAGAGTGTCATTACAAGAACTATGTTATGAGAGTATCCAGTGTGTTAAGAAAGTTTAATGAGAAGATTTCAAAATTCGTAAGAGTTTTGGTCTGGAGAGTTTGTTAGTTGGGCATGTTGGCCCGTATGTTAAGGGATAGACCATGTTGACCCGTATGTTAAGGGCACGAAGCAGACTCACATCTTTAGGATGATTGACCCGTTTACAAAATATGCCATTATAAACCCAGTTTGAAACACAAACACTCAAAATGTTGTCAAAGCACTCCTCGATATTACACTTATCTTCCGAATGCCGCAGCGAATCATCTCTGATCCCCGAACTCCATTTTCGTCTTGTGCGTTCAAGACTTTCTGTGAGGACAACTCAATCAAACATGTGATAGCTGCAGTCCGGAATCGAGCGAGTATTCCGTATTGTAAATTTAGCACTGTAGTCGATAACTACTAATACTAATGCCCGAGATTGGGAAAACTACGTCCCATCAATACAGTGGGGCATGAATCAACTTCGAAATCGCGTTACCGGCAAAGCTCCCAGGAACTGTTATTTTCATATCGTCCTAGCCGTTATTTGGAAAATAAGCTAACCCTAGGCCTTCAGGACGAAAAGGTCGACATCTGGAACGGCGTCGACAACTTTGATTCGACGTTACAATAAGTGCGAGAGTTAGCTGCGAAGCGGACAGAGAGCATCCAAAAGCAGTATGCTGAGAAGTCCCGGAGACTTTTACCGAGGTACAAGGGCTCATATCAAATTACGGCAATGATCGTTACGAGTTAACTGACACCGAAACCACTAGGGGCACCCAAAAACCATTTATATCTATCTACGCAGCCGACAAGATGAAACGTTGGTGCCGACTCAAAGACCTGGCTAAAAGCGACATATGCTGAGTCTCGCGCAACATATGCTGTGAGAATGTTATTCCAAAGGACTAATTTGTGCTACTATAAACCAAATAAACTTATATAAAGTTCTCATGACCATTTTTTTCAAAATTTAGTTTGTAATTTCAGAAATCAAAGTGCTATAGAGTCTTCACTCCAATGGAAAGTAAACGAAGTCACGTGGCTATTCACTAGATACAAGCTAAGATCAAGCTAAGTCACACCAATATCAAAGCGTTCTAAAAGGCACGTAGTGGGACTTGACTTACTGAGGTTCATCGGAACGATTCTTAGCATTGCATCTAGCTCACACCGTGGCTAATTACGGTGGCATGGCTGAGTTCAGCTTTTATGCCCTAAAGAGATAGGACTGCGACGTCGCCTGTGCCGTCGGTTACGCAGTTGATGTCGCAGTTGAAACGTGGAGTGGAACACATGGAACGTCGTGAAACCATCACATAAGCTCGCTACCAAACACAACTAATGCGTTTGAGCCAAGCATTGTAGTAAACATGGCCAAAATTCGAGCAAAGACATGACAAAGTTATTTTACAGCACGACAACGCTCCGCCACATGTTGCTAATATCGCTAAAACCTACCTGGAAACACAGAATTGGGACGTCCTACCCCACCCGCCGTATTCTCCAGACATCGCCCCTTCCGACTACCACCTGTTCCGATCGATTACGAATTGCCTGGCTGAGCAGCACTTCCGTTCTTACGGAGAGAACAAAAATTGGGTCGATTTGTGAATCTCCTTGAGGCTCAAGAGACGAATACTTTTTTCGACTCGAAATCCGTATGCTGCCAGAAAGATGAGAAAAGCTTGTGGCTAGTGATGGACAATATTTTGTAGAATAAATATGTATGGATTTCCCCACAAAAAATCCTCAAATTTAAAAACAAAACGGAGGTTTTCCATTTGTTATCCCAACTTTTTGTTGGGCTAAAGTAGAAAAATATATGAAAAATTGAAGATTTTGAAGCGATAATTTGTTTTATTTGTTTGTATATTTGCTATATGCATGCGATGCGTATAAATAAAAAGAAAAAAAAGACAATATTGGTCTGTGAATTTAACAGCTCTGCAGCAATCTTTTAACATATTTTCATTTTTGTATCCGCAACTGCATTTCGTGTATAAAATCGTATTTTTTCGGACTTCTTAAATTAATTTTTCTTCAAACGACATTTTAATTGGCACTGCATCAGTTTGACAACAACTTGTTCTTTGATGGTTGCGTTCAACTTTAGGCGCAAATAAATAACTTTAGGCGTCAACACCATTCCGAAAGTCTATTTTCCTTTGACAGCTCACGGTTTAAACGAGAGGACTATATTTATTTTCATACGGTTATCTTGCTCTTACTTGACTCGTTTTGATTCACTGAACTGTATTGAAATGGGACCATTTGAGACAGCAAATCGAGCGATCTAGTATATCTATGATAGAGAGAATCTTTAACCCCCATAGAAAAAACATGTACCGAACGGGTTAAGGTCTGTTCGATATAAGTCCTGGACTTACTCCGAATATTTTCACTTTACTCCACAAAATGGCGGATTTTCTTACTCTGAATTTGTTTTTATCGAACAACTTGGAGTAAGTTCAGAGTAAGTCACGTTTGAACTGTCAAGGTTGAGGTTAAGTTTTACGTTTGTGTACAACATTTTTAAAATGAATATCAAGGAACTAATCATGTTTAATTTGATTTCTGATGATTTCGATCAATATGAATTTAATATATTCGTTTAATTAATTAAATGTATTTCATGAGACCTGTTTTGTAAACTTACGCTCAACTTGGTATACTCGCAATTCTCCAGAATGATTTTCAACATATAAATATCGAACAGACCTTTAAAGGCATATCTGTGAAACAAATTCGTAAGTGACATTTGGATGCCTGATGGTTGCGGCACGGTTGCATTCATTGCGCTCCAACGTAAAGCAGGGTTTAGTAGACGAAGCGAGTAACTCGCTGCAAGTAGACGTAAATACACGCAATTTGAGCTAGTGTGCGACGCTCGCATATGTGTGAGAATACTCGCTTCTCTCTCAAAAATAATAGAAAGCCATTCTATTTTTCTAGCAAGTAAAAACCAATACAACAACATGGAACCGTGTAGACAAGAGGTGGTTTTATGTGTGTGTGTTTCGGTTCATTTTATATTTGCTGCTTTGCCAGAAAACGTCGTAACATTTTAAGGAAAAAACGACACGGATATAAAAAAACTCGTCGGCAACAAACAGTTTCAGGTCGAAATTCGCAAATTTTTCCACAAAAAAGAGTCGTGATATTTTTGCTCAGAAAATTTTAGGTTATGTTTTCCTTCGGCTGTCATTCTACTTGCAACGATTTACTCGCATCGTGTAAACGAAGCAAACTACTTGCCTATCTTTACTCGCTGTGTATAAACCCTGCTTAAGATTTTACAATTTAGGTTTTTAATTTGGCATTAAAAAATGCTTTCTTAGCCAAATAGGATTTGTGAACTACTTTTGCAGGCGATTAAGAAGCATCTCAAAGACGGCGGCAAAACTTCTGCGAGAAGAAAATTTATACTTTTCCTTTTATTAAAGGCTTATATTTAAATCAGAAAACAACGAAACCGTATTTAAATATAAGCCTTTAATAAAAGGAAAAGTATAAATTTGCTTCTCGTTCTTTAAAAATATACGTACGTCCTATATTTCCTGGCCACTTGGAATTTACAAACTAAAGTCTGAGTTACATTGCGACGACAAGGCGACACGAGACGTCGACGAGACTCGTCGGAGTTGTCAAAGTAATTTTCAATGTATGCTTTTGTATTGAATTGATTACATTGCGACGACAGCGACACGACAACGCCACAAAAGTTCGAAAAATTGAACTTTTGTCGCGACGACATGTGATAACAGTTGAAATGTTTGGTTAGGTTAATTGTGTTTGAGTTGCTCTCTTTGTGGCTGTTTACACACGGTTGATCCAGGCGCCTGGCCATGAACGAAACTGTCAAAATACGGGCAAGACGAAGAAGTGGGGGTGTCCCCCACTTCCTCGTCTTGCCTGTATCTTGACAGTTTCGTTCATGGCCAGGCGCCTGGATCAACCGTGTGTAAACAGCCACTTTTGGTGAAAAATTGGCAATTTTATCAAAATGCAGAAATTATCGAGCGAGCAATTGGACAAAATGATTAATTTAGTGAAAAATAAACCCGAAATATTTGATAAACGTAGCAAACTCTATAAAAACAACGAGTGGAGAGATGGTGTGTGGCTTCAAATTGCGAAGCAAATAAATTCTGACGGTAATGCTATTAATAAATTTAATAAATTTTGGTTTTATAATGGATTGAATTTAGACAAAACTTGTAAAATGGCATGGAAATCACTAAGAGACCAATTCCAAAGAAGCATAAAAAAATCAAGGGAGCAATTGGTCAAGAGGCACCAGATTTTGACAAGAAACAATATAAATTCTTTGAAAATCAATCACAAATGAATTGGAAAAAATTAAAAATTTAAATTAAATTGTTTTTATAATGCATATAATAATATTTTCTTTACTTTCTGCACTCTCGTCCTTTACTTTCAAAAAAAAATTGTTAGGTTATGGGATTGTTTGTCGCGTGCTCGCAGCTCTGGTAATGTAACTTGGATGACGATAACGACAATGTCGCGCGACTCTCGTCGACGTCTCGTGTCGCCTTGTCGTCGCAATGTAACTCAGACTTAACTCATGTAAATTCCAAATGGAATGTGGTAATGCAGTGCGACTGGTTAGGCGTCTTTCCGCTTTTAGTTGTGACAGTTGCCACTAGTAGCGCTTTCGATGAAATTTCACTTTAAGATGATATTTACATTATTCGCTTTTCTCACCAAGTGAATAGAACACCAGAGGGTTTGTAAACCAAAGATTAGTCAATCAAATAATAATTCACCAAATTCTGTTTTTACACGAACTGTTTATACACGATTTTGTTTAGATTTAGCAAGATGGATCCAAAATCTAAGATTTTATTTTTCGTTTTACACATCTAATAAATCCACAGTCACGTCAGGCTTTTATCTGATTGTGATCGTCACATTCGCATTTTCTATTTTTGAAGAATTTACCGAATTATATGGAATTAGTTTTGTCTAGTATTTGAGTTTGGTGTTAAAAGTGAAAAGTACCGTTTTGATATTAAAAAAATAATGAAAATTAAAATAAAATTCGTGCTCATATAAATTGATCAATATTGCCGCAAGCCAATAAATGGTAAGTTGTACATAAGTTTTAAATCTTTGTTTTATTGATTCCAAATGAAATATTTTTCTCAGTAGCCCCTACACAATATAAGTTAATTTTTTGAAAATTGTGGCATTGTGGGTTCTTAAATTAACATTTTTTTTTCTTTTCAACATGTGCAATCTTTATGAAATAAAATGTACAAGCACGTAAAAATAATAAGATGTTAATATGGATTTTAAGGTCCTGTATTACTTTTGCTGATTTTTTAGGTCCGAAACCTATCTTCTATTTTTCCATAAATACAATATATTTTTTAAATGATTTTTTTTGCACGTATTTTTCGGGAACGTATCTATCGTGAAATAGAACTTGGTGTACACTGGAATACTGTAGGAGCTATTACACAGTTTCTGTACAGACGGAAACAGTGGAGAGCAGCGGAACTGTGTAAGAATTTTGATATGAGTTTTTTTTATTGATATTGACCGATTTCAGTTATTTTACTAATTATTTGTGGCAAAGGATTAAATTTTTAAAGCTCTTCTTACTGATTTTTCAGCTCGGCGACCATTTTTACACGTCCCATTGTTTATTCTCTAGATCAAGCCTCGGCACTGCTTGGCTCGTCTGGCTCCTCAATACGATAACATTTTTATTCAAATTTTACGAGATTACAATCAATGTATGAACGTTTTTACTCGACTCTCCAACGCAATGATACGTGTTGGTTGACGACGGCCACTTCGGCAGCCGAAATCAAACGATTGACTAACAATCGATGGAGCGAGCCTACGACAGTCATTCAGTATGATTTCTGCTGTTGATGCGTACGGGTGTATACATTTGCTCTCCAAAATTATAAATGCTTCCCAAAGAACACTGATGTACGAAATTTTTTCAGAAATTTGATTTTTTTAGTTTTCCTTTTCCATTATGAAACGCTCATATTCAAATTCAAATACTATGTCGTGGGATTGGGAAAACAAATATTTAATAACCACAAATAATGATAACCGTCAATGTCTAGTTTGCAGTTACATGTCGAATAAAAAATTCAATCTAGAACGCCATTACAACAGCTGGCATAAGTTCGATTTTGCCCGATGCAATGAAGTAGAAAGAGTAAGACAGGTTGACAACTTAAAGAATATTTTTTTAGAGAAATTTCCTTTAGGCGGAACAAATGATTCTGAAATTGCATAATGATAAATTGTGTAGTTCACTGTTCCTAAACGTCTCCATCAAAAGCGAAAGAGCGTAAAAAATGAAAATGATGCGTTTTCTCATTTTGTGTTATAGTATATGAAGAAACATAAAATTTTTTCGAGTAGTAGTAAATCACTACATACATGGTGCCGAGGCCTGCTCTAGATTATAGTCCAAATCCACACAAATTCAACGACCAATAGGCTTTCCCGACGCACACAAATTTTAAATTTACTGTAATGATTATTTTATTCTTTTTAAAGGATTTTTTTTATTCAGGAGTTTTTCAATTTTTTAGGGTTTTTCTTTAGGTTTTTCAAAATTTTTATTTTGTTTTTTTTTTTTTTTTAACAAGTTTTGTTCACATAATTTGACAAATGTAAGATATTTACATTTTTTCGCTGAGAAAAGGTTTTTAGTTGAGATACGATAACTCAAATGCCACCATACACAAAATCAGATTGGATAGTATATTTTCAATACGAATTAGTGCTCCATAATGCCATTTGTTCGGATTTACGAAAAAGATTAATTGAAACATTTTTGATAATACCCCACGACTCCATTGGACTTTGAAAATTATGATTTTTTCCCCACTCCATATTTTAATGAATAGTGAAATCAGCGGGTGTGCATTTTGTCATAATTTTTCATATTTATTGTGTGTCCATAGTGTGCTTAGAAATATCAACGCGGAAACAAAAATTGGTTTCTGCCAATTTGAACTGAACAAATGTCAAACAAAATCCTACTTTTCAGTAGCCGAAAAAATCATGACAGTAAAGAGATTTAAGGTAGAACCAGAAACATACGTCCGTGCATCCGCCATGCGTCCGTCACTTTGACAGTTCGATGCGGTCAAAGTAAAATCAACGGGCTGCTATGAGTACTCCCCTAATAATGCGTTTGTCCGATGCAGCAACGCACCGTCACCGCATAGAGTAGGTCGACTTTCTACTTTTACATGCGGCAACGCACGGAAATGTCATTTCGCAAAAAAGTTTGGTTACGATTTAAGCAATTTAAGTATAGAACAAATTGAAAGTAATTCTTTCGACGATAAACTAATAGAAGAAGTGCAAAAAAAGTGAAGAAGTGATTCGTTGCCGTATTCAACTGTCACCGCATAAAACTGTCTACCGGACGGACGCATGACGGACGCATCGACGTACGATTCAGGTTCTAGCTTTAAATCATGATGCAAAATTTTTTGAGTCTCCATTAGACTTTTTCGTGATTGGATTTAAAACCAATCTGGAAAAAAAGTCTAATGGAATCCATAGGATAGGGTCCCACTGGAACAAAAGATTTAATATCATAACAAAAATGAAAAACATATGCGACATACGCGCCGTCGTGTCGTGCTTGAAAGCTTTAGCAAAACTATTTTAGTACAACAATTAAATTGACTTTTTTTTCTAAGTTGACATACCGTGGACTGAATGCACTATAGCCGCAGTAGCTTACCTCAATAACTCACTTTAGTTTGTCCTTTATTAAGGGCTCTCTCCATTGCCAGGATATTTTAGCTGCGATAAAATGTAGGGACACACTTATATAACAAAGGCTTGGTAAGAAAGAGAGAGAACAAAAGAAAAGCGTACGTCGCCAGATGTCGCTTTTGTAGTTTATTTTATAGGAAGCGTTCGTCGCCAGGTGTCGCTTTGGTAGATGTAGTTGAACTGACGTACGCTTCCTATAAAATAAACGACAAAAGTAGTCAAAATCTGTCTGATTTTGACATATGCAGTTTCAAAACTTACAATACAATGAATAACAACGAAAGTATTTATATTTATTACATGTTTTGGTATACAGACTATAATAATAATAATAACCATATTTACAGGTAGGAAATTTGAGATATTAGAGGACATACAGATATTATGTGATTCGGAGATGCAAATTGAATGTTTTGGACATGGAATACGGTTTAAATTCCTATGATTTTATCCTATAAAACTTTCTATAAAGACTCGTGCATGTATTCTGTCTTTCCCATTGACAATTACAGCTATCTGTCTCTTTCTATTTGTAACACATTTTTTTCGCAACTAAAATATCCTGGCAATGGAGAGAGCCCATTACGTGAAAGTGCCATCTATAATTATAGCTAAAGCTTTTCGGAATAAATTTCTAAACGGCTGATTTTTTTAGATTGCCAACGGTGGCCCGAGGCTACACACAGTCTTGGCGACTCCACGAACAAAGTAGATTTCAAATATAATTATAACAAATATCAACAAAAATTTAATAAAAAAAATGCCGGTAGTCTAAAATTTAAAGCAGTATTTACTGTGACGGATACTACTTCATAGTGAAGTAGTACCGCCACACTGAATACTGCTTTTTTCCAGAAAGTGGACAAACAAAAGCTGCGTTCCCGATCCATGAAAAACCTACTGCGAAGTACTGTGGAACGTTCTCATCTACATATCCTCTTAGTCCACAGTAAATTTTCTTGTGCAATTTTGACAAAAAATTCCGTCAGATGGCCGAACTTCCTAAGTTTTCCAATAGGTGAAAATCCAGGTTCTAAGGTTAGAACGAATTGTCACTTTTGCTTATTTTCGTATATTAAAACACTTCCGCTATGAAGAATCAAGGAAAACATTTGATTTGAAGTACAAATTTTCTCCAGAATGAAAAATAGATTGCAATTACTGTGTTGGAATAACCACCCGAATTTCTAATATATCTAAATTGAAATATGTGTTGAAACGAAATAGTATTTTGTTTCGGATCTCGAAATTATGGCGATAACGCACAAAATATGGCGTTTCTCCTCATTGCAGTTTCATTTATTCTATTTAACTTCATTTTCTTCTCAGAAATTTTTTTTATCTCTGTTGATTGAGAAATTATTCTCATATTTACAATTTTCAAATTGTGTGCGGTCTTTAATTGTGAGGTTATATTTTACTAGTAATCATCCAAAAGTGCGTTCCCGCGAAAAGTTGCTGGTCAGTACTGCGCAGTAGTTTTACATGGGTCGGGAACGCAGCTAATATCGTAATGAAGGCTTTTCTTCTTCATTATGTAAACTTTTTTATGAATCAATAGATGTAAAACAAACGTAACAGAGCTTCAAAGCAGAGGCGTGGGATGGTTGACATGTTTGCGGCTCTCCAGATAATCCAAAACAAAAAAAAAACAAAAAGCATTCTTAAAAATATGCTTTTGTCTGCTGCCGTATTTCAATGTATTTGTAGTACCGGCTGTAGGCAGGAGTTGTGTGTAAAGCGACAACCCGGGCGGTCATTAGATCATGAGAAAACATGTTAACTAATCTTGAAAACATGGCGCCCGCTGCACCAACACGATTACCTTCGAAACTCAGGTATCTTACCTCACCCAAAGGTATCCTTCTGTACACTTAGTTTTCACATTATCAACCTTCAGTTTTTCGAAGAGGTCCGAAAGGTTTCACTTTCTTTTCAACCCTTTTAATATTTATACTAAGAATTAAGGGATCGTTGTTCAGAGATTTTACATACGTTTTAATTATCTATTATTTAAAATAAAATTAAAACCATTTTCCTCTAAAATGCATGGTTTTGGAGCAAAAACATACGTGAAAAGCTCAGTCACTTGTCCATACTCCTAATAAAGGAGAAACCAAAGTGCGGCATTGAGGTACCCTATAAACATGGGTGACACAGCGCTGCGTTGCGCTATTGCTTGGATACCGTGGCATGTGCTATGTGCATTGACACCCATTTAGGCCCATTTGCACGTAATTAACTTAAGCACATAAGTCAAACTTAATTTATAAAGTTATAGTTATTGGTTTGCACGAAAGTCTAAGTATGACTTAAAACTCATTAAGTATAAGTTAAATTAAGTGCAGGATGCTCTTGTACTTAAATATTTATGTCAAACTTAGCCTTTTGTTAAAAGATATATCTAAAGAGAAAATAATAATTTAAATGTAAAATGGAATATTTTGAAACATTGGGCATTTATGAAGATGATGTCGAAGTCTTTGAAATTCAGGAAGCAGGTATTCCAAGAAGAATATATCAAAGGAATTTTATACGGTCTATCACCCTCGGTTTTTAATGCCGAATATTTTTATTTTATATAATATATATAAAAATATATATAGTGGAATATTTTTCCACTACAGCCTTTTTTATTTTTCTTACAACTTTTTTGTAATTGTTGTAGAATTTCTTCAATGTTTCGAAATTTCGAAAGTAGCTTGATGAGGATTAAGCATTGAAATTTTTTTCGCTTTCATGCTGGTTCCTTTTCTCGCCAAGTTACAGCATACATATTTTTGTTTTCCACTACGCTCTTTCCTTCCAAAACACACTGTAATAAAGTGTTTCTTTCTTCTACCGAAAAATTAGGGCTTCTTTTCCTTCTTTCTTCCATTTTCATAAGTTTTTAAAAATTCAGCTCAAGAATTAAATAAAATTCACAAAATGACAAATACAATTTTCGCCTACTTCATTGTCAGAATTTTAAAAAAAATTCATTGCCCATATCAAATTTTTATTTGATTTGATCTGATTACTAAGTAGTGCTTAAAAATATTCGTGCAACACACTTTAATTTAAGTAAGTCTTAAATCTTAAGTAATACTTTGTTAAGACTCACATTTAAGAACAGAACGCGCAAACGGGCCTTATGCTACATTTACACGAATGACAAATTTGTCATTTTTTTCTTGTCATTATGTTAATTCCCGTGTAAATGGCATAATTTTTGTAATTTTTTCTGTCAGAAAATGTCAATCTCTCATAAAAGAATGAACTTGTCCATTCTTTTATGCCAGATTGTCATTCGTACAAACGCAATATTAGTTATGACAAAAGTTGAATACTAAAGTTGTCATAACTAATATTGCGTTTGCACGAATGATAATCTGGCATAAAAGAATGGACAAGTTCATTCTTTTATGAGAGATTGACATTTTCTGACAGAAAAAATTACAAAAATTATGCCATTTACACGGGAATTAACATAATGACAAGAAAAAAATGACAAATTTGTCATTCGTGTAAATGTAGCATTAGTAACGCAATAACGGAAACCCAACGAACTATCTTAGCTCTCTGATTAGAGCGCTAACAGAAGGATTGGCTAAATTAGGAACCCGAATGGATACGGAGAGCGCAAAAAGTATCATACATAAATGGGAAAGTAGTGGACACCATAAATATTCGTTCATTTAGCCAAGTTTCAACAGGTCACTTTGACCAAATTTTAACAGAACCGATATTCTTCTAAGAATAAACAAGTCATTCATGAGACAGGGTATTACCCCTTGGGTATTGCCAGAAAATGCGGCGCGCCACATTCTTTTCGCAGATGTTGGACGAAACAAAGCAAAATATCATCAAGCTCTTTCTGTGAATGTTCAGGCCCACAAACACGTCGACACGCTTGGGGCTTCAAATAGAAACAGCGAGTTGATGAGAGGTCTTATGAATACTGAACACATCACAATGGGTATGTAGGCTCTGGCTAAACTGCTGTGTCCACACCTGAGCACGCGCGGTCGTCTCAACTTAGCGTAACACTAGACGCCTGCTTCTGGTATGGAAGCTAGTTCACCCTTATCGGGGTCTGCTTCACTAGCTTCCAACGACAAACTTACAGAATTTGGGGTTTATGAAAATTGCTGGAATCTTATACAATAGCTGCATGACCTGTCTTCTTTCCCCAGCGTAAGAAGATATCGAGTGTATCCACGCCCTCGCTTTTACATTGTTATTCCTTGCGCCGTTCTTCAAAAGAACATTTATACACTTCATTTCAATGTGTGCGTGACACGTAGATAATTTTTTCTAGTTGATGCGAACGGAGCACCATTCGCTGGTTTATGTATGCGAGTCTTCATAGTTGCGCGCAGTTCTCGAGCGGCGCATTTCCCGGTGGTCTTCGACCACCTCCAGCACACTAAATTAGAGCAAATTCGGTTAAAGAAAAGAATAAAAGCGGATGATCTCTATTATAGCGGACATGCAAAACACCACATGCTCGGCAACAGAATGAAGTCTACTGTTGTCGGAGCGAAGCTGTATCGGATAGACTATGCACTCTCAGCGTGCGAGGCAAGTTCCATAATATAAACTTCATCAATGTTCACAGTCCTACAGAAGCCTTCTACGAATATGTGGAAAGGGTCCTAGACGCCGATCCAAGGAGTCACGTTAAAATCATCCTTGGTAATTTCAACACCAAAGTAGGACGAGAGCTAATATTCAGGAGATACATTGGCAACTATGAGTGCACGAGGACACCAATGACAATGAGCAACAGTTAATAGAGCTAGCAACATCGGAGAACTTGGTCGTTGCTAGTACACGGTTTGCGCGGAAAGATATCCGTAAGACCACCTGGGTATCACCGGACGGGGACACCAATGACATTGAGCAACAGACAATAGAGCTAGCAACATCGAAGAACTTGGTCGTTGCTAGTACACGGTTTGCGCGGAAAGATATCCGTAAGACCACCTGGGTATCACCGGACGGGGTCACTCGCAACTAAATAGACCACGTGTTGATAGACCTCCGCCACTATTCGAAGCTCATGCAGATGGCAGATCCATCGAGTCCGCTCAAAACCATGAAGAAGAGGAGCCCGAAACCGAAAACACCTGCACATGCATCCGAGATATTGTCATTGAGTCAGCCGGGTCCATCTTAGGCTGCAGTCGTAGACCAGATCGGAACGACTGGTTCGATGATGAATGCAAACTAATAACTGAACAAAGGAATGCTGCATACCGAGCATAGCAGCAATCTAGACAAACGCGGGAAACGGTAGAGAGAGATAAGGAGCTCAGAAGACAAGAAAAAATAATTCACAGACGCAAAAAAGAAGCCTGGGAAACAGCAATCGTTTGTGAATTAGAAAAGTGCAGAGAACAAGGACCGCACCAGGCGCGAAAGTTCTACTTAATTATTCGTTAATACACACCTCGTTGCAATACTTGCAAGGACAAACAGGGAAATCTGGTTACCGATCTGGAAAGTATTCTAGAACGATGGAAAGAGCGCTTCAATTATTTGTTGAATGGTCCACTCAATGAAGACATGGAGACCCCGCCATTGAATTAAACTGAGTCCGACCTGCAGCCACCAAGCTTGGATGATACAGTTAATGCGATCCGTCGACTTAAAAACAATAAAGCGGCCGGAGTCGACGGGATTACAGCAGAGCTGATCAAGGATGGCGGCCCGGGATTACACCGAGCAATTCATAAGGTTATAGTGCGTGTGTAAAAAGGGGAGTACCAGGGAGTGCAGCAATTATAGGGATATTACGTTGTTGACTGCCGCCTATAAGATAATCTCCTCTATCCTGCAATGAAGGATTTCCCCATTCGTGAATAAAACCGTTGGTTCATACCAATGCGGCTTTAGACTAGGAAAATCAACAACAGACCCAGATTTTTACCCTTAGGCGATGGAATAATGTCTAGAACACGGAATAGTGATACACCATATCTTTATAGACTTTAAAACCGCCTATGATAGCATAGTCAGGGAAGAGCTTTATAAAGCCATAAGAGAATTCGTTATCTCAAATAAATTGATAAGACTGTGTAGGGTGACCATGACCAATATATCCGACAAAGAGATGGTTTGGCCTGCGTCCTCTTCAACCTGGCATTGAAGAAGGTGATTCGCGACTAGGAAATTGCGACAAGATGAACTATCCTCTACAAGTAGATACAGCTCTTGGCATACGCTGACGACATTGACATCATGGGCAGATAAACTGGATCTTTAGAAGAAGCTATCAACCAGATTGGACGGGTGGCACACAATCTGAGACTGCACATAAACGAAAGCAAAACTAAGTATATGGTGGCGTCGTCAGCGTCAAATCAACCATCGGATATTGGTCAAAGGATACGGGTAGGAAATCACAACCTTGAAGTTGCACGAAACTTCAACTACCTAGGGTCAAAAGTAACAGCCGACAACAACCTAAATGAAGAAATCCGCGCACGGTTGCTTAAAGCCTACAAAACCTACTACAGCTTATCAAAGCTCTTCAGGTCTAAAAACCTAACTATAATAACCAATTTGCAACTGTACAGAGCCCTGATTCTGCCAGTCCTCATGTAATCCTCTGAGACTTGGGTACCAAACAAAAATAATTGCGACCTCTTGTCCGCGTTTTAGTGGAAGATACTCAGAAGGATCTTTGGCTCCATATATGACGGGGGACGATTCCGGAGACTCTACAATGACGAGGTCTATGAGAGATATCAGGACGTGCCCATAGTCAAGCTCATAAGACTCAACAGACTCCGGTGGGTTGGTCATGTCACTCGAATGAGTCAAAGTGACCCGGCTCGGAAAGTCTTCCGCGGTAAGTTATTAACAACAAGGCGACGAGGAAGACCCAAACTCAGATGGCGAAACGGCGTTGACCAGGATGCGAAAAGAATTGGGATGCAAAACTGGATGACATCGGTACGTGACGGGGACCTCTGGCGAGAGAGCAGTAGGTACCATTGTACAAAAATTATTTCCGACAAAGCGGCAACGCAAGTAATCAAGAGATTGCTGGCTCTCGCTGGAAATGAATATTCGAGAAAAATTGCGACCCACTAGAACCTTCCAGACAAATGTCGAAGATTCTATACCACGAGTTTTGAATCAGTCGAAGTAGAGTATGTTTTGCGTATCTAGTAATATTTTTTTAGCGTTGAATAAATTATAACCATAATGGCGTATTCGATTGGCTTACTCTTTTTGTTCGAACATTTTTAGATCTAGATTTTAAATCGAATAGAAAATTTCGACAATTTTTTTCTAACAAAACTGCTCTGAATAAAGCAAGGTCTCCAACTCCAGCATACAGTATTTCGCAACGCACTTCTTTCTGCACATTCCTGTTAATTATTTCATATTTCGTCGGCTAAAAGTGAAATTGTGCTAAGTCCATTATACCAAATTTGACAGAAGGGCAATAAAAAAACCTTGTTAAATCATTTTAATTTTCATTTAAAGAAAACAGTTTCATTTAAAGAAAACTGGGACGCTATTCTCGGAACGTTACGGATTTTTCCGAAACGTTTGTGGTGCAGTGGAAAAAGACGTCTATATGGTGTACGTACCGCCTATATTGCTCCAAATTACGTCTCAAACATTACGAAGCAATTCACCACTTTACACGAAACCGCATTCTCGAACTTAGATTACGGAAATATTCGAAACATAATAAAACATTACGTTTCGGATCCATCCGAAACGTCCAGATGTTACTTTTCGAAACGTTTGTGTGCTTTGAGTTATCGTTTCGCGTCCGTTGTGGCATAATTTTAATCGTGTAATAAGCATAGTACGGAGAATAATTCTTTTTCATCCATTCATTTGCAAATGATTAGCACGAGAATTTTAGTTTTCATTCACTCACGAATTTTATTTTTCCATTCTCGTATTTTTAAAATTCTATTTGCGAATGGAATGGAAAATTTTGCGAATGGAAAATTAAAATTCGCTCACGAATTTATCGCAAAAGAATGATTTTCGAATGGAATTATTATATGAAGTAAAAGTAACACCATAACTTTCAAAAGGATTGAGCCAGAGACTTGAAATTTTTTATAGTTGCGTTTCTCGTAAACAATAAGGCCAAGTTATTGGACGGAAAAATCGGCCCACTCCTTCCCCCCTCCGCCATTCAAATGAAAGTTTTTTACAATTGTCTCAAAAACGCCGCTTCATATCGTAAAATTTATAAATGTAAAATATGTTTAGAATACGATTTTACATAACTCTATACATAAAAATTCAATCAAACCACTCCCTCCCCCTAACAAACGATAACAAACGTTAAAATCAACAAATAAACAAAATTCACTCATAATACACTATTACTTACATTGAACACTAGTCAAATATTATTAATTGATATTAAATTAGTGAAAAATTACTCTAATACAAGTTAAACACTAGTTAATAAATATAAACAAAACAAAACTATTCAAATATTTCCGTTTTGACAGCTCTATTCTACGTACATTTCGGAATGAGGTGAATATGGTGAATATAATTCCGAAACATAAACGTTTCGTGACCAGAATACGATCTTTCGAACGTTTCGGATTTGGATTACGGAAAAAACATTTCGGCGAGATTCGTAATCCGTAACGTAACGAAAAATCCGAAACGTTTCGAGAATAGCGTCCCAGGAGGGGGAACGGGGGCCGAGCGACGGCTAAAAATGCCCATTTTGGATAGGGGATGCTTCTATCTACCCCTCCCTATACACGAAAAATCTCTAACGTCATTGTCGCTAAACTGAACTCTCGCCCCAATTTTTCTCATTTAAAGAAAACTCAGTGTTACGATTTAACAAGGTTTTCATTGCTCTTCTCGAAAATTATACCAAATGGACTTAGCACAATTTCACTTTTAGCTGACGATTTAATGGCTAAAAATTATTAGAAATTTTATGTTAAATACCAATAAAATTCTAAAAATAATTTTGACAATCCTTGCTAATGTGGCATACTGGAATTGTCGTGAATGTGTCAGCTGTCACAGTTAGCTGTCAAAAGATTTGGGTAATTTGCCAAGCGACGGTAATGCAGTGCTCATCATTCCAAAATAACGAGTAATTGTCATAACAAATGACATTCTGCTGCTTTAGTTTTTTCGATGTCAATCTGATAAAAAGTTCGGAGATATTCAGTGTTGTAAATAATTATGGTAAACTATTTTAGTTGTTGTCGATTATGCGTAAAGCGCACAGAAGGAATGTGTTTGTATAATGTTCTGGAAGTGGAAAGTTTGTCGGAAGCAATCACTAAAGTCTTTGGATTTGAAGTAAGTTTCTTTTTAGTTTTTATCTAAAAAATATACCACCATGATCGCCTTTCGGGGTGAACTCGCACCCGGCTGGGTTCTAAAAAAAATTACACTGAAAACTCGATGCCATTTACCAGTCACAAAACAATGGGATAATAGTGTCGAGGGATATTCGCTACTAGGGAAAAAAATATTGTTATGGTTTCAATTATAAATAACAAATTTACGTTTCAATACAAATCGGATTAGTTTTTGAGTAATTGCTGAAAAATTCTTTTTTGCATTTTTTGATCTTCTGGCGAATACAAGCTTCAGAGACCTGTCAGAAGAGTCGTCACTTTTGTTTATTTTCTTGCATTAGAATATTTCAGCTATGAAAAACAAATGGAAACAATTGATCTAAACCACCAAACGTCTAATACCTCTAAATTGGGCCAAATATTGAACCGAAATTGTATTTTGTTTCTAATTTAAAAATTATGGTCTTTCCTGTCATTGCTGGTTCATTTATTCTATTTACTTTCACTATCTTCTCAAATCTTTTGTATTTCTGTTGATTGAGAGATTATTTTCACATTTACAAATTCTGCGCGCTCTATAATTCTTACCCCAACGCCTGCTATCTTTTCAACCGTTAGAACAATTTTGACGCGGTTTTGGCCACTGTATATTAGAGAAATATTGGTCAGATTGTCGTCTTTGAATAGATCGTCCCTGAAGCAACATTTTCGCCCACAAATATCGGCCACTCCCCTTGAATCTTTACTCCTCTTCTGCCATTTCCTGAACCATTAAAGAAAAATTGGCAAAGTTGTCGTCTTTGGATGGATCGTCCCCCGAGCAACGTTTTAGCCCACAAATATCGACCACTCCCCATGAATGTTTACTCCTCTTCTGCCATTTCCTGAATTATTAGAAAAAAATTGGCAAAGTTGTCGTCTTTGGATAGATCGTGCCCCAAGCAACGTTTTCACCCACAAATATTGACCACCCCCCTTGAATGTTAACTCCTCTCCTGCCATTTCCTGAACTATTAGAGAAAAATTGGCAAAGTTGTCGTCTTTGGATAGATTGTCCCCCAAGCAACGTTTTCGCCCACAAATATTGACCACTCCCCTTGAATGTTAACCTCTCCCCTGCCATTTCCTGAACCATTAAAGAAAAATTGGCAAAGTTGCCGTCTTTGGATAGATCGTCCCCCAAGCAACATTTCGCCCACAAATATTGACCACTCCCCTTGAATGTTAACCCCTCTCCGACCATTTCCTGAACTATTAGAGAAAAATTGGCAAAGTTGTCGTCTCTGGATAGATCGTCCCCCAAGCAACGTTTTCGCCCACAAATATTGACCACCCCCCTTGAATGTTAACTCCTCTCCTGCCATTTCCTGAACTAGAGAAAAATTGGCAAAGTTGTCGTCTTTGGATAGATTGTCCCCCAAGCAACGTTTTCGCCCACAAATATTGACCACTCCCCTTGAATGTTAACCTCTCCCCTGCCATTTCCTGAACCATTAAAGAAAAATTGGCAAAGTTGCCGTCTTTGGATAGATCGTCCCCCAAGCAACATTTCGCCCACAAATATTGACCACTCCCCTTGAATGTTAACCCCTCTCCGACCATTTCCTGAACTATTAGAGAAAAATTGGCAAAGTTGTCGTCTCTGGATAGATCGTCCCCCAAGCAACGTTTTCGCCCACAAATATTGACCACTCCCCTTGACTGGTAACCTCTCCCCTGCCATTTCCTGAACCATTACCGCGATGTCACATTGGCGATCAGCTGCTGCAACTGACTGATCCCGACATCAGTTGCACGTGTAATCTAATGGCGCATGGCATACTGCAAAAAATGTGCAGCTGCATGTCTGGGACACACACAGCTGACTTTTTTGAACTGACTTAAATGTAGCTGATATCAGGAACATGTCGGGTAGTTTCTAATGTCATTTTTGTTAGATTAAATAAAATAAAATGAAATTTTTTAATATTTTTTTCGTCTGGCGGTAATAATTGTCATCAGTGGCACAGTATATTAAGGTAGCATGGCCTCTCTCTAGGTTATAGGCTCTCTACTTCATATAATGTTGACTTTAAAATAATTACTAGTTGGGGACATCATAAAATTTTGACAAATCTGTTAAACTAAAAAACTTTTGAACAAGAGAATATATATACGATGTCCATCGAATAGGAAAAATTAAACATAGGAATCGTACAAGCTGTAGGAAAAGGTAGATGCTTGTAGGATTGCACAGATTCCATTTTTGGCAGAGAAATAAGGAGAAGTTCTTCCGCCGAGTCCGACATTTTGACGTTTGAGGTCAGCTGATCCCAGTTCAGTGTGCCAGGTCAACTGATCGAATCAGTTCCTGCAGCTGCGCGACCTGATGTCGGGATCAGTGAGCTGCCGGAGCTGATTCGCCAGTGTGACATCTCGCTTAGAAAAATATTGGCAAAGTTATCGTCTTGGGATAGATCGTCCCCGAAGCAACGTTTTCGCCCACAAATATCGACCACTCCTCTTGAATGTTAACCCCTCTCCGGCCATTTCCTGAACTATTAGAGAAAAGTTGGCAAAGTTGTCGTCTTTGGATAGATCGTCCCCCAAGCAACATTTTCAATCACAAATATCGACCCCTCCCTTGGCTGTGAAACCCTCTTCTGCTACTTCCTTGACGGTTAGAGAAATAGCTGTTTTTTTTAATGATACGATTAAGTGTAGGGTAAGGTACGAATAGATGCTCCGGTGGGATAGATGCTATATACTGATTTGCAACTTTATAAACTAATATGTTTATAAAGTTGCAAATCAGATATCATAATATATGATATCATAAAATCTTTTTAAAAAATAAAATTGTAACAACAAATGGCTGAATATGTTTTACGCTGTTAAGGTAGAAATAGACGCTGCGATGGTCGTACCGACTTGTGTTGGACCGATATCGGGCCGACGGTTGTATACAGCACACACACGATACGATTTATTTGCGATTTTGATCGAATAATCAGTTTTTACTAGCAAATATCTCTCGAACAACACAGCACAGTTGTAAAATAATATCGTATCGACGGTTGCATGGCAGACCACAAACGATACAATCTGTTGCATGCGACCGCAGGTTTTGGCTCAGCTACGTACGACCGTGCGATATCGCATACAACCGTCATTTCGTGCACACACACGATACAATTATCGCATGCGACCGCAAATCGGCCCGACGGTTGTACCGATAATTGCAGCGTCTATTTCCAGCTTTAGATAAATTTTTACGTGACAACTAATTTCACGACTAATTTTAGATTTTTTTGTATGTTTACGTTAAATAAATAGTAATTATGTTATTATAGTTTGTTTGAATATTTGTGAAGTGCGATTAAAAACAGAAAAGCTAAAATTGCCGGGGGTCAATCGTCAAATACTCGATATGATGACAGACAAAATGTTTTTTTTTAAGTCCATTTGTATAGGAGAGGGTGAAAGTAGTGGTCCGCTCGGATTTTGATGTATGGATGAGTTATGTAAAATTCAATTATTAACACATTTTACCCTCATAAATTTTTCAATATGACTCATTTTCCAGAAAATTGCAAAAGACTTGATCGTTTGTATGGGGGAGGGGGAAAGGAATGGTTCATTTTTGGTCGTCCAAGATTTTAGCCTAGCCATTTACTAAACGTAACTGTACAAAATTTCAAATCTTTAGCTCAACCCTTTCGAAAGTTATGGTGTTCACGTACAGACGGACGGACATGCGAAAATCAAAATCTTTTTCATCCCTAACACCCTAATTTTTGTGTCCGATGATTGGTTCGATGTGTCACAAACGGTATACTAAATCTAATATACTAAATATAATACTAGCAGACCCTACGTTAGCAGCTTAAAGTTTTTTGTATAAATTTTACAATGCCAAAAAACCATAAATAACTTAAAAACTTTTGGGAAAAAACGTTGCCTTTACAGAATTTTGAAATTTTAACACCAGATTCGTGATAAACAACCCTGAAAACCTCCCAAAGCCAGTTTTTGTGAGAAAAATTGCAAAAGGACATTTAGCGTTATCCTTACAGGACCTTCCGTTTCGAATTTTGAAAATCTAATACCGGATTCGTGATCAGCAACCCCATAATACCAATTTTTTCGGGGAAAAAGGATTTTTCGTTATCCTTACAGGACCTTCTGATTCGAATTTTGTAAATCTTAAATAGCTAAAAACCTGCTCCTGGCAACGCAGATCATTTAGCAAAAAACCGCGTAAAAATCGGTCCAATAGTTCTTCAGTTTTGTAATCTCAAACAGACCAACAGACAAACATCCATTTTTATATATATAGTAGGGATGTCAAAAAAGAACCGGTTAAACCGGTTACCTGGTGTTTTTGCTTCGGTTAACCGGTTTTTTTCGGTGTTTTTTTTTTTGCACGGTTATACCCGGTGTTTTTTTAAAGCCAAAAACCGTTCAAAAAACCCGATCATTTTTTTTGTATGGAAAAATAATTTTAAACCAATTTTCGTGCAACTGGATTGTTAGAAACACTTCTTTTTAGCCATTCTAGACCAAATACAATATTATATTGTGCCATTTATGGTCTCTTAATGTATTATATGACACTTCACGTCTTTTGTTTGTATTATAGTGTATTTGTTGTGTCTAAGACCTAACCTACCCAATTTGAACTAAACGGTTTTTCGGTGTTTTAATAACCGGTTTTTTGGACCCGGTTTAAACCGAAGTCTTAAAAACCGGTTTAACCAAAAACCGGTTTTTTCAAAAATTTGATCTCATATAGACTATAAAAATCTCATCTCGGGGTTTTTGGGTAAATGGTTTTGATTCTATCAAATCTCTAAGCATAACGGAGAGTTCTGTAAGGGTAACGGTATTATCCTTTTTCTCAAAATTTCCGGAAAAAATCTTATCTGGGGGTGGCTAAATGCGTTCTGACATTAAGAAAAGATATTAAGATAACGTGATTATCATTTTCCTCAAATTTTCCGGAAAAAATCTCATCTGGTGGGTTTTGGGGTCGTTCCGATTTGATGTTAAAGCCTAGTACGCAGTTCGAGTAAAATGAAATTTTAACGCGGTCTCCAAATTGGCACATTAAAACCGAAGTAAAAACTGTTTGTGGAGAAAAAACATTGACAGCCGAGCACACACAATTAAAAAACCACACTCGTTAAGAAAACTGGAAACAGAACCTCTATTATTTTCATCTGTCAAATTTTTACCTCGAATTTAATGTACCGAACAGTTAAAATGCTGGTAAAATCAAGTGGAGACTTTCTACGCCATCTAGTGTAGGCAACATTGCAACATGAGTTTTTCACATCATTTTACCAGCGAACTGCGTACCGCTTGGTAAAATTTCTGAGGTTAAATTTAAGCGCAGTGTTAAATTTGTATGGAAAATTCCATTTTACTCGAACTGCGTACTAGGCTTAAGAAGTTCGTCCGATTTTGATGTTAAGAAGTTCGTAATGATAACGGAAGGTCCTGTTTAGATGACGTAATTATCCTTTTCTTCCAATTTTCCGCAAAAATCTCACCTCGGGGTTTTTGGGATCGCTGAATTCGATTCTGGAGTCATAACAAGTATAAAATAAAATACGGTTTAAAAAAATAGGTTTTCTAATGTTATACACTTTCAAATTGCACTTAAAAGTACAAAACAAGTTTTCCCATCAATATTTTAACGTTTAAGAAAAATGTTTTTTTGAAATTGTGTACAGTGACACTGATGCAAGGCCACACAATTTATATTTTTATCCAAATCTATAATTTTAAGGAACATTTTTTTCCAAACCCTAAATAAAACATTCGTAGAAAACTTATTTTGCATTTTTTTAGTGCATTTTTAGAAAAGTTGTTTTTTAAATTGTTTTTTTATTCCCGTAGACAAATGAAGCTATTTTGTGTTACAATTACAAATCATTGAATCCTATAATATAATAGGAGACAAAAATTGCATATTTTCGTATAAATTTCTCGAGAGCGACTCTATAGGGACAAAAGTACGATTACGTTAGGTTCCACCTTTGGGAAAATTCGTGATGGTCCTGTCCTGTAAGGTTAATGCGAATATCTTGTGGGTTTATGTTCTCCTTGAACTTCTGCAGATTATAGTCCGGGGGGAAACATCTGATGGTAACTCCTAAACTTTACTGTACGAAAACGGGGAGGCTTAAGGAAGAAGTCGTGCGTGCGTGCAGTTGCCTAGACCCTCTAGGGAAAACATGCCGTGGAGGAATAAGTTGGGAAATTTCGGTGAATCATTTACCATGGAAATATCTATAGAATATGCCGAGTACAGAACGACGATGCTCGAGAGACGGTAGTAAATCTGTCAAAGACTTGTCTCCAATCAGTCGGAGCGGACGGTTTTGAATTCGGTCCAGCAGTTGCAGGACAGTTTTTCGGGCTCCCACCCAAATGTGCGAATTATACTCAAGTCTCGGTCGAATGTAGATCTTGTAGAAGCTGAGGACGTCGATTGGTGTGAAATTTTTTCGCAGCGTCCCAGGAAGCCTAGGCAATGCGACGCTTCCTTTGCTATTTTAAAAATATGATCGCTCCATTGGAGCTTCTCATTTATTTCGATGTCCAGCATTCTGACGTTTTTAGAGTCATTAATGGACTCATTCATAAATTCGACCGTTTCGGGGGATTTTTCACATTTGATCGACAACAGCATTGATTGGGTTTTAGATGCGTTGAATTCCACACGATTGATTTTTCCCTAAGCCAGGATTGTGTTTAAATCAGAATTCAAATATCTAATTTCCTCACTACGTTTCGATCGAACTGCAATAGCGTTCGATTCTACAGGTGAGTTGAAATGGTAAGAGGCGTCAAGGGAGCTATCATCAGCGAAACAGTAAAGCGGATTGAGAGTGAGAGACAGTATATCATCTATATAAAGGGTGGTTAAATTTTAAGGGCCGATGTTGATTTTGAATAAAACACGAATTATTTAGGAAATTATTGTCATTTCTTTTTATTATGATAATATTGCTATGGTTCAATTATGTATGGAACAAAATATCGGCCAAATGGCCGCCGCGACCTCGGCGGCACACCTCCATCCGATGGTCCAAATTTTCGATGACGCTGAGGCATAATTGAGGTTCTATGCCGTTAATGTGCCGAATTATCTCATTCTTTAGCTCTTGAATTGTTGCTGGCTTATCGACGTACACCTTTTCTTTCAAATAACCCCAAAGAAAGAAGTCCAACGGTGTCAAATCACATGATCTTGGCGGCCAATTGATATCGCCACCACGTGAGATAACACGGCCATTAAATTTGTCGCGCAAAAGAGCGATTGTTTCGGTAGCTGTGTGGCAAGTGGCACCGTCCTGTTGAAACCACATATCGTCCACATCCATATCTTCCAATTCGGGCCATAACAAGTTCGTTATCATCTCACGATAGCGAACACCATTCACAGTAACTGCCTGACCGGCCTCATTTTGGAAAAAATACGGCCCGATGATGCCGCCAGCCCATAAACCGCACCAAACAGTCACTCTTTGTGGGTGCATTGGTTTTTCGACAATCACTCTTGGATTATCATTCGCCCAAATGCGGCTGTTCTGCTTATTGACGAATCCACTGAGGTGAAAATGTGCCTCATCACTGAAGATGATTTTCTTCGAAAATTGATCATCCACTGTTGCCATTTCTTGCCACCATTCTGACCATTGACGACGCTTGAAATGGTCAAGAGGCTTTAGTTCTTGAGTCAATTGCACCTTGTAAGCGTGTAAATGCAAGTCTTTATGCATAATGTTCATCAACGACGAGCGTGGGAGGTGCAATTGTTGGGCACGACGACGAGTTGAGGTGGACGGCTCTTCAGCCACACTATCGCGAACAGCAGCAATATTTTCTGCAGTACGAGCTGTACGAGCATGCACTAGTGTTTTCACATCTCCTACAGACCCGGTTTGCTCAAATTCTTGCACGATTTTTCCGATTGTACGCACATTTGGACGATTAAATTGACCGAAAAAATCATGAAGTGCACGATATGCATTTTGATTTGAACGCCCATTTTCAGATTAAGCCTGAATAACTTTAACGCGTTGCTCGATTGTGTATCTTTCCATGGTTCAAATTGAGTTAGTCTGAAATTGAGAAATGTCAAATGAAATGCAGAAAAAAACTTGACGTTTAGGTGTGGTTCACATTCAACATCGGCCCTTAAAATTTAACCACCCTTTATATAAAATCGTTTAACCTTGTTTGACTGAAACTTTGACAGTATGTCCCAACCATCACGTAGTCGCTCACTAAGGCAGGTTTTCCCAAATGTTACCGCTAAGGGGGTTTGGGTGCTTTTAAACCGTGATTTTTGCCATGAATCCTGCTCAATAGGAGGCTGAAAAGTTTCACTCGGAGGTTTTCGAGGTCGCTGATCACGAATCGGGTGTTAAATTTTCAAAATTCGAAACGGAAGGTCCTGTATGGTGAGTCGAGCCAATTCAACTCTTGGGTTTGTCAAAAGATGGTGCAAAGAATTTTTTGACCCTTTTATTACTAAATTGTTATACTTCTGTTTCGTTCGTCCTATTTTGGAGTATTGTTCTATTGTTTGGGACCCATTTTATTCTATTCATGCGGATAGAATTGAAAGTGTCCAAAAAAAAGTTTTTGCGATTCGCCCTTAATAAATTGCCTTGGGAAAACTCCTTAATCTGATTTTTTAAGTATTCGTCACCACCGTACGAATTACGGCTTAAATGAACCAGTATCGTCTATGTCGCGTTCATTTAACTCTATGTATTATAATATTGATTTTTGTGTTAGCTTAGAATCTCTGAAAACTTTGTTAAAATAAATTTTTTTTTGTAATAGTTTTTTTTTCCTTTTTGCTAATATTATTGAACATATGTATAAATATATATATATATTTTTTTTTTGTTTTTAAAAATTGTATTACTCGCTTAAATAGTCAGTTTTTGTTGACGAAATGTAATTAAATAAATAAATAACGCAAATATGCTTTTGCTCATTTTTCCTGGGGAAAAATTGCATTAAGGGGGTTTTCGGGGTCGCTGATCACGAATCTGGTGTTAGAATTTTAAAATTCGGAACGGGTGGTCCTGAAGGCATAACGATTTTTTTTTAATTATTTTGTTTTTTTGGCGCAAGAAAATTTTTGCAAAAAAACTTTCACCCGGCAACGGCGGATATGCAAGCTAGTTGATAAATATTAAGAAAAGCGTAGAAGCTAGAACTGAGCCTTAAGGGGCACCAGAGTTAATTTTGAAGAAATCAGACTTGAATCCATCCAGTACAACTCGTATTGAACGATCAGAAAGGTAGCTCTCAATCCATTTGGAGATAGCAGGATTTAGACCGATAGCTCTTATCTTTGCCAGCAAAGCCTTATGCCAAACACGGTCGAAAGCTTTGGAGAAGTCCAAAGCTATTGTTTTTGATTCGCCAAAATTATGAACACTTTTACTCCAACGCTCGTTCAAGCAAACCAAAAGATCGCCTGTGGAGCGGCGCGTAAGAAAGCCATATTGACGATCGTTGATTATATTATTGCGCTCTATATTAAGAAGTTTGAGATTTTGCTATTGATGAAAGTTTCCATAAACTTAGCAACTACGGAAGTCAGAGCTATCCTATAATATAATACGAGGAATGTCTGTCTGTCTGTCTGTCTGCACAAACAATCTCGAAAACCCGCCTAACGATTTTCACGAAACTTGGTGGTTAGGGATTTTCGGGGACAAGAAATCGATCTAGATAGGTTTTACCCCTGAGAAAACTCCCCTTCGATACCCCTCGCCTGGTATCTTCGAATTGGGTGGTCCGATCTTAATGAAACTTTACAGTATTACTAAGGGGGCTAGGGGCTTTCGATTTTTCAACTACAAACCTGACTTTTCCCTCCCCTCGATACCCCTCGCCTGGTGTCTTCGAATTGGGTGGTCCGATTTTACCGAAACTTTACAGTATTACTAAGGGGGCTAAGGGCTTTCGATTTTTCCACTACAAACCTGACTTTTCCTTCCCCTCGATACCCCTCGCCTGGTGTCTTCGAATTGGGTGGTCCGATCTTAATGAAACTTTACAGTATTACTAAGGGGGCTAAGGGCTTTCGATTTTTCCACTACGAGCCTGACTTCCCCCCCCCCCTCCTCGAGACCCCTCGCCAGGTATTTTCTAAAATAAGTGAATTCTCAATCACTTTTTATGGTATTTTTTTCGATGCGCTGCAGGCGAAAGAAGAAGTTGCGCCGCAGGTGATTTTTTTGGAAAAAATAAAGGAAACACGATGAAGGTCTTATGGACTATAAGATAACGTGAATCTCCAAAAAAAATCAGCAAAAGGAGGATTTTGAAGTTTCCGAGCATGGTACTAGGTCTATAATTTGAGGAGTCGCATTTGTCACTTGTTTTGTGAATGGGTAGGGCATTAGCTGATACTAGCTGGATATTAGTGAGGGCGCTTATCCCGAATTTGATGTTGGAATTTTAAAATTCGGAACGGGAGGTCCTGTAAGGACAACGTGAATTTTCTTTTTTCATATTTTTTCTCAAGAGAATTTACAATACATTAGGGGGTTCTTGAGATATTTCAAAGCCAGAAAATGAATCGCAAATTCAGATTTCTAAACCAAATTCCTAAATTATCGCAATTTCCTGTTAAGTGTTATTTTGTTTTATAATTTATTCATACATAAATTTCCAATTTAACAATAAAAATCCTATCAACAATTTTTAACTTTTGTTCAATCTTCTTTTTTTTAGATAAAGTCAACCGATCATTGTTCCACCAGTATTTGTCGAGAGTGCGCGGAAAATGTTACCAAGTTCTCTCTATTCAAAGATACTGTATTAAACAACCAAAATTCTATACAACAATATGACGCCATGCAAAAAATCCAAAAAAGGGTAAATATAAAATGATAAATAAATTACAATTGCCTGAAGATAAAGTTTTATATAGATTTAGAAACAATTAAATTTTATATTTCTTTGAAATGATTTGAAGCGCCAGGCATACGATCGACAAAAGTTTTTGAAAATAGATCGACAAAAGTTTTAAAACCCCTTTTTCCCCAGAGAAGATCTTTCAGCAGATTTGCTTCGATGTTAAAATTTTCCAAACATTCCTCTTTTTTCTTTTTTGCTAACTTTTCAGCGATTTCTGCAAAATTTCTTAGAGCGCAATAACATAATCAACGATCGTCAATATGGCTTCCGTGCGCGCCTCTCCACAGGCGATCTTTTGGTTTGCTTGAACGAGCGTTGGAATAAAAGTGTCCATAATTTTGGCGAATCAAAAACAATAGCTTTGTACATCTCCAAAGCTTTCGACCGAGTTTGGCATAAAGCTTTGCTGACAAAGATAAGAGCTATCGGTCTAAATCCTGCTATCTCCAAATGGATTGAGAGGTGCCTTTCTGATCGTTCAATACGGATTGTATTGGATGGATTCAAGTATGATTTCTTCGAAATTAACTCTGGTGTCCCAGAATGCTGGACATCGAAATAAATGAGTAGCTCCAATGGAGCGATCATATTTTTAAAATAGCAAAGGAAGCGTCGCAGTGCCTAGGCTTCCTGGGACGCTGCAAAAAAAATTTCACACCGATCGACGTTCTCAGCATCTACAAGATCTACATTCGACCGAGACTTGAGTATAATTCGCACATTTGGGCGGGAGCCCGAAAAACTGTCCTGCAACTGCTGGACCGAATTCAAAACCGTCCGCTCCGACTGATTGGAGACAAGTCTTTGACAGATTTACTACCGTCTCTCGAGCATCGTCGTTCTATACTCGGCATATTCTATAGATATTTCCATGGGAAATGACCTACCGAAATTTCCCAACTTATTCCTCCACGGTATGTTTTCCCTAGAGGGTCTAGGCAACTGCCGGCACGCACGACTTCTTCCTTAAGCCTCCCCGTTTTCGTACAGTAAAGTTTAGGGGTTCCTTCATTCCGCGAACAACTAAACTTTGGAACGATTTACCATCCGATGTGGACTATAACCCGCAAAAGTTCAAGGAAAACTAAAATCGGCATCTCCTTTTGTCCTTCCGACCATCCTGAGCTGAGCTTCGGTATTAAAGGGTCTTCCCCTAAGCTCTGGCTGAAACTATAAAAAAAAATCCGACCGAAGACGCATTTAATCAATAAACGAGACGCCACACTGGGATCAGGTCATGGCCGTCGGCAGGCGAAAAATAAAGTTAAATTTGAAAAAGTACAAGATAATTATATTACTTGGGTTGGTTTTCCCTCAAGGAAAGTTTTCGCCCACTTGCCTATAAACTCCCTCTTCGGCTAATGGCGCCTCGTTAATAATCGATATTTCGTTTATTTTCTATTTACTCCGAAACTGTGCATTTTTCTCCAGTCTTATGTATGACCAAAGTTGAAGACAGTAAAATTTTCCACTTTTTTTGTCTTGTACCAAAACTTGCTATCTCAAACCAGTATCGAGATATACCGTTATTTCAAGAAAAATAGTTTTTAGCGATTTTCTCGAAAGCTAACCGTTTTTTGGTGGTTCCATATATGAGATGAATTAAAAAAAATAATGTTTCCCACAAGACCTATAAGCCGAGAAATTCCAATTGAATTCAATGGTAGAAAGATTGCGTTAAAACCAAGAATCAGAAATGATTCAATGATTAAACACAAGAACTATTTTGTCTTCCCTTATAATTCGTATAAGGCATGTGACTATCGGGGTATAAGTACTCGAATCGCGTCTTACTCCACCAAATCCTGTAAGCCTACCTGGAAGCTGCTAATGCAGGCTCTGATGACGGTGAACCAGCTTCCGTGACTGAAACAGGCTCCTAATGCGGTTTCAGGGCAAACATGCCTGACCCGTTGGGATTTTTTCGGATGTGAAAACTAAAATATTTTCAATAATTCGCATGTATTAAATTCCAATCCAAAATTGTATTAATATTTCGTTTGAAAAATACTCCGGGATTTTTTTCCGTGTAGTCTTACCCAAAGAAACTTTGACGAACATCATTTGTGCCAATTATCTTACAAAAAAATTAAGTAAAAAGTCTTCATTTTTTGTAAGATAATTGGCACAACAATTATTTTATATCCCCCCTAAAAAATTCGACCAACTGAATTCGCATGATGAATGCATTCAAGTATAGTAGATTTGTCTGTTTAAATTTTCTTCTATCTGAAAGGAAACGTTTAGATATGATATAAGGGCTATCCATAAAATTCGTCAAGCTATTTTTTTCGCAGCCTTCTCCCACTCTTCGTAGTGATTTTAGGTATGAAGTTTAGTACCACAGTCACACTACCGATTGAGCTTACATTACCGACTTTCGAATAGGTACTGAACTCAACTTCTGGTTCTATTTTCAAAAACTTCTGTCTGAAATTTTATTATTTAATTATATTTAAGTACATGTGGAAGCTATCATTGGCGGACACTCACGGTTATGGGGGATGTCCGCAAAAGGATCTTTCACTATGTTAGATATAAACATATGTAAAATGAATTTAATGTATATTAACTTCTTTTCAGCTTTCGGAATTAAAGCCAATTAAAATCGAGGGTAAGTACAAAAAAAAAACTGAACTACTCTTTCTCACGTCCCCCAAATACAAATAATTTCTTTTTCCAATTTTCTCGAAAACGGTTAATTTTTTGAAAAAAATTTGCCAAGACAATAAGTGTTTAAAATATCATTTTTCATACATCAAAATCCAATGGGGGCAATTTTTTTAAAATCCACGACTTTTTTTTGTAAAAAAGTACAAAAGACAAAAATTGCAAGCAAGAAACCTCTGAAAGCTTTGCAAAATCGAAATTTTTCTCGGAATTTTTGATTGGAAATATCAGGTTCAATATCATGGGCGTCCGCAGGTACTGGCGGGAGAGTGGGGGAGAGTTTTGTGTACTTGACATTCGTTAAATGAATTTTTACATTTACGCGCCCCAAACTTCATAATTTCTGATACGCAGAAAATTTCAACCTCCATATTTGTCTTAAACAAATTTTTGTCTGTTTAGGCTAGTTTTATAAATGAGGCGTTAGAAGCTAGAGTGGACCAAGCCACATAATCGAGTTTTTGAAGCTTTTCCACTTTTGTACTATTATTGACTGTAAATTTTTGGAAAAAAAAATTTCTGTGGACTTTTTTACTCAATGTTGAAATGTTCTTTTATGCAACCAAACATTTTTATCTAAAAACTCACTCGCAATAGTGATTCAAACACAAAAAAAACACAATTTCGACATGTGGGTTGGTCCACTATAGCTTTTAACGCCTCAAATATTGTAGTATTTCGGCCTATCTTATCATGCAAATTTTTGAGAGGTTGTGATACCATAAGCCAAGCTTTTAAAGAACCACATAAAATCACTAATATTTCTTCTATATTTACAGGTGAAAGCGACGACGAGGATGTCATATGTGTCGATAAAGATAATGAGGCTACAGTTTCAATCGAAACCAACGGTCAAAATACACAAACCTCCATTCCAGAGAAACGCTCAGACTTCCATAGAATAGTTCCAGCTATACCAAATGGAATCAATGAATTAAAAGAACTTAAAGTTTACGGCAATATTTTGAAAAAAGATATAGAAAATCTAACTATAAGTCCTCGTGATGGAAGAATAATTAAAAGAAAGAGGAAAAAAATTACCAGCGAAGTGAATTTACTGGCAGATAAAAAGCGTCTGGTAACCAGTAAAGAAAATACTCAATCACTAGCAGCAAACAACACAAGACCGAATACCGTTGTAGACCTGGAAGCTACATCAAACGTATTGCAAAAGTCTGTAGAAATTGCTAAAGTGAACAGTAATACAGAAATAAGACCACCTCAACGAAGAAAAACAATTTTTGTCGAAAACCAAGTCCCAAGAAGCAACATATCACCGACTTCAACAAAACCTCGCGTAGAATGTAAGATTCGAAAAATAACTCAACGGAGGAAAACTATATCAGTAGAAAGGGACTATTTAGATGATCTCGGTGATAATCTAAGAGCTATACTAGAACCCCACGGCGATCAAGTTATTTCTAAAACAATAGCGCCAGCCGCACCGAAAATTAATGACAAGCCAAACGAAATGCCAGTATTACAAATTATGTCCAGCCCTAAGAAACCAAAAATAAGTGGTACATCCACACTAAAAACTGTAACATCATCAAATGTTACTCCGCCTGTTTTAAGCCCAGTACGTAACATTAATACAGGCGTTCAAATCAATAAGCAAAATATTGTGACTCTCAGAGAACATGAAAACAATCCAAAGCCAAGAACCATTATCAAAATATCTCAGCCGGCAAAACAATATATTAGGACCACTTTGGCTTCTTCGATGGCTAATTGCAATAATACAGGACAGACTAAAATTATTACTGTTGCTAGACCTCAAGCAATCACCAGCGGTATTCCTGGTAGTCCATCCAATGTCCAAGGTAAAGTTATGGTCGCTAAATTATCCGTAACGAAACCCACATCGAGTAATTCGATTCCCCCCATCCCGAATGTTTTGTATAGCACGCGTAATTTGAACAATAATGTCACCAGTACAAGTGCTAGTACAACCGTAATGAATACAACAGTTCACTCAGTAGCGCCTACATTTGCTACCGCCGTTTCCAGCAGTAAAAATATTAATGACATATTAAAAACTGTAAATCCTGACAAATTGACGGAATCTCAACTACCGGCCACTATTATACCAACACTGTCTACCAATATTTTACATGGGCCAACAAACGCTATGGCTCAAGCACAGCAAAAGCTAAAGATGTCCAATACTTGTTTCACTCTAGTAAACAACACTAATAAGCTTCAGCAAAATACTCAGCAAAAAATAATTTCTAATGGAATTCCTCGAAAAATATCTGATTGCATTGTGACATCAATGAGGCCCACTAACACTGCCTGTGGTATGGTGAAAGTTCTATCAGTGAACGAATTAAATAGTAAGATAAATACATCTTTAAGTAATACAAATACCAAGTCGACTGATACACAGCGCCAAGTTGGATCGGTTTCATCACATCAAGCCACTAACAATCAAGTCAAAAGTTTCCCATTTAATATTAAATTAATTCGAACAAACTGCCAAGTACAAATAAGATTATCAGACTATCAAAATCAGGATATCCCGATTGATACCCTTTCACAAAAAGACAAAATCCACGTGAAAGACACACTGCTGTCGGAAAAGTGTCGGCCGCAACTTTCGCTGGCTATAAAAAACAGTCAATTGGATGTTCAATCGAAAACGCTGTTGCGAAAATTAGGAATCGCTACCTAAATACGGAATTTTTTTTTCTTGATTCCCTGATTTTGATAGACTCATCACTAGTCGCAGTTGACATTGACTTTTTTCAATACCAGCTTTGCTTCATTTCACAAAAGTTGTGTATTTTAAAATATTTTAACATTAAATTAGAAAATGAGGAAAAGTAAACATAATTTTAGCCGAGTCGATTCGCGTGACACGTTCCGTGTCATAAGTCTATCAGAATCAGGCCCAATTGAATTATTTCACCAATGAATGGATTCTTAAGTTTTCAACATATGTTAGAATATTTTTTTTATATATTTAATAAAATTATTCTTTTATGTTAAATTCATTTAATTTGATTTTAAAATCTATAAGGAGTGTAACTATAATACAAAAAATTTTCTTATACTCGTAATTTTTATTTCTCTTCTCTATTCAATGGGCAGGAACAGTGCGTTTTTGTTCAAATCAATTTTATATTCCATTCCTTTTCAAGTTACTTAGAGTTTCCGTTTACTCAACGCGATTTCCGTTTACTTGTATCACGGTTTAGAAACACACGCTCATGTTCGCACGTATACAACTCACGAGTTTTCTACCAACTTACGACCATAGCAAGGATGATTTTCGTCCAATAGCACTGAATCTAGAGTGCCAATAGTACTAAATTAATCCCGAGCGTGTTTTGTAAGGATAAACTGATTCTCCTTTTCAAAGGAGAAATTTCTCAAATTTCCCGGGAAAAAACTCATCTGGGGGTTTTTAGGGGTCGCTGAATCCGATTCTGACTCTGTAAAGGTAACTGAAGGTCCTGTACAGATACCGTTATCGTCCCTTTCCTCAAATTTTCCAGATAAAATTCCATCTGGGGGTTTTTGGAGTCGGTGACACCTGTCTGGCGTCAAAAAATCCATAATGATCTCTCAAAGGCAAGGATATTATATTCGAATACTAAAATGTATATATAATATTTGATTCAAAAATTTTTTAGTCATATTTGATTAAAAAAAAGCGTTGAATTTTATTCTTGAAATTTATTTTAAAAATGCGATTCTTAATGTAAACGCGTGTAAATTTTATTGTGGTGACTCATTGTCTAGTAAAAGACAAAAGTGTTGGAAATTTCATTCTATCCAACTTTTAAAAAACGTGGAGACATAAAAAAAACGTGGTTTTGGAATAATCCGAGAAGAACAAAATCTCATATTTATGATAATTCCTCCTTTCGTGAAAATCTCGTAGTAAAACTACGTAAGTATATTTCATAAAACTCTCCAACTAATGAATGTAAACAATTCCTGATAAAAAACGAATTTTATGTGAAGTTCTCATTCTCGAGTTATAGAGACAATATTTTGGGTATTTTAAGGTCGCTGATTCCCCATCGTAATTTGTATAAAATTTTGAAATATTTCAAAACATCTCAAGAAGTGGAGCTGATCCAGCGAAACCACTGCCCTATTTTGAATCAGCAACCCCATATTAACCAAAAATTAGTTAACCCTTAAAGGCATGGTGGGAAACGCGATGTACCATCTTTTTCATAACAAATGCTGGACCACCGACAAAATTGTACCACCGTTGCCGCATAAAATGGCACCACTAAAAATCAAAGATTTTTTTTTCTTGTTCCGCACGGTTAGAAGCATTTGCCTTTAAGGCTTAAATATCGAGCAAATACATTTTTTTTAAGGTATGGAGAAAAGTGTCGTTTATTGCAATGTTTTTTACTTAAAAAATCCAATAACGGTATTTATCCATTTATAAGACACCACTACAGATCTTAACAAAAACTTGTACGACAAAATTTATCATTTATCAAAGGATTTATATCTCAGTCAATAAAATCGTACAATGTGAAAAGGACAAAAATTTATGTAAATAATATTTAAAAATATATTTTAATTTACTATGTAAATAGTGATGTGGATGTTTATATAAGGTTTTGAAAAATATCCCACATTAATTATAAAATTTATATACTTGAATAATTTTGTAAAATATTGACTTTTATTTAGTGTTTATCGTTCTATAAACTCAACGCATAACAACGTGTATTTTTAAAATTTGACATTAGCGTTACTGTGTAAAACTAATTATTATGTCAAAGATACAAATAAAAAAAATTTCCCAATTTGTTTTAATTGAAACGGACAGAATAATTTATTAATCGGGCCCGAGACAGAGAAAGAAATAAATCGTCACTTGATTTCGCATTTGTGCCATACGCCATTTTTTACTTTCTTCTACGGAGTATAATAAAGTATTGTACTCATGAAAAATTTCGACCTCTTAATTTTGCCTAAAAAACATTTCCCGATCACTCCTGAGTCGATTGGAGTCATATTTAAAAAATGTCTTTCTGTCTGTGAGTCTGTCAGTCTGTCAGTCTGTGTACAAGATTTCTCAAAAACTAATAGAACTAGCGCCATGAAATTTTATAGGCATGTTGGGTCCTGAAATGGGACGATCCTATCAACTTTTGGTGGAAATCCGTTAACCGGAAGTATCCAAAATGGCGGTTTTTCAAAAATCGCAATTTCGTTTTTCTCGATTTACTCCCAAACTACGCGTTTTTTAGTGGCCTTAAGTATGACAAAACTTGGAGCGATTATCTCGAAAACTAACGGGTTTTTGCTGACTGAATGTATGAAGAGAATTAATGAGAATGGAATTCTGCACAATTTTGTCTTTTACCGTTATCCGTTATCTTTTACCGTTATTGAGATATTTTCATTAATATGTAAAAAATCATATTTTTGCGAATAATTTGCAAACTAACGGTTTTTCGACAAATCAGTTAAAAGAATAATTAAAGATGTTAACATTTTCTACATTTTTGCCATTTACCGTAAATTGATATCTTTTACCGTTCTCAAGTTATCTCAAATTTTGTACGTTTTTGATATTTTTGGATGAACCAAGAATTTATTGGGAGGTCGTCTTAGGTTGACAACGCGACAGGGCTCTAGCGTAAATTGCGCAGGGTCGTAGATTTTGTAGAAGAAAGTTTTGTGTTGACCACAACTGATATTTTTTTCTTTGTTTTGAGAAAATCAACTTCAAAGTTTGGAAGATAATTACGTAAAAACGAAAGACCAATGTATATCTTAAAATTGATATAGTGTATCGTTATAGCATAGAATAAGGAATATATAGAAAAAACTGCCGAACAAATTTTTGACAAATTTCCCCTTCGAAGGGGGGAAAATGTCCCTATCATTCACTAGCTACGGCCTAAAAGTTAATTACTTTTAGACTAGGGAGCACGAAGCAGAGAGAACATTTTCTAATCATTTTCGTCGTATCTATTCAATGAGATGGAGGAATCGAATGGATAATTTTTTCCGTGTTACATCAGATCCTCTTGCTTCATCTCACAGTGGAAAAATTTTCTCTAAAAATTTGTTCTAAGAGTTTATTCTCTAGATTATTTGTTCTCTGGTTATAGCATTAAATTTATTATTCAGCAATTGTTAGTGAATAGCTATGCATCAAAAACAATTTTAAGTTACTTTTTTAAAATCTTTGTTGTGTGTCACATCAACCCATTTTTTACCAATTTTGTTCATCTTGTTTGAGGTGGCACAAAAAATGGCTGAATATGGCACAAAAAATGACTGAATATGGCACAAACTAGCACATACTGAGAAGTTTAATAAGTCTTTCGATATGTACCGAACAATTCACTTAATTATTGTTCATGCACATAACTTTGTGCTGTAATTACTCGAGATTACGTTTGATTTGTTGTTATACTCGAGTCGTTAACCCGTTCGGTACATGTTTTTTTTCTATGGGGGTTAAAATTCTGTCTATACAAATTAATGATGTTTAAGCTACTAGTATTCATTTAAAACAAAAAAAATAAAAATTTTTATTTTTTACAAATACGTCCACTGTGGTCCAGCTTTTTACTCAAAAAATCAAAATTGGGTCAAAAATGCACTTAATGGTGCACTGAATGAGAATAGAGTGTTGAAAATAAATAAATAATAAGTCAATTCAAATTTTTAACTGCGTTGCCATATGACATCAAAATACCGAATGGGTTAATACAAATCGTTTGACATCTTGTTCATAAAAATTTCTTTTTCTGTGGATATTGTTTTTAATCACAGGTAGGGTGATCAGATATACCTATGCAAAAAAGAGGACGCTTCGCAAAACAAAAATTGCTTCATGTTGACTCATTTTTCGAAACTTTTTTTTAGACACAAGGTCTTTAGAACATGGTTCTACATTACTTTGCAAATACATCAAAATTCAATCTGACGCCTTACCTATGGACTCCATTAGACTTTTTTCCAGATTGGATTTAAATTCAACCACGAATAAATCTAATGGAGACTCAAAAAATCTTGCATCATGATTTAAATCTCGTTACTGTAATGATCTTTTCGGCTACTGAAAAGTAGGATTTTTTTGACATTTGTTCAGTCAAGTTGGCTGATTTATAGTTGGCTGCCCTGGTTACCTCTTGGTTGACATTTCTAAGCACGCTATGGAGACACAATAAATATGAAAAATCATGACTGAAAATGCCCACGCGCTGATTTCACTATTCACCAAAATATGGAGTGGGATCATGATTTTTAAATGTCCAATGGAGTCGTGGGGTTACCCTCTCCCATACAAATGGAAAAGAATTTTCCGATTTTCGCGACAACGCATGATTTTTGTATTTGAAATTAACTATTTTAGTAATAGTCACGATTTCCCATTATAAAGTAGTTAATTTTACTATCTTTTCTCTTCGTGTATGGGATGATAACAGCTTTCGAATGCAAAAAAAACCGCGTCAAAATCAGTTAAGGTTTACTAGTAGAAGTCGATCTTACAAATTTTCGCTACATGCATAAATACGCACGAACACACACACACAGACACTTTGCGGACTCATCGAACTGAGTCATAGGTAGAATATATTCTGGGAACGTCCGGGGCTCCGGTAAAAAAAAAATTTTTTTAAAAAAGCTTTTATTAAAAAAGAATGCACTAAAAAGAAAAAAATAATTTTCTGGACGCTGTGTATCACAAATATAAAAGCTTTTTAAAAGCGAGATAAATTTTTATTTTATTGTTTTATGCTTTATCTCGCTTTTTAAAAGCTTTTATATTTGTGATACACAGCGTCCAGAAAATTATTTTTTTCTTTTTAATGCATTCTTTTTTAATAAAAGCTTTTTTTTTAAAAAAAAATTTTTTTTTTTATTTTGTTCTTTTTAGTCTTCGAATATATATCCTTACATTTGAGATGTCCTTACAGGCTTTTTAATGACAGATTCGGATTCAGCGACCCCAAAAACCCCCAGAATAGATTTTTTTCCAGAAAATTTGGAGAAAAGGATAATCACGTTATCCTTACAGGACCTTCCGTTATCCTTACAAGGACGAAGTAGTGAAAATATCGTATTGTCATCGGACTTATATAAGTGTGCAAAATTTCAAGTCAATCGGACAAGTGGAAGTGGGTCAAAATTGGGTTGCAAGATTTGATCTGACAGACAGACAAACAGACACGAAGGCAAGCTAAATAAAAGCTTTTAAAAATGAGTTGGTGTCTGTCTGTCTGTCTGTTCCTCTTTCACACAAAAATGGCTGAACCGATTGCCTTGAAATTTGGCATAATTTTACCTCTCAAAGAGCCTTTTCACATTGGTTGAAATAGTCCGCCTAACTAGGACAGAAACTGTCAACATTAAGGTAAGATGAGGAAGTGGGACTGCTGATAGGAAAATCCTCCTCAAAACTATCTCCATTTTCAAAGTTCCGCCTGTCGTGCTCTGATTGGTTGGCTGCCATATTGAATGTGTTTCATTGTCATTATTGTTTCGGTCGTCTTCGATGCAACATGAATTGGGAGCAAAATAGTATTAGTGATTCCTTAGAAATGTTCCGTTTTCTAAATGTTTCACGACAGTCTGATTGTTCACAGCTACTGGCTTAAATAGTCTCAATGTGAACACGAGCAATATAACATCCATCCTAGTTAGGCGGACTATTTCAACCAATCTGAACAGGGTCAAATAAAGGATCTGTCCTCGAAAAGGAGGACGTCTGGTCACCTTAATTACAGGGCCAAACCCATTACTTCCAGTAAAAGGTATATATAACTAAAATCTAAGCAGCACAATAGTATTTTTGGAAGTCGTTAGAGCAGTTACGCCCGCTCAGATAGCATGACTATGACTAATAATAAGCGCACTGAAATTATCAACCGGATTGCAGTAATTAATTATTTAGCTAAGGGCCAAAGACACTACCCTAGACCCAAAAAATATAAAAATGGTGTATGGCACAAATGCGAAATCAGGTAACGAAATGTGGAACCGTGCCGTATGAACGGAAAAATGAGCAACCGAATTACTGGATTCGGAAAAATAATGCCTGGGACAAAATATTGAAATAACAATTTTAAAAAAATAAAGATAAACGACTTTCTTTTCATAACCATACAAAATCCAATTTTTAAGATTCATAACGCAATTCATTTGATTCATTTCATTACGATATCAAATTAAAAAAATATTTATTAAGTTAGTAACTGGAAGTTGAAGCGAAAACATTTCTGTACCCCAAAAGTAAACTGTCGTAACTGACATTTTGCAAATTTTACAGGAGAGCCATTTTTAGTTCGGAATTGCAAACTTTTTATGTGTATGATTTTCGGTAATTATTTGAAACTTTTGTAGTTTATTTTATTTTAGGACATTGTTTAAACAAAATATTAGTTGATATATAAATTTGTAATGAGTGGGGGAGCAGTTACAACCTTTTATCTCTAACCATTTTGCTTCATCCGGAGCAGTTACAACCTTTAACTGTAACGAGTTTGCTTCACCATATAGTCAAATTAGACATTATAATCATTACTGTATAGATACGATACTTTGCCAATTAAAAATATACGTCCCCACAATGTATTTTCAACAATAACCCCAAAATCGCGGTTTTGTCAGTTACGACAGTTTACCTCTGGGGTACAGATTTTAGCTTAAAAAACAGCATAGTTACGATTATATGCTATTGTAAATTAAGAATTCAAAAGGATATTAAGTTACTAAAATTAAGTTAACAAGTTATTCACATTGAGCTACTAAAATCCTGTACAAATTAAAAAGTTCTTCCTGAATCATCAAATGACATTTTGTAAGCTACAATTAAGATTTAAAAGTTGTTAAATTCAAAACCTTTGCCCTCTCCCCCTCCCTTCGCCATCCTGAATCACCACCCTCATTCCAGAATCAGCCCTTCCCAAATTGCGTGAGCTTTACCATTTTTTATAAATTTTAGTATCGTAAGCTATTAGAGTAAATGTTACACTACAAATAAAAACTATGTTTGCTAAAACAAAGTATAGCAATAAAGTATTTTTATTTAAATTTTTTTGTGAGTTTCCTTTCTCTAAAATTTATGATATTTTAAATTTAGCTGAGGTACGTCGCGTCCGTCGTTAAAAATAACATGCAATAAAATCACATTGATGCAAAATTATAATCCCGATTCTGATAGACTATAAAAGACATGACTCTTCTTCGAAACGTAACTATGATTTCGATGTATTTTACCGCAATTAGAATAAACTCTTTAACACCAATTTTTTGTATTAAAAAATTGTGTACAGGTGAATTTCCAACAACGGGGCATTCCCAAAACGCGTTTTCGCTGCAATGCGATTCAAGTTTTACGAAAATTTTCCTACAACACCCTGCGATTTTCCCTACATCATTATTTACTGCTATGTATATCGCATTTAGTGCAATTTTTAGTACCATTTCTCATCTTGAAAGCATGATGTCTCAGATATAGATGTCAATACTTGAGGGGGTGATTCTACGGACAATTTGATGAAAAATATCTGATGTGAACATCAGTACATGCCTTTCTTATACACAATCTAGGTTTGTGCATAATTTACACAACAACCCAATCAATAAAATATTAATTTATATAAAAAAATGAATTTTCATTTTACAAAATCTGGAATATCTCGATAACGGTACAAGCAATTAGCGAGTTTCGCACATGTCCTAATTGTTACTAAGGGGCCTATTGCGGTTATCGATATCTATTCGATCGACCATCGTTGGCCGGAACGATCCAAAAACAATTTGGTATTGCGTAAGGTTCATCGTTCAAGCAATCGCTATTGTGAATTTTTTAGTGTTTGACGTTTGGGAATTTACATTGTTGAAGTTATTTTAATGTTTAAAAATGACTTCAACGCAGAAAATACAATATTGAGCTGCCTTAAAAAATAAGGGAGGTGGATGACAATGGCCATATGAGCGAAATTCCACCAGAAGACGGTTTTACAAACCAACGTCAAGGCGAAAATATTAAACACCGAATGTTGAGTTCTTTGAATTGACCAATATTTCAAATCTATATGAATAAAACAGTTTTTAAGTCCATTTTTTATTTAAATTATTTTTATACCACTTTGGTCTTATTTATCTTCATTTTTTCAACCAATTTTTATATTGGATTTTTGATCGAGATTTTGATCAAGATATTCCTCATTAATAATTTCCTAATGTGTACAAATACTTCCCTTTGATTATTAGCCTCTAATTTTGATAAAAAAAAGTAATTGCAATACTTCACCGATCGCTAACTTGACATAAACTTCACCGAACGATCAAACAAATGTCATCGTTCCCAACTGAACGATTTTATCGTTCACGAACGATAAAATCGATGATCACAATACCGATTTTTCGAGTTGACATTTCAACGATCGATTGACGAAGCTCACAATAGGGGCCTAAGTTAGTGACAGCTCATTGGTAACTTGCTGCGCCATGTGTTTAAAGACTTCTACTTAATTTTTTTTTATAATTAGCGTTGGCCACTGTGATTTTCTGTATCGCGAAACTTAAGGTTTATTGGTAAATATATTGAATAATATTTACTTCTCTCGAAACAAATGTTCTATTAATATGTACCAGATTTCTCCTGGCGAACGATTGACTATTTGAAATTTAATTCAATTGAAACAAAAGAAGAAAATATTCTTGAAGGAGAATCAGGCAAGTTTCGACCCGAAGTGTAATTTGGACTCCTCAGAGCAACGGCTCCACTTCTGTTGTTTACCTAACCACCAGACACAGACAGGAGCGGACGAGGTAGAGAGTTAAATTTGTTCGGAATATACAAATCGACATTTAGGCACTTGGCACACCGAATGCGAATTCGCACCGCATAGCGAAAAAGTTCAAACTTTTCAAGCGATCTTATTTTGTATGAATTCTACATGAGTTCTAATTTTGCAGAGACTGCAATTTTGGGGAGACCGCATTGTTACGTAATAAAAAAATGATAGCTCATGTAGATGACATATGACATAAGATCGCGTGGTAAACTTGAACTTTTTCGCAATGCAGTGCGAATTCGCATTCGGTGTGCCAAGTGCCTTGCTGATGTAGTTGTGAATTCTGTTATAGCCTCCTGCCTATAGGTAGTAACTTTTTTTGTATGGTAGGGGACTCAAATAACATTAAAACAAAAAATTTGATTTTTTTTAAACTGTTTTTAGCAAATACTCAAAAATTTAGCAAAAGATCAAACTAGTGGATGATGTATTAATTTAAATGTGCAAATATTTGCGCCAATATTGATTTACGCTACATATAGTACACTGGAAGGCAGGAGGATAGACCAATTTCTTGAACTTTTCAAGAACCCAAAGTTCATCACCGTTTAACATTGACATTACGCAGATGTTACTTTGACATAGTTTTTTCGAGTCAAAAAACAGACCGAAAAAGGACCAAATAAAGGAGTAAAATCGAAAAATAAGAAATATCGTTAACTCGAAGTTTTCCGATAATACTTTCGATAAGTCAAACCCATATCTCAAAATCTTCGATAACTTAACGAGTTTGGACTGTGGTAAGAAAAACAATTATTGAGGTTTTCAAATTTTTTTTTTGGTTTGTTTGTATTTTCATCAACTTTACAATAATACGTTTTCGATTTACATTAAGTATTCTTATTATTTATGATTTAATATAACTTTTAGATTTACTCATTTCAATTTTTGTCTTTCAATGATTTAAATTTTCAATCATAATTTTTCATTTAAATTAATTAAATATTTATGTTCTTAGTGCAATTTCACTGCTTGCCAAAACAGACAAAACTTATTTTATACATTTTTTTTTTAAATTAATTTTTATACACAAAATCACGTTTAATTCAATCAATACATTTTTTTTTTGTCTTTTCTTCATCTGTTTTGTAATTTATAATATTTGTTGCATATATCTTTATTTGCTTTCAATACAATGCGTTATTAAATTTTAATGTATATTGGTCGAAATGAAAATTACAAACTATATAATTTTGAACTTTTCTTTGAATGATCCATCAAATAGTTTAACTATTTCGTTATCTTTGGCGTTTTGTTCTTTTTGGGATGAGAGATTTGCTTCCCATCTCTGATGACTGTCATTTATTTCAATTTTTTTTTTAGATTATGATTTTTTCTATTTATTCAAATATAATCATAATCTAACATAAACGATGAATTAAAATGGCATTTGGTTTTGACTAGAAGCAAATGAAATTTTTAGCCCTTTTGGTTTTAGATTTGTATTGCATTTTAAATTTAATCTAAATAATATACATTAGACATTTATTGTATTATCATACTTATATTAAGCAATATTTCATGACGATTTAATAATGCAATTTGATTTGTTAAATTGTTTGCTAACCGTTTAATGGCTGACTAAAATGTTCAAGGGCTTTTTTCTATTTACAAAAATAGTTTTGTACAGCTTTATTTCTCATCTCTTCAGTTAGAAATTCTTTCAATTTTTCTTTAAAGTTTTTTTTATTTTATTTTAAGTACGTTAAATATATCTATATATATCTATATATATATATATATCTGTATATGTGTGTTTATTTATAAATTACTTCTTTGTGGCTGTAACAAATTATTTAACAACTTGATTTATTTTCTATTTTTTATTCACTATATTTTTGTATGTCTTGTTTTTAAACATTAATATAGTATAAATACAATGAATAACTTTATTTTTGTTTATTTAATATCATTTGATTTTATTTATTACTTTTGCCTAGAGAATTTCAAAGTGTTTTTGAAATTCAAAATAAAAACTTTTATATTTCTTTTTTAGCTAATATGGATGTCTGCACAATAAAATTACTAAGAAAATGGTTGATATAAAGACCATACATTGAAGAAATTACTTGGTCTCTGACTGTTCGCTACTCTGAAATGTGGTCTAAAATGTTTGTAGTTGAAATTACACTGGCTCACTAAAATAGCCATATTTCTAGTGAGTGATAAAAATGCGACTGATCACAAGCCATATTAATCAGTGCAATTGGCATAATATATCTAAATTTGTGACCGAGTTTAACAAAAAAAAAACCAAATAACGTAAAATATTGTTATGGCAAAATAGTTTGTTACTTACAATTTAAGTTTGTTAAATTGTTTGCTAACCGGTACACATCCGAAAAAAGCCATATCTTATTAAAAGCTTTATCGATAATTGTCAGACACTAACAAAAACATTCAAAGCATATTATTTTATCTATCGAATTTTTAGTCGCACACAAACCTTTGTTTTCTTTATCGTGAAATGGCTGGGGAAAATAATGTGGAAAGAAAATTCAGAAGTGTAGAATGTCTTTTAAACAGTTTTTCTGGTCCTTTAAAAACCTGGAGGTCGATTCGTGTTCCATGAAAAAATTAAAAAATGTTTTTGTTTTAATTTTAATCTTTTTATGGAACGCGAATCGACCTCCAGGTTTTTTTTTAAGTTTCAATTTTAAAAAATTCTCGCGATTTTTTTCTTTTTTCACTGAATTATTTTTTTATTTAATTTTATCCAGCAATGCGATTCTATTCGGTATCGTGAAAAAATTTGCTGAAGTCGGCGCTGAATGGAAATTTCCAGCTGTCAAATGTTTCCTATTTAATTTTTCCTTGAAACATTATTGTTCCTTATTCGCTCTTTTCAATTTTGACATTTAAAATTTTTCCTCGATGATAAAACTTTACTAGCACCGTGAGAAAATTTAAATGTAAAAAAAATCTCTGGCGATTTTTTCCATTTTTCACTGTTTTATCATTTCGGGGAACGATAAATTTTATCAAATTTTATCATTTCGGGGAACGTAAATATACCACCAGGGTACCAATCATGTATTCCGACGCGTCTCTGTCTTTCGACTTCGACGCAGCTTTTAACTCTTGACTTCGCCATATCAGCAGCTTCAAATTTCCGGGAGTGACAGCCAGAATCACGTTTCGATTCATAGTGACGATTCCGCGAAAGTTCAAGCTGCAGATATGGTGAAATCAACAGTTAAAAGCTGCGTCGAAGTCAAAAGACAGAGACGCGTCGGAATACATGATTGGTGCCCTGGTCATCGATTTTTAAGTTCATACATCCGTATCTGTCACCAGAAGTGTATTTAATTTGGTGGCAGTTGTGTTTGATGGCGAACCATGTCCATAAAAGAAGCAGTGTGCATAACCTTCCTCTACCATCTGGGAAACAAATGTTAACTGCCGAAACTTGGCAACAACTGTGATTTTGAAAGCTTGCTTGCTGCGCTTTAATGAAATTTGACTCTGCACTATAATTAGAAAATCGACACATTACATTTGAAACGATTAATTTAATTTAATTATCTACAAGCAAATAAAAATATTGGTTTATTTTAAAGTATCATAGCGAAAAGTATTCCACGTACATAGAATCGCTTTTCGTTTTTCAAATGTAACAGTTTCATTTCAAAAAAATACAAATTTCTGTCGCTTTGCACGAATTTTTATAATATTCTTGGGTGTGCAAAATTTAACATAGAAACAGTCCACAATAAAGTCTTTAATATATATTTTTTTAATTTGTATCCACATATATTCGTTAATATATCAACTTTGTCTTAATAAGATTTTTTTTTTAAATTTTTTCAATTCTGTCTATTTAGATCGATTTATCAATAGACTATTTAATAATAAATTTGCTTTTAGAAAATATTTTAGATATTATTTTAACGATTTTTCATCAATTTTATGATCAACTTTGATAGTCCAAATGTGTGTGGGTGTGAGTGTATTCAGTAACGATTGTGACATTTTATATGTTTTATAATAATATTCAATGTTATTTCGCATTCATATGGAAATCTATAAAGAAATAATAATAAAAAAAATTAATTTTTGACTCGTGTTTTGGAAGTGTGTATTTTGTTATGTATGAATCTATGTGTATATTACTTTCATTGTTATTTTAATTTTAATCCAATATAAATTCATCTTTCAGTAAACATTTTCGTAAAAAATCTCACACTTTTGAGAGAGCAATAACGATTTTTATTTAAGACATCTTTTTTAAGTGGAAAATACAGAATTCTTCGTGATTATTGAGAAAAAGTACAAAATTTTACACGTCTGCGATTTTTATGTTTTGTTCAAAAAACTTTCCGGTTTTACAAATATTAAATCTGATTCGTTTGTGTTTCTATAACGAAATGCAAGTATTACATTATAATATTTATATTTGTTTAAGTTTTAATAGCCACAACACGTTTTTAAACCAATTTAATCATTTATCGAAATTTTCGATGGTTAGATAAAAAGTTTGAAAAGCACACTTGCGGCATTGAGTTTACATTTAATGCTTTAAAATAGCTTTTTGTAAATGTTTTAACCAAATTTATGGACAAAATTTTTAATTTCAACTAATTTTACAATTGAAAAGTCAATTGAGGTTTTAAACGCTGAATTTCGTAAACTTTGAAAATATAATGTGATTGAATTGAAATTTAGTTCAACAACGTGGTTGATGTGAAACGTGTTTTCAAAAAGTATTAGAAAAAATTCTGATTTCAGAATTCCCACTTTATTTGTTTCGCATTTTGAAACAAACTTTTCATCGTAATAACACAGTCTCGATTTATGACAATTCTCGAATTACGCACAAGAAAAAAATATTTATTCTTATTTATAAATTCCCCAGCATGTTTTTTTTTTGGACATTCGATTGTTGCAATTTCGCCATTTATGCAAAGGGCTTAAATTTTAACCTATGCGTAAATCGAGATTCGACTGTAACAACAAATCAAATTAATTTCAGATCCAATTAAAAAACCATAAATAAAAAATTCTAAATAAAATAGTCCATTGACCAACAACGAAAGGTAACGAAATTGTTAAACCTTTAAATTCCTTGCTCTACAAGTTTGTGACCATCGTTCTCTATCGTTCAATATACTGTCGAACCTCGATAACTCGTAGCTAAAAGCGATAGACGAAAATTCGGTTTATCGAGGATTATCAGATATCAAGATTAATTTTGTATTGAAATATAGCTCAAAAAACTTCGAGGTATCAATCTGGTGGAGTTATCGGGTATTCATTGTACTTGTCTTATGTTAATTACGCACTAATCACGCAAACGTGAAAGCTTTTCCAATTTTATTTGCGATACATTGATAAGAAGTTTTTCCCAAACTCCTTCGTTTGTTGCCAAGTGAAAAAGTAAAATTTTAATGAAAATCATTAAAAAAAAGCATGAAAAATTATTCTATATTTTCTAAGTTGATTTACCGCGTTGTTGAACATATAACTTTTTTATTTCTTGAATGACATTGGATAATAAGTTTCAAAATAAAATTGCACTTTCTTTTTTTGAGTGAGTGACACAAAGGCAATTGAACAGAGAGTATTATACCAATTATTACTGTTTATTCAAAAATATTTCATTTCTCGAAGAGTTCTTGGTATAAAATTTTTTTATTATCATATTCAGGAAGATTTTCCGTTTTTTTGTTTTTTGTTTCTGTTATCCTTTATTTAATTAAATATTCTTTTTGTTTAAATATACGTGTTTTTTTATATATTTTTTTGGTTTCAATAAAGTCCACTTTTATAAAAATACAAAGTTCCATAGCATTTAATCTTAGTTAACTTTCCCTATTGCTTTTCTCCCTCAAATCGTTTAACAGGTAAATATGTTAAACTATTCATTATTATCTTCATTCGAAAAATGACAATCAAATCAGAGTCCTAAAGTAATTATGTAAAATTATATCAACAAAAAAAAAGAGATTTCGAATTCTTTAAAGCTTTCAATTATTTGGTATTAACGAAATAAATAGATTGATTGAATTCTTAGAAAATAAAGAAAATTATACATAAACTAAAATTATTTTTTTTAACATTATTATTATTATTGATTTCTATCATCTTGTTAACTACTAGTTATAAAAATTAAATATCCAGTGTTTTTTTCAAAAAACTCTACACTAAGGACAGGAATGAGAATAAGTCAAAGCTAAAAACAAATTAGTATATAATCAAAATTATACAAAAAAAAATACATATTTATTTTTATGTTGTGGTTGTGTTTAATTTTTTGTTAGATTGTATAAGAAATCTTCTCGTGTTTTGTTAGTGTGGAAACATTTCTTATATTGATTTTGTTTCGTTTTAACTTTTTTTATAAATGCTTTAATATTATTTTTTCAAAGTTTATCAATATATTTTTTACAGCTAAGGTAAAGAAGCACTACCTATTCATCTACATTATGTTAAATTTTTCTATTATCGGCGGGATTACTGGAAATATTGTAACGTATTAAACTAAAAATTCGATCACATAATTAAAACAATTTTTTTAGTTAAATAAAAATAAAATAGGAACATGAACTAAAGTAAAAAGTAGTTTTCAACATTGATATTCACATTGTGTTTTTTTGTTAAATACTTTGATTTTGTGTATTTACTTCAATTATATTAATTAATGTTAGTACTTTCTTTCTTTTTGGAAATAAGAATTCTTTTTTGCTTTCATTTTGCAATAGTATAATCTATAAAATACATTTAATATCCGTACAATATACTTTAATATATTATATCGCCGAGATTAACTTTGCTACACGTTTTCTGTTATTTTTAAACAAGAAATACTATTATTTTAATTTTTTTTTGTAATTAAATGTGTGGTTAAGCGCTTTTTAAAAATTACTTAGTAGGTGGGAGCTTGATAATCAGTCGTACCTGGAAAATTAATTTGAAAATTAATTAATTAAGATTCTTAAGTGTACCCTTGAAAAATTTTCAACGTTCAAAATAACGTATAACTTAAATTTTGTTTAAAACACATTGAAGTTGGGATTAAAACATAACAAAAGCTATAATTGCCAATCTGGCAATCATTGGAGACCCGTATGGTGATATTCGTATCAAAATTTGAACAGTTATACCAAAATTTCACTTTGAAGTCAAACTTTCCAATAAGATTTTTTAAAATTTATTCCAATCGGCTTTTGATGTATGGAAGTTTTATGTAGAATCATATCCTAAATAACTTTTGTTCTTGGACGTTTTTGATGAGATGCACCGTTTTTGCGATATTTACAAAAAACGTTTTGGTTCGTATGGGGGGTACTTTTGCGCAGATCCGTTTTTCGTAAAATGCGAGGCTAAGTTCGTTCATGGGCAAAAATGGACCATTAGGGGGGTAGCCAAAAAAAATCTTATTGGAAAGTTTGACTTCAAAGTGTAATTTTGGTTCAACTGTTCGAATTTTTATACGATTGGCAATTATAGCTTTTGGTATGTTTACAAGTGCTGTCGACAAAAAAGTCTACAGGAATAGGAACAGTCGATTGGTGTGACTCAAGGCGAGCACTCGACTTGTAAATTTTACCCTTGGGCGTAAATCGAGCTTTACCTGTTTTAATGAAAAGCAGAATCAAGTATATCAAAATTTTCTACATTTTTGCCTTTTACCGTAAATCCACATCTTTTACCGTTATCGAGATATTTAGGATTTTGTAAAAAAAACTCATATTTTTATGTAAACTGATATTTAATTCGTCAGGTAAATTGTGCAGAAATGTAGATTTTGTATAAGAAAGTCATGTGCTGTTCACGTCAGTTATTTTTCTTTAGTCATTGAAAATCAATGATTGCCTCTCAACGGGCATGTCGGCTATTTCATGAAGTTAGCACTATTTGTCCTCTGATGGAAAATTTCGAACAAAATTGGAGCCTTAGAGATGTAAGTCATACGGGCAAACTTTGTTCTAGACCAAGCCTGGCTAACCAGGCCACTTGGGAAAGCATTATTACCTCTCTGGCCGCATATACTAAATATAATACAGGGTGTACCAAACATAGAGACTAATCTTGAAAGAAGCTATTTTATGGACAATTTCAAGAAAAAAAACTATCGTAGTGTGGGGAGAGGCGTCTACCTTTCACGTACACAAAATTATAGGGTGTCTAACCTCAGGTTTCTATTACCGATTTTTTTCCATGGATTGAGATTTTTTTGACAGCCAGGCGGAGATATTTCATGGAATTTTATTTCTACACATGCCTTTAAAAATAAAACAAAGTCGTCACAGTTATTGCAATCTATGCAAAACATGAAATTTGAGAAGTAAAGAAGAGCAAGCGAATAGAAAAAGTACTATAGATTATGCGAATCCTCTTCCAAAGCCTTCATAATCAGCTTAATTGTAAAAGTTAGTTTTTCCAAATATAAATTCCACCATTTTGTATTGGGAAATGTCAAAAACAAATCTATGAAATTTCAGTAGTGCAATCTTTCATGGATTTTCACTCTGGACAGTTTTCTCGCCATCAACTTGAGCTCTGATTGGACAATCAATGGGATAAAACTTTAATGGGATTTCATGAGATAAAAAATGCGTACACACGCATACATTTAAAATTTATGTTAATATACCAGCATTAAAATATTGCACTTGTATTTACCATTTGGAATTCTAATTACATTTCGACCACCGGAAAATACAAAAAAAAATAATCACGATTTAATTTAGACATATCGTTTTCATTCGTGTGTATACTGACCAATGAATAATTTTAAACAAAAATGAAATATATTATTCACCTTGCTGCTGTCCACTAAACGGCGCTTGATTATACTGTTCGGCCTCATTGCCGACTGGATAACTAGAATAAGCATTTGCTGCTGGGTCTGATTCATATGAAGATGCGAACGCAGCTTCAGCTCCTAATGAATAACGTTTATAGGCGAAAAATGCACAACCACCCTAAAATATAGTTGCAATTTGATATATAGCTAAAAAATACTAGCATTCGATTTAAATACCCAAGTGAAAATTGAGAAAAATGAAAATGCAATAGCGGCTTGAACATTGTGGACTCCAACTCCGCCTGGAGGTGGCGCTGCACTGCTCCATTGGTTCCATAGATAACAGAACGAAACAAAGAATAAAAATGCCCAAAAACCTAGAAATGGAAGAATTTAATTAAAGTTTATTGTTGCAGGATTTTTAGTATTGATTTACCTGAAAATCCTAAGTCAGCTAAAACGTAATGCTTTCTGGTTTTTACAGATGACATTCGTTCAAAGAGAAACTCTCCGACGATAAATCCCATGGATGCTAGAAAACCGATTACTCCAATCGCTGTGCCATATTTACACGCCGATCCATCGCCATTGTACAGACAGTAGTTCTTTCCTTCCGCATCAATTGCCCAGCCTTGTGATGATATGCATCCAAAAACAATTATCGCGAAGAGCTAAAATCAATGTTTTATTTGTTATTCTCTGTCGATACGTTTTGTTTATTTAATTTTTTTATGATATTTTGGTTTTCCAAATCCGCGCGATTTTGGGATTTTATGAAGATCAGATCATGTGATGATTCTATGCGGTTTTTGTCATTTCGAGTTGGTTATAATCTAACGGTCTTCGTTTTTCGTTGAAATTTTCGGGTTTCGTCATTATTAGAGGATAAACCAAAAAAAGGGAAATAATTTTATAAAACAATTTTATGTCAGGAATATTTCAATAGCTTGTCAGGAATACTGTCTTATAGGTTGAACCAATTGTTTTAGAGAAAAAATAAGTCTTATGTTTTATAACAAATATTTTAATTTTAGAATTAAAACATAAGAAAACCTACAATTGCCATTCTATGGGCCAATCGTCATTTACTCTATATAATAACAGTCAAAATGTTTATTTAAAATAATCTATTTGTATAGTAGAGGGGGAAAGGAGTAGTTTGATTGGATTTTGATGTATGGAAGGGTTATGTAAAATCATATTCTAAACAGATTTTAGCTTCATAAATTTTTCAATACATCTCACCGTTCTCGAGAAAATAAAAAGAAAGTATATAATTTGTATGGGGAGAGAGAAGGAGTGGTCCAACTGGATTTTGATGTAGAGATAAATGGTATAAAATTCTAACGCCGACGTTGACGCCTCATCTGTTTGGGACTTTAGGGCAGGGGTCATCAAAGTAACTGTCGCTCCCTTTGCACGGTTGAAACAGCAACACACAAGCATTACAGCACACTGTTAAAGCCAATCTGTGTGATGAGCCAGCCGAGCCACTAGCTGATGATGCTTGCTTTAGGGTTTTTTGATCGATAATTTGAATATTATTCGCTTTGCTCGAGAATATAAAACACAAAAGTGTAGAAAATTTTACTGTCTTCAACTTTTGTGATATATTAGACTACTGAAAAACGTGTAGTTTCAGAATAAACAGCAAAAAACAAAACTTTGATTTTTAAAAAGTCCCCATTTTGGTTACTTCCGGTTAACGGATTTCCACCAAAAGTTGATAGGATCGCCCTATTTCAGGACCAAACACCCCTGTAAAATTTTATGTCTAGCTCTATTAGTTTTTGAGAAATCTGTTACACAGACTGACACTCTCGGAGATAGTCGTGAAGGGGTTTATTGAAACACTTTCTTTTTTATTATACCCGTATGGTGAAACCAAAGGGTATATTAACTTTGCTTTACCGTTTGTAACGCCAAGATCCCGTCATCACACACAAAAATGAATTACACCAGTGTGTTTAGAATGATAAAAAAAATTGAATTTTGCATGTCCGTCCGTCTGTCTGTCTGTCCGTCCGTCCGTCTGTGGCGCGGATTGCGGGCCCACGGGTTGAGCTAGAGACTTGAAATTTTGTACAGATCCGTTTTTCGTAAAATGCGAGGCTAAGTTCGTTCATGGGCAAAAATGGACCATTAGGGGGGGTACCCCCCATACGAACGAAAACGTTTTTTGTAAATATCGCAAAAAAGGTGCATCTTATCAAAAAAGTCCAAGAACAAAAGTTATTTAGGATATGATTCTACATAAAACTCCCATACATCAAAATCCGATTGGAATAAATTTTAAAAAATCTTATTGGAAAGTTTGACTTCAAAGTGGAATTTTGGTATTGAAACATGTATAGTAGATGGCTGAATTTGGCTGAATGTTTAGTGGCTTTCAGTCTACTTGAAAGGTCTCAATGACACTTGAGCAACTAAACCGACTTCCAACTTTGTGGCACGCAAACGCACACATAACCCCGACGAATACTATGAGACAAATCGCGTGTACCGACGAGCTACTTGCCGGCCAGTAGATAGTCGTGGAAAATGGCCTTTAGCTAATTGCAAGCAATTAACGAAAGGGTTAAAATAATAATTAACTCGCATAAGCTATTTATTTACCAAACGTGAAAAAACTGTTAAAGTCTCGAATTTTTACAACTACAGTAGAATCCCGATAATTCGTACTCCGATAATTCGTATATCCCGCTAGTTCTTATGAATTTGCTGGTCCCTTGAAAAAAATCCCGATAATTCGTACCCCGACAATTCGTATATCCCGCTAATTCGTATGAATTTGCTGGTCCCTTGAAATACGAATTATCGGGATTCTACTGTACATAATTAATTTGGGACATTTTTCTTTTTGTGTTAAACGGATATTGAACCTTTTTACTTTCTTCTACGGAGTATAATAAAGTATTGTATTCATGAAAAATTTCGACCTCTTAATTTTGCCTAAAAAACATTTCATGATCACTCCTGAGTCGATTGGAGTCATACTTATTAAAAAAAATGTCTTTCTGTCTGTCAGTCTGTGTACAAGATTTCTCAAAAACTAATAGAGCTAGCGCCATGAAATTTTATAGGCATGTTGGGTCCTGAAATGGGACGATCCTATCAACTTTTGGTGGAAATCCGTTAACCGGAAGTATCCAAAATGGCGGTTTTTCAAAAATCGCGATTTCGTTTTTCTCGATTTACTCCCAAACTACGCGTTTTTTAGTAGTCTTAAGTATGACAAAACTTGGAGAAAATAAAATTTCCCACACTTTTGTCTTTAGCTATAACTCGATATCTCCACCTGTTATCGAGATAAACCGTTATTTCCAAAAAATTGCGATTATCTCGAAAACTAACGGGTTTTTGCTGACTGAATGTATGAAGTGAATTAATGAAAATGGCATTCTGCACAATTTATGTTATCCGTTATCTTTTACCGTTATTGAGATATTTTCATTAATATGTAAAAAATCATATTTTTGCGAATAATTTGCAAACTAACGGTTTTTCGACAAATCAGTTAAAAGAATAACTAAAGATGTTAACATTTTCTACATTTTTGCCATTTACCGTAAATTGATATCTTTTACCGTTCTCAAGTTATCTCAAATTTTGTACGTTTTTGATATTTTTGAATAAACCAAGAATTTATTGGGAGGTCGTCTTAGGTTGACAACGCGACAGGGCTCTAGCGTAAATTGCACAGGGTCGTAGATTTTGTAGAAGAAAGTTTTGTGTTGACCACAACTGATATTTTGATGTAAATTTCAAAGAATATTTTTTTTTAATTTATATTTTTTATATCATAATCGCTTTACGAAATTCCGTGAAATATTCTAGGACTCGTAATGGATTACAGGCCAGAAGGATCTTTTCTGATATGTATAAGAGGTAACAGGCTTCCAAAGGATTTGTCATAAAATGTTGACGAAGCACGATACATTTGCAAATTTGAAGGATAATTTCATGAATACATTTGGTTGAATTTCAGTACGAATGTCATTTCATGAGTTGTACTGTTTTCCCTCCTCGACGACATACTTTCCAGAAACTCCCACTATTTGTCGTTATCCTCTTGGCACAGCCAATTGAAAAGAGAAATAAGAATGAAATGATTGGGAAGAGGGTTTGAGACAAAACGCCTTGGAAGTAATGTACCAAAAACCCAATGACTGTGTCCTTCAGGACTTTACTACCACCTACATCTACTATGGATAGGGGTAGAATGGTAAGATATGGAAGTTTACTTTTCGTGGTCTAAACCAAGTTCACAGCAAACAAATGTAAAAAAGGGAACAAAGCTTTTAAACAAAATCAACGAACAATTTGTTCGTATTTATTTTTCATTACCTTATTACGATCATTCTGTATTACAAATGTCGCAATTCCCTTAAATTAGGTAGTTTGTATGGAACAGTAGTATTTAGTGATAATTGTATTAAAAATGCTGTTTTCATTAAATGAAATTCTTCGCATTACTAGCGTGGTCAGTTTTAATTCATAAAATGAAAAATTGACATTTTTTTAAAGATCAATGATGAAGGGTGCAATACTTAGAGAGGGGGTGTAGTTTTTAGGACACAATCGATATACTGAATGGTGAAAAACTTTTTCATGGGCAAATAATACAGGGTGATAAAAGCTTTTTCCAAATCCACCTCAGTCTCTCTTGCCAGGAAAATGTTTTTTTGTGCTCTTTGCGATTTGTTGATTTCCCCGTGTGTAAGTATGCCATTAATAAACATATGCCCTCGCTTTTTGCCATATAGGTAAATTATATTCTATTGCGACGAACATTCAACACCCTGAGAAAAAATATCAACTATGCGAATGTCCTTACACCCGACAGGATGTAAAAGAGAGAGAGGGCTAGATAAAAGTACGCATGCCAGACTGAAAAACATGTATAGCTGTCTCTCATCTACGGCTATATATTTTACTTTTAAGAGATGTTTATTTTGTCGCCAGAGAGTCGCAATCAATTTTCTGGTAATCAGAGAGGCAGAATTTTGATTTCCTTTTTTTACCATTGCTCTCAATTTTTTTGCCCGCTCTACTCTCCGCAAAATAAAAAATCGATTTTGATTGATTACAAGAGGATTCCTTGTTTGCCTTACATTAGCCTTTCATGTTTGCATGATTTTGCGTTTGATTTCGTCGTTTTTCTTGCAAGAATGTAATTTTGTCAAAATTTCCTACCCAGCACAGCGCGCGGAGAATCACTTGTGGCCGCTGAATAAATGCAATCGGGTCAAAATTTCCGCCCGCCTTTCCACCACCATAAGCTCCTCCAACTTCCATTTCTTCACTTTATTCGATTTTTAGATTTTCCTCAAAAAACCAAACTGTTTTCCGTTTTTACTTTATGCTAGTTGAAATTTCCGCTCACTCGGACTTTTCTTTCTTCAAATCTAAATCACGCTGCACTTGAAAACTGATTTTTCTTCACAATCTTTAAATTTTTTAGATTTTCTGGGAGGAAGTGTCAAACGCAAAACTTTATGACTGCACAGTTTCTCACTTTTTAGATCGAACGAGCTTCCTCCACCGAGGTGAAATATATTCGAACTAAAATCTTTCTGAAGCTTCACGACACGACCTTAACCATACAAATTAAGCTTCAACATTTTTCTCATATAGGCAGAAAGCTTCAATGCGCCGGGATGATATTTATAAGCAACTAGCTTGAAAGAACCCGGCGTTGCCCGGGTAGTAATAAATTTTTGAATATGAAAAAATCCTTTTTTTTTCAAAAGTATTTTGATGTATAGAAAAATTATGCAGTAATTATATTTCAAACAATTTTTTGTTCATAATTTTTTTGGTATGACGCAGTTTTCAAGAAAATTGCAAATATTTTTTCCATCTGCTTGGGAGAAAGGGAATAGAGCGAATTCCCTTATTGCCAGACACTTAAGATTTTTGCATTTATGTTGTAACATATGTTGAACAACCATAAAATAGTTTGAAAGATAGCTGAGGAGGAGTTTGGTCGAAAATTTACCTTGACAGATAACGTATCCAAAACTAAAAATTGTATAAAAATCCGTTCTGTAGTTTAGTAGATAGCTGGAGAGGGGGCTCGCACCATGTAGAGCGGAGTAGTATGAGTGGATGAAAACTTATTTTCTGATTGACCTGCCCAACACTGAAAACCGTATTCAAATCCCTTCAGTGGTTCAGAAGATAACAGCGAGGGGATGAAAGGAGAGCCGATGCCGCGACCACACCTAACTATAAACCGTGGTCATGATACATAGTCTATGTTGGTGCAGTAGTTCTTGAGTTTATACGTTACTCCATCTCACAAATCAAAAAAATTTATAACTATCTCACAAATAAAAAAAAACGCTTCCGCACCCCAATAAGTTTGTTGCTGCACTCCAGATTGGGAACCTCCACACTATATGAGAATCATATTGAAGTATATTAGATTTAGTTGTAACAAAAATGAACTACACCAGGGTGTTTGGGATGACAAAAGATTTTGATTTTGGCATGTCCGATCGTCTGTCTATCTGTCGTCTGTCCGTCTATATATCCGTGAATATCATAACTTTCGGAAGGATTGAGCTAGAGATTTGAAATATTTACAGTTGCTTTTCTCGTAAATGGCAATGATAAGTTCTTGAACTGGCAAAATCGGACCATTCCCTTCTCCATATAAATGAGACTTTTTCGCAATTTTCTCGAAAACGGTGAATCGCATTGAAAAATTTATAAAGCTAAAATGTGTTTTGAATATGATTTTACATAACTTATCTATACATCAAAATTTAGTTAGACTACCTCTTTTTCTCCCCGATACAAATTTTCTTTATTTTCTCGAAAATTCTCGACCAATCAAAACACTTTCTCCGTGACGTTGCTGTTGCTTTTGGCGTTGCTGCTTTATTGTAAATCAGCTTTCAGTTGTCAAACGCGAGTCTGAGAGCGTGACGCAATCTGTTGGCGATAAAATTATTGTGAGGTACAAAATTTTCCGTTTTTCAATTCCAAATACAATATTTTCTCCTTCCATACCAAAATCCCATACAAAATGCAAATTTCAATTTTTCCGATATTCCCGTTTTTCCCCAAAATTTTTCTCTTCTTTTCCAACAAAACGAAAAAAGATTCGAGATTTTTGATTTGGAATTACTGAAAGTGCAAACCAGAAAACCGCTCCCCTGAAAGTATGCAATTTCGGTTTTCCAAGATTTTCCAACTTTTCCGGTAGAAATTTCCAATTTTCGGCTCCGTTGTGTTTTTACATGTTGCAATACGAATCCAACAAAAAAAACCCCCATGCAAATCGGATTATATTCAGCCGAGTTATGGATAGTCAAACGGACCACGATTCATTTTTATATATATAGATTCTAGATAAAATACTGCTGATTAAAAATCTTTTTTGAGAATATTTAAAAATATCTATAGCCGTATTGTGATTACCAAGTGAGAAAACTGAATGAGTAAATATTCAGCAGTCAAATTTTCTTCGCATATTGATTATTTTCTAACTAAATTTAAAGTTTAGAATGGTATTTCAGTGCATCAACTGTTCCTCGCAGTCAAATTTACTCAGATGAGGTTTCATAGAAAAAAATTAATACTGAATATTAACTGTGGACTACTAAGCGACACCAGCGCCACGCCATTTCTTATCTTCGAACTAAAGATATTTAGGTTACTGATGAATTATATACATTTTCCCCGATGAATTTCCCCAGCAAACTAGATTAACTTTTTTTTGCAAAAAAAAGAATGATTCTTCTAAGCGTTTCGTTCGGAACTGAATTCAGAAAAGGATCATGAATGTATCAACTGCGGAGCAAAGTGTCACAATTTTCTAAATCATTATTAAGATTAATTTTTGCGATCATCAAACGTTCAAAAATGAATGATCCAGAAAATTTATTTCGGCACTGTTCCCGTTGCCGAATAGATTTGGAATTTTGCATACTTGCACTTGATTTGCCTGTATCAGTAATTCAGACGCGAATAATTAAAGGTAAAATTAACTATAATTCATTTATATTCTCATCATAATAAAAACCTGCTGCCACATTACCTTTCAAAAAAAAGTCAATTCAACCTTAATCGGTCAAGCTTGATCGTCGACGAATCCAGTGCCTTGATTACTGCTTGACAATCGACGTAGATTGTTACCCTAGTTCTGGGTGGTTGTACCGCCATTATCAAGCTTGGAGCTGCTCTTCTTCAACCTTTTTGCTTGTCGATGACACCTTTGAGGTCGCAAAGCCTCCTTTCGGGAATCAGAATTGAGAACTTCACAATTGTATCCAGGCAGGGAATACAATAATTCGTAGTGTCCATCGCTTTGAAGGATGCTGTTATGACCGAAGGTACTCATAACTCTCTAAGCTTTAGTGCACTCTTGGTAACAGTGCCCCTTGTGTACTCATTCAAGGGAATGAGGTGCAGTCAAGCTTATATTCCCGCTGTTGGTGTTGATCTAACAGCTCCTGTGATCCCTAGCGTGGGTAATCTTTGTAACTTGTTTAAAACTAGGCAACTGTAGGTAAGAATAGGTCTTATAACTGCTATATACAACCAATGGGTAATGCGCTGTGATGTTCCCCTATTCTTGCCGATCATCTTTTTGCAAGCGTACAACGCTTTGTTCATTCTCTCTTCCGTATTCCTTTTCCAAAAGAGCATCGTCTCCATATTCATTCTTTTTGTAAAAAGTACTAGTTCGGTTTTAGGGGGGTTGGTAAGAAATTCTACTACTAAAATTCGCTAGTTTTAAGACTACGTAGACTTATAGTCCTTCATTAGTAAGACTCCGAGACAGGGCCGTATCGAAGGCTCTGGATTGGGGGGTTGGGGAGACATATCAATTTTCCCAACTCGAACATCTAATTTTTCCTAACTAGGATGTACCTAATAAAAATTCCTTTTCCTTGCCCAGAATCTCTGACCAGAAATTATAATAAAGAATAATGGTTATGTTAACATATTGTAATTTTTTTTATTTTTCACATACAATTAAATAAAGGGTAAACACTAATAATCTTATGCGACCCTTGAGAGAAAAGATAACCGTTGAAGATGACTTCAACTAGAGTCTGAACATATCTAATTTATAGTACATGGATTCGTCTTTCCTTTAACTTTGCCCATGCCGAAACAAATTTCGTAAGGTCAATTGTATCAGTTAGGTCTTTTTCGCTGTGTAGTATCATTAAAGAACTCAGTCTTTCTTCTCCCATAGTCGAGCTTAGAACGTTTTTCACAAGTTTTAGCTGGCTGAATTTGCGCTCATTCGTAGCTACGGTGAAACTGGCAGTTAGAACAAAAGTTATTAGCTGAAATGCTAATTTAAGTACCCCTTTCATTTCGCGTGCTCGCTTAACAATCTCTACCATGTTTTTTGCTTCTTTACAATCCCGAAACAGAATTTCCATCTCAGCCTGTAAAGCATAGACATCTGGTCTCTAGTCATGGGAAGGAATCATCTCCACTACCTTCTTCGAATTAGCTATTGTCAAAACGCTTTCTGAAACTGGAATTGGAAAGATGTGAAAGAGAGGCTTCATGCTATTGAGGCTAGCACTGACATTAGATTGTAGCAGAGAAGTTAATGTATCTAGGACACACTTAAACTCTTTGCGAAAAAATTACTCCAAAGTGAAGTGAGCCTCCTCGTCCCGTGATTCATCTACTCGCTTTGGAGCCACCCTTCTTCTTTGATGTCGCTCAAAATCGTTCTCTGCTTCTATGCCAAGTTGACTTGAGAACTTTTTGGCACTTGATATCAAGTCATTCATGGCGGCAGTATCGTTGTTAATTTTTTCCAGTGTTTCGATAGTGCCTTTAATTAATGACAAAGCATCAATTATGTTGAGCTGCACTGATTCCAGAGACTCTTTTAGGGCTTTCATTTTGTACATTATGTTCTTCATAAACATGAAATCGAAACTTATTACACGTTTACGCAAACCCAACGCTTTGCTCTTTGATTTCGCGTCAAAATGGGTTGTGCTTGAATGCAGTGATGCTATATCGAGGGGAATTCCCCTTTTTGCGGGGAATTTGACTATAAAAATTGTTAATAGGGGAAAAGGGGAAAACGCTCCAAAACGAGGGGAAACGATTTACAATGAGGGGAAACTCTTCGCCTTTCAACTAAATCCGAAATACTTTTAAAAAATTACGGAAAAGTAGAAGTACAAATAATAAAAAACAATTACAATCCAATTCCAAGCTTAGGCAAAGGTAAAGAGTGAAGGAAATGCTTATTTATGCATTTGTCACTTTATATGTAATGATCTTTTTGCAATTGTAAAGTACACACCAATCTTTTAAACGAAAGCACTTTAAAAGGGCTTTGGAATGTACGTTTAACCGATTTTTCAGTGTACTTTTTAACTGCTTTGAAAAAAGCACATTAAAAAGTACCATTTCTCATCTTATTCAAAGTAATTACTTTAAACTACTTTAAAAGACTTTGATGGAAAGTAGTTTCCATGAAAGTTCATTGACAAATATTTTTTGTTCATTTTTCGGATTTCTTAAATATATTTTCAATAGAAATATTTTAAATTGCAAATCAACAGAAGTGCTTTGTTTAAATTATGTAAAAATCAATTAAATCGGTAATTTCTTTGTCATCTTTAAAATTTGGCTTAATGTTGTAATTTCGACCAATATTCACCAGAATAATGCATGGACCAGTGGCGAAGTGCCCGGAATACAAAAAACGAGTTCCAGTCGCGACTTGATTTCGTTTTTTTCCATTTTTTGATATTTTTATATTTTTTAAATTCAAAATATGGAAATAATTTTTACCGAATTTAAGGAGGACAGGATCATTTTAAGCTCGAAAGGAAAGGAACTACCTTGATTTATAAATTCGTGACTTGCTTTGATTATTATCCAATTGTGAATCCCGGCTTCTTTTCATATCTTATTTGACGTTTGGTTGGAGACCCGTGACGTTGTTATCGGGAATACAATTTACGAGTATTTTGTTAAAGCTTTACAAAATATAAAATTATTTCCTAATTTGTGCTTTTTTCTCTTAAAAGACTTTAACATGAGTCCAGATAACAATAATTTTTGGTTTTAATAAATTAATTCTTTATTTAAAATTCGTTGTTTTTATAGGGGGAAAATGAGGGGAATTTCGTCATTGAAAAAGGGGAAAAAGGGGAATTTCGTCATTTGAAAAGGGGAATGCCACTAAAGGTACATAGCATCACTGCTTGAATGCGCAATATCAAAGAGAACTTCGGCTATAGCCTCAAAGGATGTGTTCACAGCTATGATTGACTCAGCACGAGCCTTTTTCAAAGAAAAATAGACTTTAGGAATGGTGTTGGTGCCTAAAGTTAGTCTCAAACTTGTAAAATTTGAATTTCGCGACAGACGAAATTTAAATTTCGCGACATTATACAGTAGGGTGGATCGTCGTTGTATGGAGTTTTTTAAAATCAAATATTTGAAAACTCCTGAGTGCGGAAAAGTTACGGAATGGAAAATAAAGATTGTTGAAATTTGTTTTTGTTTTTAATTATACGGTCTTCCACCTCCTCAAGAGGCCTAAAGTTTTAATAATATACAAAAATGGTCACTTTAATGCCTTAATCTCGGTAAGTATCAATTTGACAGCAAAATTATGTTCAACAAAATTATGGGAAATTTTGTTTTACATGTATCACTCTTAGCACCAAAATGAATAAAATTACATCTACACTGAGAAAAAAAGTAATTTTTGAAAATGTTTCGAATTTCGATAAATACCAAAAAGTGGCACTCTAATGCATTTATCTTGGAAAGTATTAGCAGTGTTGTTTCACAAAGCCGTAGGAAAGTTATGGAAGAGCACATTGTCTTAATCGAGGAGCCGGGCTCAAATTATATTGGTCACGTGTCACCACCTACGGGATCAGCAGCAGCAATCGCTGAATGCATCAGATCATTCTTGGAGAAATCATCAATATCACAAGATGAGTTGCAAGTTATTGGGTGTGATGGTACTAACACCAATACTGGACATAAAGGCGGTATAGTGACGCTACTGGAGAATGACCTGATGCGACTGCTGCAAAGATTCATCTGCCAACTGCATGCCAATGAGCGTCATTTAATTAATTATTTGGACGGCGATACTAAGCGTGGTTTTGTCCATTCATTGGATTCACAGTCGAAAACAATTCGCATTTGCAATAGTAAATGCACAACAATAATTTTCGAGCCGGAGATTTTCTGAAATAATTCGCATAGCCGAATTAAATCAGATGGTGAATATATAAACTTCTTGTAAGTTCCTATGATCCATCCAATAAACAATTTCTGTAATAGAGAGCAGGAGGAGTTGACACAACTCTATCTGACGAGGGCTTCGTCACTCCCCTGAGCCCGAAACATGAACCTTCACGGTGATAACACAGTGCCACAGTTTTACTGGACCTGAATTAGGTTTAACAGAAAAAACTTTCACGACTGATAAAAGGCAATAAACTCAAAACAAAACAAATGTCCATTCATTGAAATCACAGTCGAAAACCATTCGCATTTGCAATAGTAAATCCACAACAATCCCGAATATATTTTGATATCAATGCTTGCTGACGACCATAAACATATTCGCGAATTAGCAATATGTCGAATAATTAAAGCACGAAAATTGAAAAAATTAGGTAATATTCGACCGTTAGTAATACCAACTTTTAATTTCGAAGCAATTAATTATTTCGAGCTTATTAATTGGTCTGCCATAAGTTTAACGGAATCCCCCTTAACTTGCAATACAAGTGAGGCAGATTTAAGATTAATTGCGAATGATAACAAGACTTTTATAAATGAAATAACACAATATCCTTGTCACACTCAACAAGTGTGTAGAACGGGCAGTTAAAGTTGTCACCGAGGTTTCGGGTTCAGTCTGCGGGCAAGAGAGACGAGATGGAGTCATTAGGAATAAATTTGATTCTCGTAAGTTAATGGCCAAATTTGAATCCAAAAAGGACTATAATTATAAATAAAAAACATAAAATTGTTAATCTTTCAATTAAATAAAAAAATTTCAATTGCAACAATTTTTAGCTGTGTAGATAAATATTTTTTTCTCTTCGAAGATTATATGTAAAATTAAATTCCCTATAACTTTGTGGAACATCATTTTGCTGGAATAGCCATATTTACCAATATTACATTAGGTTGACAATTTTTCCAATTTATCGAAACTTTAGGCTCCTTGAGGAGGTGGAAGATCTCAATAAAAAAAATTTAAAAAAACGCCAAACCTTTTTATTTTCCATTTGACAACTTTTCCGCACTCAGGGGTTTTGAATTTCCGAATTTTGCTTCGACGATCCACCCTATTATTCAGTTCAGTGAATGCGTCCCCCCCTAGTCGGTACGGCCCTGCTCCGAGACCGTTATGCGTAGAAAAGAAGTATAATCTTATCATTTTAGCACAAATAATATACAGATGACCAGATCTCAAAGAAACTCATGATACAATTTTTAACGATCAGCCGACAGAAGATCAGCCGACAAAAGCTTTTGACTTAAATTTTGAGCGAGAGTGGAGAGATAGTTTCTCGTCAAATCGTATGCCGAACACACACAAGTGAATGTAATAAATGTGTTGAATTTTTTGTATGATTAGCGCGGCGGTGGGGTTGTATAAAACAAGTTTACAAAAGCTTGAAATCATCTCAAAAGAACCGAAGATAAGGTTCTCTCCCAGAGGAAAAAGTTTTTCGGCTTTTAAAAGCTCGCTTGATTTGGTTTCATATAACATGGTTTTCTTTGAGCTCTGTTCATCTGTATATTATTTGTGATTTTAGCATGCGCACTGTAACTATGTATACGATTTTGCCGGCACCCTTGTAGTAGTTTAAGTTATTTGTTCAAACTACTCGACCACACAAAACCAAAGTTGCTGCGCAAGTAAATTGGATTTTATAATTTTTGACACTGAAATTGGATTTCCTTTTTTATATAAAAGCGTGACTCGGGACACGAAGTTTTCAAGTGGTGCAGACCCGCCGAAAGCGGGACACCTGGCCAACCTGCCGTTACATATCTTTAGGTATCTCTTCTCTGGTAGTATAGAAAATAGATCTTGCAATTCACCCTAGGGGGAATCAAACCGAAAAAATCGGTGCAGTGGTTTAATCTTTACTAGTAGAGTTGATTTGTAGTAAGGGAAACAGAGTGAATTTTTCACTATAATTTCCAAATTTAGTTCTACTTATTTTTTATATGAACTTAATTTAATTTGAAGATAAATCAACATTTTATTATTCTAGAGTTTTAGTAAAAATAAATGCACATTTTGTATCTTTAGAAAAAGGTTTGGCAAAAGTCTCATTCACTAGTGAAGTTTGCTGGACGTTTTTCGACAAAAGCTGTCATACCCTCCTTTCGGTCTTGCTGTAAATATACAAGCAAAATATCATATTTTATAAAAAATTGATGTATAATTTAAAAAAATCATTACCGTTGAGAAAGTTGCATGGAAAGTCCTTCTTTCAAACTTGAGGCCTTCTTGTAATGTTGTCTCATAAGCGGTGTTAACGGCTTCTTTACAGAGTTGTACTATCAATGGTGATTGTGTGCCGATTTTTTCGCCCAATTTAATAGCCTCGGCCACCAATTGATCAGCTGGGAAAATTTTGCTAACTAGACCCATTTTTTCAGCTTCATTGGCTGTAATCATGTTTCCGGTCAGACATATTTCCATTGCCTTGGATTTGCCAACAACTCGTGTTAAACGCTGGGTTCCACCAGCTCCAGGAATTGTTCCCAAAGCAATCTCAGGCTGGCCAAATTTCGCCTTATCACCAGCATAGATAATATCGCACATCATTGCCAATTCGCAACCACCACCAAGGGCGAATCCATTAACGGCCGCAATAATCGGTTTCTGACAACTGGCCACTCTTGTCCAATGGCTAAGGAAGTTTCCCATTATGCATTGTGAATAAGTGTTATTTTGCATTTCTTTTATATCAGCACCAGCCGCAAATGCCTTTTCACTTCCCGTTATTACAACGGCAGCGATATTCCTGTCCGCTTCGTATTGGTCTAATGCGTTGCTTAATTCAGTCATTAAACCGTTACACAAGGCGTTTAGTGCCTTTGGTCGATTTAATGTGATTAAGGCAACATTTTTCTTCTCACCTTGTACTTCAGTTTTAATGTATTCATTGGTGGCTGAAATTATTAAATTGTCAGATTAATAATTTACTATAAATTAGAAGTGGTTTCATAAAAGCCTGTAGAATCGTAAAACATTTTTTGATTTTCTTTTTCAAATATTTAAGGGTAGGGCACAGCGGAGTTGCTTGCTGATAATTTGCAGCTAAGCGAGCGATTCGATTGGTTCGATGGGCCGGACTGATGGATACTGAACTCAACTGTAACTTGCCTTTTGTACTATGACAAAACATGTCAAACAAATTACGTCCAATTATAGAAAACTACCAGAAAATCCACAAATAAAGACATTTTCCACGTTTCCATTTTAGTTTGCAATAAAGACTCCTGAGGATGTCGATATTAATTCAAATTAGAATCGCATGATTTTGGAAATATGAAAAATTTCGACCTCTTAATTTGGTCTAAAAAATATTTTCCGATTACTCCTGAGTCGATTGGGGCACTTTCTGTCTGCCAGTCTATCTGTCAATCTCTGTACAAGATTTCTCAAAAACGAATAGAGCTAGAGCCATGAAATTTTACAGACATGTTAGGGACGACAAAAGATTTTGATGTCCGTCCGTCCGTCAACACGATAACTTTTGAAAGGATAGAGCTAGGGATTTAAAATTTTGTACTTCTCTTGTAAATGGCTAGGCTAGGTTCTTGAACAGGCAAAATTGGACCACTCTTCCCTGGTCGTTTACCATTACCCGCTATCTTTTACCGTTATCGAAATATTTCAGATTTTGTAAAATGAAAGTTTATATTTTTATATAAGCTGATATTTTATGTTACATTTATTTTGTAGTATTATAGTGTAAAATGTGCAGAAGCATAGATGTTGTATAAGAAAGTCATGTGCTGTTCACATCAGATATTTCAAATTACTTTTTTGTTTATAAAATTTTTAAAAGATATGTAAGTTTTTCGGGTATGTAGGGAACGTTTTGTAATTCTATCTTTTTCAATATAACAAATACATGAAAGGCAAATAAAAGATATAACCATTGGGGTGTATTCATAGTCGTTTTTAAACACAGTTTTTGTTTGATATGAGTTTAAACTGACAGTTTGCTATTGTTTTATTTATTTATTTATTTATTTATTTATAACTACAGTACAGATATAATCCAATAACACTGCAGCAAAAAACTAAAAGTTGTTTAAGATATTAAAATAATAATTTTTTAAGTTGTTTTTGAAAAGATTGCAGTGTTGAAGCGGGAAAAAACCAAATTCATAAGTATCATGATTACGCTGTAACCTGAGAAGTGGAGAATGATAGTAAACGTTATGAGAAGCATAAGGAACATTAAAAACAATAGCATTTCTCGAGACGCGAGTAAGATTGCGGGGAGACAATGAATTTAACAGATCGGATGACATAGTATGACCCATCACCAGTTTAAACAAAAAGCACTCATCCAAGTAAATTCTACGAACTTTAAGCGAAGGCTAATTTAAAATAGTTAGGCGATTTTCGTCCAAATCTTCGACATAGGCCGCGTGTGAATTTTCTTTGGATTGATTCAATCTGCGCGATATCACAATTGTAATGAGGCGACCAAACCACTGAACAGTATTCCAGTATACTCCAAACTAAAGACTTAAAAAGAAGTATGCAAGCATTAAGATTTTGAAGTTTTTTTGATAGTCTTAGAATGAAACCGGAAAGCCTACTACCCCTACGGCAAATCTCTGCGTAGTGAAGATTAAATTTCATTTTCGAGTCAAATATAACTCCCAAGTCCTTCATAGAATTTACTTGTGTAAGCCTGACACCATCTAGAGTGTAGTGGTATTCAATAGGATTCATTTTGTAGTTAAAAGACATAGTAGCACATTTCGAAAAATTTATGACTAGATCATTCTTGGAGCACCAAGTTAATAAATTATTTATGTCATTTTTGAGTCTATCACAGTCAAGTAAGTTGCGTATCACAGTATAAAACTTAAGATCGTCTGCGAATAAGAGTTTCATAACGATAATAAATTGGGGCAAATCATTTATGAAGATAATAAACAAAAGTGGACCTAGAATCGAGCCCTGTGGTACCCCAGAGCTAGGTCTAATAATAGATGAACTGCAGCCCTTAAAGAGTACAGAATACTTTCTGCCTCTAAGATAGGAACCAAACCAACGTAATAATGAACCCGATATTCCATAATACTTAAGTTTCGATAGGAGAATATTAATATTAACCGTATCAAAATCTTTAGAGACATCAGTGTATACAACATGGACAGTTTCTCTATTTTCAAGAGCTTTGGTCAAGAGCAAAAATTACTATGTAGAATTTACTATGTAAATTCTACATAGTAATTTTTTTCTGTCAGTTTAAACTCATGTTAAACAAATATTGTGTTTGTGAAAACGCCCCATTGCAGATATATTAAAAGCTCATTTATATTACAATAATCTTCAAATTATGCTCTAATAAGATAATAAAATACATCTATTTATATTCAAAATATGTATTTTATAAAAGCCGACGAATCACGGAAAAAGCGGACAAGTATACTTGGATTAGAGAATCTATAATCTAAAGAGTAGACAATGCGACGTGTCAAAATGGCTGACGAACTGAAAAACGAAGCGAATGAAAAAGGCGAAGACGTCACGCCTGAAATAAGTCCTAATGTAAACGGACTCATATATATTTATGATGAACTGGATAAGCAACCAGCCTAAAGTAATTTTATAAGCAACTGTGTCGCGGTTGAAGGAAGCACTAACATCTGGTGGTTGTACGAACTGTAATGTACAAAGTCCAGAGATATTTTAGGAAACTTTCAATTTCTGATTAAATTTGCTTTTATTCGCTTACCTGCTGAATAGAACCGCAAACGATTTGCATTTGCAAGTCCTTTCAAGGTGCATAAGCGCCCAGTAATAATTTTTGTCACTGCAGACATTTTGACAATCAGAAATTCGTAATTAAGATAGTGCACAACCGAATGATATGAAGACGAAATGAGACTGGTTGCGTGTAAAGGTTTGCCGGCACCCAGCAACAATTAATATGACATTGAAGTCAAGTTAAAGACGTATTCCCATCCGCGCCGTCGAAGATATGTAATGTTTTCAAGTTAAGGCTAGTACTGTAACACAGCGAAACGAAAACGAAAAAATCTGGGCATTAATCGACTGCGAAAATTTTCGCTTTGGAGATTTTGAAGACATTTGAATTGTCATTTTGTGTTTGTGTTTCGTATACTAAAAAAAGCATTTGTAGTAACGTTGTTTTATGTGAAAAATCTTGATTTCCCAAGAAAATTTTTTTAGCAATAGTGGACCAAGACAAAGCTATCGTAATTGGGGCAGCTGGTTTAGCTCTAGCCTTGTTGCAGAAGCGAAGAAAAAGTCGCTCAAAAACATCCCCATATTTGCGTGACGGATATCTTTCCATTAATTCCGACAATTTTGTTTTCTCAATTGATGACCACACTGTTTTTACCTTTTGGCTCATATTTCCTACAAAATAAATAAAAAAAAAACAAAGGTTTTCTCCCTTATTTATTCAAATTAAATATAAATATTGTACATACCATCTATTTTCTTGTTACCGAAATATCAAACAACAATCAGCTGGTTTGAACTGTCATTATTTCGTGCGAAAAGAATGCCTCAGGGCGTTCTTTTCAGATGCGAAAAATGTGGAGAAATTGTGTCTGACATCTCTTGGTGAAAAGCTGAAGCCGATCAAACCAGCTGATTTTTTCTCCAAAAATTTTTTCGTTTTCGCTGGTGCACAGTACTACTTTTGCGAACGAAATTTCGCACAGCGAAATTTTTTTGGAATTTTATATGGGATTTGACATTTTGTTTTCGTTTCGCTGTGTTACAATAATAGCCTTTAGTATTGAATTTAAATAATGGTCGATCAGCGACAACCGCAGATACAGCAAAAACAAGAATGCTGCCGGGAAAGGTATATTGGATGCATTCATCATCACCCAGCGCAGAGCAAAACCGCTTAGTTCCGCCATTTTGGCTGACTTTAAGTGGAATCGGACCGATAAATGATACCGCTGAGTAAATATTTGTGTCTGAACCCAAAACTTTATTTGTGCCTTAACCCAAAACTTAATTTTAAATGTTTCCAAGGAAGGCATAACTAAGAAAAAAGTGGATTAACAAAAAAAACGAAAGTTCGTCCCACGGCAGCAAGTAAAGCCAGTTCAATTAATTTATTGAAATCTGACTAAAAGGAGTCCTCAAGTGGTAAAAAAAAATATATTGAAACGGCAGCATCGTTAGAAAACAATTCCCTGCAAAGCGACAACCCGAGATATCAGCTGAGCCAGCACAATACGAATATTAGAGAAAAATGACCACACTAAAAATTCGAAAAAAAAAATTTACTGGATGAAAAAGGTCTCGGAAGTATGTTTGCAAAAACATCGAGTTTTAATCTCGATGTTGAACAGGCCGATATATCGAGGGATCGATGTTGTTATCTACGATGTTAGAACATTAAGGTAGAATCTGAATCGTACGTCGATGCGTCCGTCATGCGTGCGTCCGGTTGACAGTTCGAGTAGAATCAACGGGCTGCTATGAGTACTCCCCTAATAATACGTTTTCCGATGCGGCAACCGCATAGAGTAGGTCGACTTTCTACTTTTACATGCGGTAACGCACGGAAATGTTATTTCGCAAAAAAGTTTGTTTACGATTTAAGCAATTTAAGTATGAAACAAATTGAAAGTAATTGTTTCGACGATAAACTAATAGAAGAAGTGCAAAACAATGAATTAACTCCAGATTCGTTGCCGTACCCAACTGTCACCGCATCGAACTGTCAGACGGACGCACGCATGACGGACGCATTGACGTACGATTCAGGTTCTAGCTTTACTCTTCACAAAATTAGTAGAGAAACTAATTTTAGGACTAGAGGGACTAGTTTTGAGATAGATTTAATATAGCCACTCTACTATCCGCATCCTCCGCGGTCAAGTCACAAAGAGAGATTCGAAGCGTTTGCCTGATGAATGATCCACTTCGAATCCTTGGGATCGAAACTTAATGTTTCCTATCAAATTTTTCCTATTCCCCATTGTTTCATTTAAAAATTAATTTCGTTGTATTCAATTGTGGTCATGAGAAATCTGGTACTTGAATAGAAATAATTTCGATAGAAATAAATAATACTTCAATATGATCTGTAGCCTGAAATTTTTCAAATAAAAATTATTTTACTTATAAAAAGTTGTAATAATTTATGAAGTAAAAGGTCTGTTCGATATGAGTCCTGGACTTACTCGGAGTAAAAATGTTTACTCTTTTCTGTTCGATATAAGTCCTGGACTTACTCCGAACACATATCGAACAGAAAAGTGTAAGTCCAGGACAGTCCTGGACTTACTCTTGCTTTTAGCTGGAGTAAACTTTTGAGAGCTGATATTTGTCAGACATAACCTCTCTTTTACAGTGTTTGGAAGAAGAAATGCAACAAAAGACATCATAAATTATTTCCAATATATATTCTTGAGTAGTTTCGGGTTTTATTTATTACATTTGTTATATTTTATAATCTATAATTATAAACTCATAATATATGTAGAGTTAGTGATTTACTCTGAACTTACTCCAAGTTGTTCGATAAAAACAAATTCAGAGTAAGAAAATGCGCCATTTTGTGGAGTAAAGTAAAAATACTCGGAGTAAGTCCAGGACTTATATCGAACAGACCTAAAGTCTCACTTACACAGGGACTACATTAGGTTTTATTTCTGGTATACTAAAGCGGCCCCTACACGTTCAATCTTGCAGTCAATCATGCTGTCACAGCAAAAAGCTTATTTGCACTAGACGCTCAATCATGCACGCAAGCATCACTTATTTCGAAACAGCTAAACCGACAGCACACAACACTTAATATAAATTAAAAAAAAAAAATATAACATAACAAAAGCTATAATTGCCAATCTGGCAATCATTGGAGACCCGTATGGTGATATTCGTATCAAAATTCGAACAGTTATACCAAAATTCCAATTTGAAGTCAAACTTTTCAATAAGATTTTTTAAAATTTATTCCAATCGGATTTTGATGTATGGAAGTTTTATGTAGAATCATATCCTAAATAACTTTTGTTCTTGGACTTTTTTGATAAGATGCACAGTTTTTGAGATATTCACAAAAAACGATTTCGTTCGTTCCATTTTTGCCCATGAACGAACTTAGCCTCGCATTTTACGAAAAACGGATCTGTGCAAACTTTCAAGTCTCTAGCTCAATCCGTGCGCCCGCAATCCGCGCCACAGACAGACGGACGGACAGACAGACGGACGGACAGACAGACAGACGGACGGACATGCAAAAATTAAATATTTTTATCATTCTAAACACACTGGTGTAATTCATTTTTTTGTGCGATGACGGGATCTTGGCGTTACAAACGGTAAGGCAAAGTTAATATACCCTTTGGTTTCACCATACGGGTATAAATATAAAACAACACTTAATATAAATTTAAAAAATCTTTGTCCTTATATTTTTCACTTTTCGTCATTCACAACTCACTTCTTTGTCGATATAACTCGAAAAAGGATTCCCAAAAAACTTTATATTTTATATGCGACACCTTTTCACTACAAAAAATTACACTGAAATGACGAATTGATTGAAAGCATCGCCATACATGTTCAAGCATGCTGTGATTCAAAAAGCTCCCTTGAAAAATATCAAAATGATTTTGATATTGGCCAGCATGCTGTCAATCATGGAATTTTGCATGACAGCATCACCATAGACGTTCAACATGCTGTCACATCATGCAATGATTGACTGCAAGATTGAAGGTGTAGGGACCGCTTAACTGGTTCACCAAAAATAATAGCCTACTAGTTTTTTTTGCGTGGGCCAATTCTGGTATGACATTTCAGTATGATTTTGAATTTTGACATGCCGTTAAACCGCGAACAGAAAATAAAAATTGCCAAAATATTGGTTTTAAAATGTTTGGAGGAAGAAGAACTTTTGATAAATTTGAAAAAACGAAGACAATATTGGGTAAATCCCTTTTTAGCATTACGGGATAAATATGATATCGAAGCGAGACTGTTGAAAGATTTGCTTTGGGAAAGCAGTGATGCTGAATTCCTTTCATAGAACGAATTCCTTTCATTTTCTTTTCCACACTTTCCACAGTTAAACTCAATTCTTTGGCAATATCTTCCCATGCTCTTCTTTTCAAATCAATTCTTCGATAATTATTTGATTTTGAATTCCACAGACATTCTTTTTCGCGAAAAATATTTATCAATTTAATAATTTCGGTTCGTGAAAATTTCGTTTCCGCCATTTTAATTAATTGAAATGTCAAAATCTGGTATACCAGCGCTGCCTACGAAAATTGTATACCAATGCTGTCTTCCCAGAAAAACTGGTAAGCCAGATTGGTCTACACAGGCTTTTTAGCGAGCAATTTTGCTGGTATACCAGAAATAAAAGCTAATGTAGTCTCTGTTGTAAAAAACAAAGTTGTAAAAATTCATGAAATAAAGTCTTTGACTTATACAAAGTTGTAGTAATCCATGAAAAATTTCCATCTCTTAATTTTACTTGAAAAACACTTCCCGAGCACTCCTGATTCGATTGGAGCATAAACAAATTATATAAAGACTGTTTTTCTCTAACAACTCAGCTTTGAAAAATAATCCCCCAAAGCAGCAGATATGCATGCGGTTGGCAGTGCACACGAGCAGCGGAGCATATCGCTTGGCCGAAGAAAAACATTCAATTCATTTTCAAACTCTCCGATCAACACGAAGTTTTACCGAAATCGTAGTTTTCTATCAATTTTTGGGAAAGTACCGCTAGCTACAACGGTTACCTCCCATACAATTTTTCTTAAATACTAATTTCTCGAACACTGCGCTTGTGAGAAAAAATGCATATAATCAAAATTAAAGGAAATAATATTGCCTACATTTTTAATTTTAGGTGAACTCCACCTCAACTGATACTCTCTTTTACAGTTAAGTTCGATTTCTTAACTTTGCTCGATTGGATATTGTTAGGGATCTAAAAAAAAATTACCCGTATTTTTTTGTTTGGTAGAATACCTTCCGGTCGGCGGAGGGGAGGGGGTCAAAGTCGGCGAAAACTCGAAATCACAAAAACTTTAAAAATTTGTAACGGCTTAACCGAATTAGATGATATTGAACATTGTCGAAAGATAATTCCTTGTCACAAAAAAATATTTTTTGACTTCCTCCCCCTCACCTTCATATTGTAAAATTAAATTTAGTGACAATATAAATAAAATTCGGGGGTAAATGCGTTATTTAAAAAAAAATCAAAAAAAAAATCGAATACAAGAAAATTGTATATATTTTACTGATTTTCGATTGGTTTTTATGTTTTCTGTACGTAATATTAACTCAAAAGTTTTAGGAGTTTAAAATTAATTAGAAATTCATTTAAAAGAAAAAGTTTTTTTTTTCTTTGAGAAAGTTTCCGTCTGGAATAAATCTGTGAAAATTTTGATTTCATGGAAGTATTTTGACACTTTCAAACCTTCTTTGAAGTTGTTGCTGTTTTTCTTGAGATATTTTAAATTTCGTCACTAAATTGAATTTTACAATATGAGGGTGAGGGGGAGGGAGAGGAAGTCAAAAAATATTTTTTTGTCACAAGGAATTACCTTTCGAAAATGTTCAATATCATCTAATTCGGTTAAGCCGTTACAAATTTTTAAAGTTTTTGTGATTTCGAATTTTCGCCGACTTTGACCCCCTCCTCTCCGCCTACTGGAATTTATTCCCCGAAACAAAAAAATACGGGTATCTTTTTTTTAGGTCCCTAACTACATCCAAATGAAAAAAGTTAAAAAAATAAAGGTGACTTTCAAGCTCCATTCAAGTCGAGTATGAAGTTTTTACATATCTCTAACGGTTCATGAGATAATTTGAAAAAAAATATTTTTCACATATTTTTTCGGAAACTTTAAATATTGCAGAAGAAAGTCATGTAATGCTCACATCTTTTTTTTGAATTGTTTAAATCATACTTTAAATTGTTTAAATAAAATACATTTAATTTGATAAAACTTGAAACTTACATTCTCAAAGCAATTTAAAAATAGGAACAAAATATAACAAGATAAAATTTTTAGTTTGATGATTATTTTAACGTTTAAAGTTCAAAATAAATTTTGAATTAACACACAAACTAAAAATTTTGTCATGTCACATATTTATTGTTAGAAATCAAAATATTCAAATCGAAAACCTGCGGAAGGAAAAAATACGCACACACAAAATACAAACACACAAAAAAAACACCAAACACACTTGCCCCCGCTTCGTGTCGCTTGCATAAGAATTCAACGAGAATAAAACGAACTAGAAACGAACTAGAAACGAAAACTGGTTTTAACAAAGGGCGAATGAAGCAGCGGCATGTATAGGCGATCACCACGGCTGCTTGTGGCTAGTCGGCAGCTGCTACGTCACGATGGGGTATTATTTTGAATTTCGGTTTTGCACTAAGTTGAGTTGTTAGAAAAAAACAGTCTTTATATAATTTGTCTATGATTGGAGCATTATCACAAAAACGTCTTTCTGTCTGTCAGTCTTAAGATTTCGCAAAATATACCAGAGCTATCCATGAAATTTTACAGAGAAATTTTGGTCCTAATGTGGAAATCCGTTAACCGGAAGTAACCAAAACGGCTGCTTTTTAAAAATTACGATTTATTCCGAATATATTGTCGAATTTGGTTTATTTTATTTATTGGTTTTATTTTTGATCTTTGTATTTAATGTTCCGAAGTCCTTTTTTGTGAATGTGTCTAAATATATTTGTGTTGAATGTTAAATATCGCGAATTTAGAAAGTGTTGACTGTTGCAAATTTATGTTGATGCATGTTGGAAATTTTATGAATGTTAAATGTTGTGAATTTATGTTGACGCATGTTGCATGTTTGAAACGTTATGTCACGTAGGTGTTACAGGGTGGGTCCGCCATTTTGTAGATTTTAAATTTGATGTTTCGTCACCATATTTTGTTCGTGTTAATGTAGAAAATCGTATGCGTACTTACAAAATGTTTGGTCCCTAGGACGCCTGAGGATATTGGTTGCATGAAATAGTCCTGTTTTTAAATTTTATGTTGCATCCATGAATTTTTGGTCGTTTGCATCGCCCATAGGGTAATCAGAATATGTTATTGTATGTGTACTGGTTTCACTAGTTTAAAATAGATTTTAGTGTTAACTGTTGAGATTTGTACAAATTTACTTCGAATACGTGTTGCCGTTTTTCACTAATTATTGTTTTTTTTTTTGCTGGATATTTATTATTAAAAAAAGGAAAAATTTGTAACGATTTGTATCTTGTTTCGTACGCCACTTTTAACTTTTATCTCTATTGGTTTTAGTTATAAATTAGTTATTTATTTATTTATTTATTTACTAGCTTTAGTTCCGTCCGTTTTATTAAGTGTTGGTGATTTAAAATTCGACGATTTTATTTAAATGTTGTATTGAACGTAGTTATTTCTTTTAGATAATTTTTGATCGTTATGCTTTTAATTCATATATTTTATTTTAACTTTAGATATAACCAATTTCGTGTAATTCACTTTTAAACTGTTTTAGTCTTATCCATTCGTTGAGTTTTATTCGTTTTAAATGAATTTTATTTTAATTAACTCAATTTTAATTTTACTCGTAGATTGTATTGACGGCGACGAAAACTAAACTTTAAAAGAAAATGCTAAGCGTTAGAAAAATTACTGGCGGCAACAAAAATTGGACAGCAACTGACTCTTTTAATTTTTATCGTGACTTCGATTTTTTTTCTTCTTTCCCTTCTGTTTGAGTCCCGTTTTTGTCCAACAATGCAATCGTCTAGCAAGGTCTAAAACTTCGAATTTAATACTATTGTCCATGACGATCAGTGATGCTATGTACCTTTAGTGAAATTCCCCTTTCCAAATGACGAAATCCCCCTTTTTCCCCTTTTTCAATGACGAAATTCCCCTCGTTTTTCCCCTATAAAAACAACGAATTTTAAATAAAGAATTCATTTATTAAAACCAAAAATTATTGTCCTCTGGACTCATGTTAAAGTCTTTTAAGAGAAAAAAGCACAAATTAGGAAATAATTTTATATTTTGGAAAGCTTTAACAAAATACTCGTTAATTGTATTCCCGATAACAACGTCACGGGTCTCCAACCAAACGTCAAATAAGATATGAAAAGAAGCCGGGATTCACAATTGGATAATAATCAAAGCAAGTCACAAATGTATAAATTAAGGTAGTTTCTTTGCTTTTGAGCTTAAAATGATCCTGTCCTCCTTAAATTCAGTAAAAATTATTTCCATATTTTGAATTTAAAAAATATAAAAATATCAAAAAATGGAAAAAACGAAATCAAGTCGCGACCGGAACTCGATTTTTGTACTCCGGGCACTTTGCCACTGGTCCATGCATTCTGCTTGTAAATATAAGAAATTAGTACATCAAGCCAAATTTTAAAGATGACCCAGAAATTATCGATTTAATTGATTTTTACATAATTTAAACAAAGCACTTCTGCTGATTTGCAATTTAAAATATTTCTATTGAAAATATATTTAAGAAATCCGAAAAACGAACAAAAAATATGTGTCAATGAACTTTCATGGAAACTAGTTTCCATCAAAGTCTTTTAAAGTAGTTTAAAGTAATTACTTTGAATAACATGAGAAATGGTACTTTTTAATGTGCTTTTTTCAAAGCGGTTAAAAAGTACACTGAAAAATCGGTTAAACGACCATTCCAAAGTCCTTTTAAAGTGCTTTCTTTTAAAAGATTTGTGTGTACTTTACAATTGCAATAAGATCATTATATATAAAGTGACAAATGCATAAAAAAGGGCATTTCCTTCACTCTTTACCTTTGCCTAAGCTTGGAATTGGATTGTAATTGTTTTTAATTATTTGTACTTCTACTTTTCCGCAATTTTTTAAAAGTATTTCGGATTTAGTTGAAAGGTGAAGATTTTCCCCTCGTTGTAAATCGTTTCCCCTCGTTTTGAAGCGTTTTCCCTTTTCCCCTAATAACAATTTTTATAGTCAAATTCCCCGCAAAAAGGGAAATTCCCCTCGATATAGCATCACTGATGACGATGCTTTGTTGCTCAACTGGCGCGTGCAACCTTGAAATTGAAGATACCGTTTGACCAGCAACAGATTTTATTGAAATAAAGGAGATCTTTGGCTAGCAACTATTTAATTCTTTTCCAGCTACTATCGCGCCGTTGCCAAATGTTTAACTTTATTTAATAAAAAAAAATACGTGTAAAAAAATGAGCGCGTTCATTACATAGTCTCAATATGAACACGAGCAATTTTTCATCCGTCCTATTTAGGCGGAGTATTTCAATCAATCTGAGCATGGTCTATTAAAGCAATTGTGGCTTTGCAAACATATTATTAATCAGTGTGTCGTTCTCGTCACTTCTTAGACTGTGTTTACATTAGGACTCACTTTGAGGCGGCACGTCTTTCCTCATTTTTCTGCCGTGTGCACACGGTTCGCTTTATCTGGATTCATAAACCGGTTTCATCAACAAAACTAAACGACAGGTTTCAACGACCAGACTCAAAAACCGGTTTGCGACCGACAATTTTAAGTGAATCTAAACTTCGTTCGCTCTTTTTGGTTTCCCTCCCCACTGCGTCCCTCACCCTCACGAATGACGTGCCGCCTCAAAGTGAGTCCTAATGTAAACGCAGTCTAACGCTTCTTGTACGCGGATGTGAATTATAGATCTAAATCTTTAGACCCAATTTCGTAAATTGCTGCATTTTTAAGTCGCAAAGAACAAACCTCATGCGCCCGTGCTTTTCGGTGCTATTTGGGTAGGCTATAGAAAGATGAATACTTTGTAGTGGCCATGCAACAAATTCAAAAATATAGATGTAAATTCAAATCTCAATTTTTTTATTAATAAATCAAGAAATAATTACAGTGTGGACTCGGTAATCGCAACTAAAGTACACAAGCCTGTTGCAATAACCGAGTCACAACATTGTCTGTCAAAAAGGGAAACAAAAGTTGTTAAACAATATAACAGCTCCAAAAATAGAGTAAAATCTGTACCATTTGTAATGTAGTTTTTACACTGCAAAAGTATTTACAATATTTAACACTAAATAAATAGTGAATACTGCTGAAGTATTTGCAATAAGTCTTTCACACAGAAAAATTTCCATTGGATCAACTTGAAAAAAAATCAACTGGAATATTATGATCTAATTCAAAACTTTCCATTCGAATGTTTATAATCTCACCATATTTGATATTGTACAATTACCAATTGTAGTTTTCGTTATGTTTTATATTGGCACAAACTTGTTTTGTTACAGCCATTTCTTTAATAAATAAAAACAAGGAACAGAGAATAAAGTCAATAAAAGATTTCCTGTAACGATTTTTATGTTTTTTTGTTCGAAATAGTACCAGAGTATAAAAAAGTTGCGTTAATCAAGTCAATCTTAATTGGAAGTTGCGTTTATTGAGTCAAGTGTAAAATTTTAGGTGTTGCGTTTTACGAGGGTTGTGAGGTCAAACTGTATGCGAATAATTACAAATTGTTGCTCGAAATTAGAATAGTACAAGACCATCGATCCTTTCGATTTGCACGACGCAATGAAGTTAAAACAACTTCCATGTGAATTAAAGTAAAATATTTTAGGTTTATATACGCATTTAGCCTTAATAAGTGTGATCATCTTTCTATTGCCTATTAATATCATCGCAAGAAATATAGAAGAAATGCAGAATTAAAAATCGAACTACATCCCTTTGTTGAATGCAAAATCTTTCACCGTTTTTGGATTTATCGACATTTTTTACTATTAAAATAGCAAATTGATTTTTGTTCGGGATATTTGCTGTTTTCCCACCAAAACACTTATCTTTTATTCACAAAAAATATAACTTTATTCATTTTAAAACACTAGAAATAATACAAAATCATTAAGGCCCGTTTGCGCGTATTATTTTTAAAAAAATAAGTTGTGGTTAGCCTACTTAAACCGTAGAAATTCTTCGACTTAAATTTTTTAAGTTGTACATAAGTTGCTAAGTTTTGTTGGTGCAAACGGCACTAAATCACATAATTGATGATTGTCTATAAAAATTTCCCTGGTCTTCAAAACTTTCATTTTTGTTCACCTCTCATTTGGAAAATATGAATCGATTGCTCACGCAGGTGATGAAAACAATATCAATTTTTCTTTCGTCGCCTGATCGATCACATCTCGTTAATGATTTTTTCCTATTTTTAATAAAAATGCTGACTGCAGCACAATTTTTATTGCACATTGAAAAACTAAAATACATTTTTAAAAGCTTTTATTTAGCTCGCTATCTTGTCTGTTTGTTTGTCTGTCTGTTTGTTTGTCGGGGTCAAATCTTGCAATCAAATTTTGACCCACTTCCACTTGTCCGATTGACTTGAAATTTTGCACACTTATATAAGTCCGATGACAATACAATATTTTCACGATAACGTGATTATCCTTTTCTCCAAATTTTCCGGAAAAAAATCTATTCTGGGGGTTTTTGGGGTCGCTGAATCCGAATCTGTCATTAAAAAGTCAGTAAGGATAACGGAAGGTCCTGTAAGGATAACGTGATTATCCCTTTCTCCAAATTTTCCGGAAAAAAATCTATTCTGGGGGTTTTTGGGGTCGCTGAATCCGAATCTGTCATTAAAAAGTCAGTAAGGATAACGGAAGGTCCTGTAAGGATAACGTGATTATCCTTTTCTCCAAATTTTCCGGAAAAAAATCTATTCTGGGGGTTTTTGGGGTCGCTGAATCCGAATCTGTCATTAAAAAGTCAGTAAGGATAACGGAAGGTCCTGTAAGGATAACGTGATTATCCCTTTCTCCAAATTTTCCGGAAAAAAATCTATTCTGGGGGTTTTTGGGGTCGCTGAATACGATTCTCAAGTTAAAAAGCCTGTAAGGACATCTCAAATGTAAGGATATATATTCGAAGACTAAAAAGAACAAAATAAAAAAAATTTTTTTTAAAAAAAGCTTTTAGATATTAAAAAAGAATGCACTAAAAAGAAAAAAATAATTTTCTGGACGCTGTGTATCACAAATATAAAAGCTTTTAAAAAGCGAGATAAAGCATAAAACAATAAAATAAAAATTTATCTCGCTTTTAAAAAGCTTTTATATTTGTGATACACAGCGTCCAGAAAATTTTTTTCTTTTTAGTGCATTCTTTTTTAATAAAAGCTTTTTTTAAAAATTTTTTTTATTTTTTTTTACATAATCACAAACAAAAATTGGGTAACGCCTTTTTTTTGGTCGGTCTTTCAAAATTTCCAAGCACATAAAAATGCGTGTTAATAAAGTTTTTAGAAAATGGGGGCGGGGGAGGGCAATAAAAAAAACAGGTCTTTCCCGGGTGCCGCTTTACCTTGGCACCCACCTAATTATTTTATCAATTTTTAGAGATTCCACAATTTGATTTTCAGTTATCGAAATTGGTAATGCCACGAATTGTTAAATACGAACCGTAGTGATGTATTAGTATTGACGCAGCGATTGCGACATTCAGCATTAAGCATCCGAGCCAAAAAATAGCACGGCAGCAGATTTGACTTGGGGATTCAGTAGCCCCCAACCTAATTGTACCTGTAAACATTTTGCGTTACATCAATTTCATGTCAATTCACTAGCAGTCATGTTCACATCAAAAGAATATTACACAGATAGTCTTTACCTGCATAATAGATGTACATTTGGTTATTGAAAAATTCGAAAAAAAAAATCAGTGCAGAACGCAAATGTTACACTTGAAAGTTAAAGTTGAGAGCCCCTGCAGCAGCAGTCAGCTGTGATTTATGCCAAACACATATCTTGATCTTTTTTTCTCTTACCGATCGCCTTATTTATGACACGAGAAATGAAAGGTTGCCAACTCGTGTTTTATGTAAATGCCATCTGATAGTATCTTGACGCGAATTTATTGGATTGTGTCGCAAAGTGAAGTATCACACTACATAACAGCAATTTTATTGCCAAAGGGTTTACAATCTATTTAGAATAATTTAACGCGAATCTGCAAGTGGTTTGGTTAAATTGGCTCTAGTTTTTTGAGAAAATCCAAAAAAAGATTTTTGTTCGAAAAAATTCCATATAAACTGAAAAATTTTATTTTTGCTATTGCCATGGATATTTCAATCATTTTAGGGTAATTTGATACCGCTGAATCCGAATCTGGAAGGCTGCTGTATATTAAAAAAATAATAAGTAAACGGTTAAGAACGTGGCTAATATTGAATCAAAAAAAAACTCCCAAAATACATTTGAAACATTTTTTAACATCCTTTTCTATTTCTTACTGAGAGATACAAAAACTTAAGAGAAACTTCGATTACACTCATTATATAAAACTCTGGCTCAAAATTAATTAATATAAAGGAGTTAAATTTCTTGTAAAAAAATAAATTAAATAAATAACAAATATCCAATGAAATGAAAAGTTGACAAGTTTCAGTTTTTCTACCTGTTAAGTAAATAAAATCAAAATGAACTCTTATATAAATAGGAATAGAAAAATTATTGACTAATTAAAAATGAGAATGTTTTCACTTAGACTTGCCAGATCATGTTCTTAGCATTTTAGAATGTTTATTACTTCAATTTGGCTAGTTTCAATTTAAAGAAATCATCATTTTCAACAGTATCGTGTAAGACTTTTCGTTTTTCGGCACGTGGATAGCTAGGACTGGTCTCCATGTCAAATTTCAATTCTACATTGTTCTTCTTTATTGACATTCCGCTATTGAAGCAATGTTTTAATATATATTCGATTCGATTTTTTACGGATCCTTTTGGTAACTTCGACCTAATATCGGAAGAAATATCATCGCGAGATCTATAAAATAATAAAATTAAATAAAAACGTATGCAGGCAATTCGAATAAATTACCTAATATAACACGAAATCTCATGGAATGGATTCTTGTTATTCATAACTTCTAGATATTTGCATAAAATTAATTTGTCGATCTCTTTTGAAAAAACTGATGGAGAGCGTAAATTAGAATAATCAATTTCCAATTGGGCATAAGGAGCCTCTAGTTGGGACATCTAAACAAAGATTATGGTAAAATCCAAATGTCAATAAACAATTTAAAACACTGAAAATTTACCTTCTTCACAAATAGCGAATTCAAATCATTCCAATTGGCTTTTTCTTCTTGGTTCTGCCGAATTTGGTCAATGATAGGGTCTGTACCTGATAACTCTTTAAAGTGACTCCAAAAAACTTTTGCATAGCTTTCAACATCCGCAACGGTCTTTGATTTAATGTATTCCGCAATTTCATCATAATCTGTTGCATCAAACATTACATTTGCGTGTAGAAATTTTTCAATTTCAGAGGACGACCAATTTGGAAATCCTATAAATAAATAAAAAGTTTAAAAAATATTGTAACATAGCCAATATAAACGGTCTTTCAATAAGGATGCTCGATTTTTAAATGTAAATAAAACAAGGTGTGTGTGTAAGATATTCAATCCATTCTTTTTTGTTTGAAAGAATATTTTATGGCATTAAGTGTGAAAAAAACGTCGTTCAAATGTCCGCTGTGGCTTTGCTTGGTGGCACGTATTCGGAAAGTTCAATTTTCGATGACTTTGTCACATAAATCTGGCTGAATTTGCTGGATGTCGTTCGTTATGTTGGCTTTGAGGGTATCAATTGTTTGCGGTTTATTCGTATAGACCTGCGATTTAAGACAGCCCCAAAGGAAGAAGTCTAAAGGCGTTAAATCGTACGATCTCGGTGGCCAGGGTACGTCGCCGCCGCGTGATATAACCATGCCCTCAAATCGCTCGTGCAGAATGTTCATCGTGGCATGTAGCGCCGTCCTGTTGGAACCACATGTTGTCGATATCTATATCATCCAGTTTAGGCCACAAGAAGTTACTTATCATCTATTTGTAGCGCTCGCCGTTGACGGTTATGGCAATTCCAGTTTCGTTTTGGAAGAAGTACGGACCGATGATTCCGCCAGACCAAAATCCGCACCAAACAGTAACTTTCTCGGGATGCATTTGGTCGCGGTGTATCTCGTGTATCGCCCCAAATCCGACAAAATCGCTTGTTCACATATACATTCATCCACAAATGAGCCTCGTCGCTAAAGAAGATTTTTTTTGTCGAACTTTGTGTCAACTTCCAACTACAACAATTACGTTGTTCAAGGCTATAACCTTCCATGGTGATTTGCCACACACAACTGAACAATTCCCAACAAATTTGACAGATGTTACTTTAACAACATGGCCGCTATAACCTAACAAACTTCCAGCGAGCGTCCTTTTTGAAAGACCATGTATGTACAAAAACCGTAAAAATATAGAGGAATGCGGAACAAAAATTTGTAAGGAAAATTTTCTCCTGCCCCATTTCGATTTTACTTGTTTTTTAATGTAGATGAAACAACAAGTTGATCATATTAAAATTTATATACGTACCTTTATCCTCCGTGCGCGATCTCCCTCTTTGTCCGGTCAATGTAGATCCTGTTGTTGAGTCTTTGTTATTGTACAATACCGTAGAAGATTCTTTTGGATCGAAGCGATAATAACAATCAATGATATAATACGGAATTCTAGGCCTAAGCTTTAAATCATTCTCTTTATTTTTAAATAGATCGTCGTATTTTGGCGCCTCAGGCATCTTGAAATTGAATTTTTCAATTTCAGTAACATTAAATTTACTTAAGAGTGTAGCCTCATTTGAACCTTCGAATTGTTTATCAAATCTTTTCGATAGGATTTTGCTTTGTCTTAAGATTTCGTCAATGTCTTCATCTCTATAGTCTTCTTCATTGTATGCATCGGTTAAGAAGTTTTTAGCTGTAAAAACGATAGTATCCTTGAGCCATTTATGATTTGACTTCTTTTCATCCAAATTCTGACGCTGTTGTATAACAATTTGATCTAAGCGTAATTTAATTTCAGCTCTTTCAACAATCTTCTCTTCTACGGTACCCTTTGTTATCAAACGATAAACAACAACCTGTTTTGTCTGACCGATACGATGTGCCCGGTCTATGGCTTGTAAGTCCATTTGCGGATTCCAATCTGAATCGTAGATAATGACAGTATCTGCGGTTGCTAAATTTATACCGAGACCACCAGCTCGAGTCGATAATATAAATATAAATTTATCACTGTTCTTTTCATTAAAAATATCAATCTGTTCCGCTCGCTTCATATTTTTGCAGCTACCATCAAGGCGACAAAAAGTGTAGTTGCGATAAATCAGATAATCTTCCAAAATATCAAGAAAACGAACCATTTGCGAAAATATTAAGACACGAGATTTCTGTTTCTGTAACTTTGGCAACAATTTGTCTAGGAAAGCAAGTTTACCAGAATTTTTGATTAAGCGCTCATCGGTTTGCATTGGCGGCGGTTCAGCACCGGGAAATAAATATGGATGATTGGCGCACTTCCTTAGATGCATCAATATATTATTAAGCCGCATTTTACCTACGAAGCCTTGGTTATCTATAACATCAATATCACGTTCCAAAATCTTTCTACACCATTCGATTTGCATTTCTGACGATTTCACAAAAATCTTAAACTCTTTTTTTGGTAGTAAGTCCTTTTCAACATCAGACTTAATACGACGTAACAGGAACGGTTTAAGGATTGTATGTATGCGTTCCACTAAGCTATTATCATTTAGACATGCTATTGTATCGAACCACTTATCAAAATCCTCCGAATCGGTAAATATATCTGGCAATAAAAAGTTTAATAATGCCCAAAGCTCGTGAAGATTATTTTGCAATGGGGTTCCGGTCAACAAAAGTCGATTCAATGTTTTCAACTTTCGAATAGATTTAGCCAAAATTGACTTTTCGTTTTTGATTCGATGTCCTTCATCAATAATGAAATACTGCCACTTAATTTTTTCCAAAAACCAATTATCAATGTAACACACCTCGTAGGTTGTGACGCATACTTCCCATTTCTGAGAGAGTAATTTGTTTTTTAACACTGACCGACGCTCATCTCTTACACCGTAGTAAATAAAAATTTCAAGTGATGGACACCATTTTTTAAATTCATTTCTCCAATTTTGAAGAGTGGAATTCGGAACTACAATCAAATGCGGCCCCAAATTAGCGCTGAAAAATATTTAAATTAAATGAAACAAAAATATCGAAAAAGGTATGTTAATTTAAATAATTACTAATTACATAAACAGAAAATACTTCTTGGCTGTGATCATAAGAAAGAGGTGGATTTCGTAAGTTGTTTTCCATGAAAATAAATCTTATTTCTAGGAAAACGGAAAAATGATGGTCCAATATAGTTTTGATGTATGGAAGGGTTATGTAAAATCGTATTCTAAACACTTTTTATGTGATTTTCCAACAAAGAAGAGTGTATTATTCGTTCGGTTATTGCTTCCTGATTTCGTGTATTTTTTTTAAACCTTTCAGCGGAAAACATTGAAACAAGTTGCGTTGGATTGTTTGGAATAGCGTAGATGTTGAGAACATTAACGTAACATATTGTGCGTTGCTTGAGAGAGAAAAACGGTCCAAAAGAATTTCAAAGTTTGGCAAAAAGAATGCATTTTCACTTAATTTTTTTATATTGTTTTAATTTATTGTTTTGTCGTCCACTAATTATTATTTACATTCTGTGTATTTAACCTCAATGTAATAAGTGACTGAGTTTTAATGTAAGTCTGTGTAAATTTTACTTTCTTAAATAAGGAAACAAAGGTCGGGAAAAAATTTTAACTAATAGTGTATCGACAGAAAAATGTATCTTCCTAAAGTAGCCCAGTGTGAATACGCAAAACATCAAGTTTCTTAGAATCCGAAGTTAAAACGTAATCCGAAATTAAAACGTAAAACCAAACTCAGTCGATTCGATTCAATTCTCTACTCAATTGGTATTCTGGAATAGGGATGTCAAAAAAGTACCGGGTAAACCGGTTATCCGGTGTTTTTGCTTCGGTTAACCGGGTTTTTTCGGTTTTTTTTTGCACGGTTATATCCGGTTTTTTTTAAAGCCAAACATAACAAAAGCTATAATTGCCAATCTGGCAATCATTGGAGACCCGTATGGTGATATTCGTATCAAAATGCGAACAGTTATACCAAAATTCCACTTTGAAGTCAAACTTTCCAATTAGATTTTTTAAAATTTATTCCAATCGGATTTTGATGTATGAAAGTTTTATGTAGAATCATATCCTAAATAACTTTTGTTCTTGCACTTTTTTGATAAGTTACACCGATTTTGAGATATTCACAAAAAACGATTTCGTTCGTATGGGGGGTACCCCCCCTAATGGTCAATTTTTGGCCATTAACGAACTTAGCCTCGCATTTTACGAAAAACGGATCTGTGCAAACTTTCAAGTCTCTAGCTCAATCCGTGCGCCCGCAATCCGCGCCACAGACAGACGGACAGACAGACAGACGGACGGACAGACAGACAGACGGACGGACGTGCAAAATTCAATTTTTTTTATTATTCTAAACACACTGGTGTAATTCATTTTTTTGTGCGATGACGGGATCTTGGCGTTACAAACGGTAAGGCAAAGTTAATATACCCTTTGGTTTCACCATACGGGTATAAAAACCGTTCAAAAAGACCGATCATTTTTTTTTGTACGGAAAAATAATTTTAAACCAATTTTCGTGCAACTGATTTGTTAGAAACACTTCTTTTTAGGCACTCTAAACCAAATACAATATTATATTGTGCCATTTATGGCCTCTTAATGGTTTATATGCCACTTCACGCCTTTTGTTTAATTTATATTATAGTGTATTTGTTGCGTCTAAGGCCTAACATACCCAATTTGAACAAAACTGTTTTTCGGTGTTTTAATAACCGGTTAAACCGAAGTCTTAAAAACCGGTTTTTTCAAAAAATTTACATCCCTATTCTGGAAGCTCACTTTTCAATCGCACGACAACGCATTGTCAAAGATCAGCTGTTTGTTTTTATGTGATTTACTTGCTAGGTCTTTTGTGAATTTTGAAGTGAAAATAGTCACAACGCATTTTTTCACGCTGTGGCAGTGTTACCATTTTCAGCGACTTGTCTCATTTCTAGCGACTTTCAAGCCTTAAAAAGCACGTGTTGAGATTTTAGTGGTCTTTTGGGGACTTTTCGGAGATTTTCAGCGATTTTCAAAAATTTCTTAAAAAAAAACTGTGTTTTGCTAATAAACATCATTTTTCACAATTTCTTACATTTATGTTACACAAGAACATTTGATAAAAATGCAAAAAATTAATGATAATTGAATTAAGACCTAACAACAGTGGATTTAGACATAAATAAATCTTTGATCTCAGATGTGAGTAAATTTTATGTAGATATTTTGACTTGAAGTCTACTTAGTTATTATTTTTCTAAGAAGAACTTAACAATTTTTTATTTTTGTGTTTTTTAAGAAGACAAAGTTGTTTTTTTTTTTATTATTATATTTTATTATTGTTAAAAACAAAGAATAAAAGCGATTTGAAAACAAGATATATGTTTAAATATGCATTAAAAAAAAGTCTCAAAACTAGCGATTTATGTCTATAATTTTGGAGACTTTTGAGATTTTTTTTTCCTCATTTCAGCGATTTTGGGCTTGAGGTCTCCGGTAACACTGCGCTGTGGTGTCTTTTATGGATGGGCCTAATGGTTCAACTACAGTGAAGGCGGGAAGCGGCAGCGGCGGGAGGCATTTTTTTTAAAGTCAAACTTGCCGCCGCCGCCCTAAATGTTTTATGAAAACCACCTCATTCGGCGCCACATCTATGCAGATGTTTTAACGATTTGATTTCGCAAGACAGAAGCATATGCCGACGTAGTCGCTATCATTGTAGCTGGTTCGGCGGTCGCCCGTCGTCGCCGCTGCCGCTTGCCGGCTTCATTGTGGTTGAACCATTAAGCGGCCCTGACACGTTCAATCTTGCAGTCAATCATGCTGTCACAGCAAAAAACTTATTTGCACTAGACGCTCAATCATGCACGCAAGCATTAGTTAATTCGAAACAGCCACACCGACAAGCACACAGCACAAATATGAATTTAAACAATTTTTGTCCCTATATTTTCGCTTTTCGTCATCCACAACTCACTTCTTTGTCTGTACAACTCGAAAAAGGATTCCCAAAAAACTTTGTTTTTTATATGCGACATCTTTTCGCTAAAATGACGAATTGATTGACAGCTTCGCCATACACGTTCAAGCATGCTGTCATTGACAAAGCTCCCTTGAAAAATATCAAAATGATTTTGATATTGGCCAGCATGCTGGCAATAATGGAATTTTGCATGACAGCATCACCATAGACGTTCAAAATGCTGTCACAGGATGCGATGATTGACTGCAAGATTGAACGTGTAGAGGCCGCTTAAGTTGTGTAGTTTCCTTTTTGTGTTGTCCCTAAAAAATTTTGTTTCACTTTTCGCGATTTCTCATTTTTCTTCCGAGCGAAAATCCGAGCTCGTTATTCTTTAAGTCGTTGCACTAGAATTGAATAGTACTACTTTAGAAATATAATGAAAATTAAAAATATTTAATACTTCCTTCTATAAAGGGAAAGTATTGTATTTATAGCGGAAACCGACTCGAGAACGCGGGCAGACAGAAAATTTCTGATCAGTACGAAATCCGTTTCAGGAAATATTTTGAGGATGTCCGTGCATTTGTCTGACGGTCTGTCCTTTGTACGTATCTTAAATAACTAGAGAATGCGTAAAACTAGCGACTTGAAATATCCTGTGAATAAGTCTTACAAAAATCGTAGTTTTCTATCAACTTTTGGAAAAGTAACTGTACCTATAAGGGATACCTCCCATACAATATTTTTTAAATACAGTGTTTTAAAAATTTCTCGAATCTTTTACGCTTTTGGGAAAATGAATATAACAATATTTGAAGCATATAAAATTTTCTAGATTTTCTGCTTTAGCGGTTTTTTGTACCTCTAACGGAAATCAAAATCTTCGGTTATCCCTAACACACTGGTGTAGTTAACTTTTGTGTCCGATGATTGATGTGTACACCAAATGCAAAATATTTTGGTTCTTTCTGTTTTGAAATCGGCGGAAAACAAAAATTTCACAATCGTTTGAAATTGAAATTTTTGAAAATAATTTTGGGAGGCTGCCTCCTCCACTCCTACCATTCGAGAGACTTTTTTTTGTTTATTTTTGCAATCATTTGATAAACCTAGGCAAAAAATGTGAAGATCCTAGCAAACCGCGCCGGTAAAGTAAAGTTTAGCCGATTTGTGTTCTTGCTTTGTCGAAAAAAATTATGAAAAATCCAGAAGAAAGTCTCTTTAACAAAAGAACTTCACTCGACCGATAAAACTGAAATTTTACAGCATAACTCTTGAGGACCTATACTACAAGCAAGAAAACATCTTTGCTACAAAATTCAACTAGGTTCAAAAATGTTCAATCCACTTTCGTATTACTTTCTTATACCTCTTAATTTTGTCTAAAAAACATTTCCCGAGCATTCCTGAATCGATTGGAGCATTATTACGAAAATGTCTTTCTATCTGTCAGTCCGTGTAGAAGATTTCTCAAAAACTAATAGAGCTATAGACATGAAATTTTACAGGCATGTTTGGAATGGGACGATCCTACCAACTTTTGGTGGAAATACCGGAAGTAACCAAAACGGCATTTTTTTCCCAAAAATCGCAATTTCAATGGTCTTATTTATCACACAAGTTGGAAACAATAAAATTTCCTACGTTTTTTTCTTTTACTTGAACTGCATATCTGAAGCCGTTATCGAGAAGAAAAAAAAATTGTAAGTGCTAGGAGGCCGGTGAATTTTTTTCTTAACACAAGCAACGGTTGGTGGCTTTAGCAGAGACCTCGTGGAAATTACTTTCGTACTAAATCGCCACTTTTTGGCCAAGCGACGGCTATAAACTATGACATGCATGGCTGAAGTATGAAAAAAAAAATGTTTCATGGTTTTCAGAACGTTTTTGAAATTTTTTACTTTTATGCTTTATATGAGAATCATATCGGAGTATGTGAACATAACCTTTAAAAGGATTGAGCTAGAGACTTGAAACTATGTGTAGTTGCGCGTTTTGTAAATATAAAGGCTAAGTTCTCGTACGGGCAAAATCGGATTATTCCTTACTCCCTTACCCCAAATCAAATAGTTTTTTGCGATTTTCTCAAAAACGGCGCATCGTATCGAAAAAATTATAAAGACACAATATGTTTAGAATATGATTTTACATAACCGTTCCACACATCAAAATCTTTTCTTACCACTCCCTTCCCTCTCTTCCATACAAATGAATTTTTTTTAAATAAACATTTTGTCGGTTTTCATATAGAGCAATTGACGATTGGCCTGTGATTTTTTTAAGAGACCGATTTTCGGAGGCTCCCCATGTGTAAAGCCCAATTCAAACTAACGATTGCGATTGGGGCTTCTAGACCAATAAGACAAAAGCTTTCATGTTCCTATTGATAAAAGCGTTGATACAGTGTAATATTAGAGATCATTTTAGCGAGATTTCAAAATGTTTAATTTCGTGATTTCAAAAACCAAGCAGTATTACAGGAATTGATTGTGGTAGAATCCTAAAACAAAACTTACTCTTGATGTTTTAGGTGTCCCAGAAACGAAATGGTCTGCAAGGTTTTTCCCAAGCCCATTTCATCTGCTAAAATACCGTTTAATCCATTTTCATATAATGAGATAAACCAATTCAACCCTTTTATTTGGTAATCACGCATTTTACCAGTAACAAATTCCGGCGTTTGGCTGTATTGAAAAATTTCTCTCGTTGCAACCATATCACTTTTAGGATACTGGCCGCCGCTCCTATCAAAACATTTTAATTAATCAGTTATAAATTTACTAAATAAAGTACCCACTTTTGTTTGGTTGCCTTTTTACCCTTCTTGTTCGATTCATCAGTGGCAATTTTATTAATTACGAAATGAGAATATAATTCAGTCTTCTTCAATATATTTTCTAACAATTGTTTTTTGTGTTCCTTGTGTGTATGAAATTCATTCGACAATTCCAAACGACTTTTTTTAGTATCCTGTAAAACGGAATGATTAAAAACTTCAAAAGTACAAAGCAATTCAGAATTACCAATGAAACCAGATTGTTATTTTTCTCCTTCTCGGGATTTTTACTTGTAGTTGCGTCCATATTATCCTAGTTTTTTTTAACAGGTAATTGAGTTCAATTTCATGCAATTTTTAAGTTTTTACAATATTTTTTTACCATTGACATTTGCGACGCCTGTTCCAATTCCTCTATTTTAACACATCAATTATGAAAACAAAATTGCCAAGGATTCGATTCGAGCTAACCGAAACTAAACCAGAAAATACGGGGTTTCAGCACAATTATGAAAACAAAATTGCCAAGGATTCGATTCGAGCTAACCGAAACTAAACCAGTTCAACTCACATTCCCATTTGGCGGGCAAACATCAAGTTTTATCAATGTTACCAGATCTCTGCACCTTAATATAAGAAAAGTGAATTAAGGGTCATTTAGATTGAGCAACATTAACTGCCTCAAAACGAACTAGAGTGCCTGTAAACTAAAGTTTGGCCAATAGAAGGATAATTTACCCCATTCACAAGCATCGAACTAGTGAGTCAACGCAGTTATCCAACTAACAAGTTGACTTTCATACTAATATTCGTATTATGAGAATTGATAAAAAGAATATTTCTATCGTAATTTCACTCTAGTAGAATTCTAAAAGTGTTGTATGATTATAAAAGTTAAATGAACCACTTGACTCTTTTTGTAAAAGTTAACAAAAGCTTTTTAGAAGAACTGAACCGTTCTAATGAATTTTATCAGAAATGGAGTAACATACAAAATTTTCTAATAATTTAATTATCCGTCTCATTTATACTTTTATCTGAAAAAATAATTTATTAAATGTTCAAGTACACAAGAATTCAATATGAAAATAAAGTTAAAGTTTTGTAACGAGCTCGGGTGGGCTCGTCTGTATATTTGCAGAATATAACACGAGAAAATTAACAAATGAATGCCTTTACTCCAGTATCTTAAACAATCTCAAACTTATCCCTCAATTCTGGATAAGAAGAACTAAGAGGTCTCTTCACTTTTAAGTTAGAGGTGTTAAAAGTAATTTGAATTCCCGATAAGAGTTTTTTGTGGACTTTGCATTAACAGAAAATAAGAGAATCTCCACATATTCTAAACATCATATCTGGCAACGCCGAGGTTTCAAAATCTTAAGCAAACAAAAATCGAGCGACATTCAACTCACATGTGTAGTTCACAGATGTAATCCAATATTTGGATGAAATTGAATAAAATTTTCCATATCATACCTGTTTTACAACACTTAGCGAACGATGGAAGGTAAGAGTTTTATTCAATTGTGTGAATTATTTAAATACCTGTTTATGTTCTTGACAGAATTCGAACAAATTGAGGAATCAACGTTCAAAAGAAGGCGACAGCCCCGAACTACACAAAAACAGCGTCAGGCATACGTTGCTTATTTACAGCAACACCAGGCGCCCTTAGATTCATTAAATAAAGAATATAAAAGTTCATGGGCTGAATTACAAGAAATTCTAAATAAAAAAGGCCCGGAAAGAACTGTCAAGCAATGGATAGATGTAAGTGTTTAACATAACCTTAATACATGTTAATTTTCCTTAAAATGTATTACAGAATTTAAAAGGTTGAGAGTACTAACTAAAAAGCAGAAAACGCTCCGAGATATATGCTCATGGCACTGGAGGCGGTCCACCGAAGAATATTCTAAGTTAATTTGAAAATCGAGTCATAAATGTGTTCGGAAAATCGGAATATTTGGTGATGAGGCAATTAACCCGTTCTTCTATGCTTCTAGTTTATAGAGAAATGAAAGAACTGTTCGTTTTGTTTAGATATGAAATATTATTGTTTACGAAAATTAAAAATATATTTAAAATGTGTTTTGTATATTGTTTTATTAAATTTTTAATTCGCAATCTCTTTGGGTCACAAATTATGCGCGTATTCATTGCGAACTCTTGTCCCTTCCGTGTGGTTCCAAAAGCTGTATTACTTTTATAGCCAAATGCTGAGGCATTCTAAAGTTTCGCCTAAATATGTTTTCAAGAATGTCAAACGGATTAGTGCAATCCCGAAGTCTTTTTAAATAAAGAGTAGAACTGAAACAAGCAAATAATAAACAAGGTTTATATCCATTACATATATGATATAAACACTAACCTTGTATCCCGATCTTCTAAATACTTGTAAAGTTCTAATAGAATCAGGAAATATGCATAATTTTCCATCGTTTCGACAGTGACACGCAAATATAACCACAAATTATTTTACAAAAACGAGTTAAGAGATCATAAAAGGTGAGGTCCTTTTAAGTTAAGAGGTTTTTGAGGTTAGAATCGTCCGTTAATTTTTACCCAGAATACGAAAATCTCTTAACAAAACTCTCCGCAAAAGTTAAGAGATGTCAGTTTATTTGACGTCTCTTAACTTGTTAACCAGAATAGCAAATTCTATTAATTTCCTCTTAACGCCAGTTAACAAGTTAAGAGACTCTTAACTATTACATAGAATTGGGGGGTTAAACTCTAAGTACTCTTTTTGAATATTTCACAATTTATAACAGTTTAAGGAGGCTCTCTATTGCCATGACTTCTGTAACTGGAAAAAATGCAGAAAACTAGAGCAAGATAGACTTATGTAGATTTAAATAGGAATAACTGAATACAAGTATAAACGCTATCCCTTCCAGTTTTACAATTTTATAGCGAACATATCAAACCATATGCTGTGCATATAAAGTTCAAAATGGGATAGCAATAAAGCTATAGAACAGTATAATTTTCAACCGCTCACTATTCACTTACAGGGACAATGTGTGATTGTAGTAGAAATCGCTATAAAAAAGTTGAAGTCCGTCAACTGTAACCATAAATCGCCATAAAAAAAGAGGAAAAGTTATTTTTGCAGTTGCCGACAAATTTTTTCAGTTGATTATTATCTCCCTTTCTCGCCAAGCTATCTTCACATAAATGTGTCTCAATTTTTTTGCAGTTGGGAAAAATCATGGTAATGGAGGGCTTCCTTTACAATACAAAATTGATGTTTTCTTTTAGAGAGCCTATAATCTAAAGAGTGGAGAATGGAATGTGTGGAATTTGCCGCCGAGCCGAAAAAGCAAGGTGTCTGTCTCGCAAAGACGGCCAGAAGACGTGGATCTGCATACAACGATCGCCAATAGATATTTAAGTAAGAAATTTTAGTGAAAAGGAAATTAAAAAACAATTTAATTTACCGTAATGTTACGTTTAGACCTGCCTTACACGTTCAATATTTTTGCTTCAATATATTGAAGGGTATTCAAAATCGTATGGATCGCTTCAATATTTTTTCTTCAATATAGTCCTTACACGTTCAGTATATTGAACACAACCAAAATATTGTTCAATATATTGAACGTATAAGGTGTCCATTACGGGATGTACCTTTCGGTTTGGTGAATTTCGGCATCTTGTACCTAAAAATCAAATTTCACTTGCAAAACAACGAACAAATGTTTAATTCTAAAATGTTATAGGGCATTTTCATAAATATACTCGGAAGTTGCGCAAATTGCACAAAACAATTTCTTCCATCTCTCCGTAATACTTAGTTGTTCAATAATTTGCGAAAGTAAACTAACGAAACGAATAACATATAACTGGGTTTATTATTATCAAAATATTTTGTGTTATTTGCAGAACTTGCATTCATGAAAACGCCCATAGATGAAAAAGAAATAAAAATCAAAATAAAATAAAATTACACGATAAAAACAACAAAGCAATTTTAATTTATAGCAACTAAAATCTTAAACACAATCCGCCGGCTTACACAACTCGTATACAGAAATTAAAGGAAAGACTGGGCAATCAAGAGTAAAAGCTTTCACTCAACCTCAACATACTTCCTCGTGTTCTCTTTCCTGTGCCTCTTCCAAATATTCAATACCACAAAGAAAGCATAAAAAGAGTATAAATGTGAAATCTGTACTACAAGCAGCGAACACAGCATAACAGCGGCATGAAAATTTAGTTTTTGATTCTTATAAAGATAATTGAACATAGTTTAACATAACAAAATACCCTAAACAATGCTTTAATGTAGCCCGGATCTTATAACACAGTTCCTGTTCGGATGTCACCACAAACTATCGAGTATCATCGATTGCAAATTTGTTATCATGGCAGCAAGCCGATTTTCTAATTTGTACCCCCATAACCAAAATCCAAGACGTATCCACGTCAAAATAAGCGCGAAAAACTTTGAAAATTTTATATATTGTTACAAATAATTTCGAAAATATCTGAAATCGGTTAATATAAGTAAAAAAAAACTCAGTCTGAAAAAAATTTGGAAAGTCGTAGTTGTTTGAATAAACTTACACATTGTTACAGACTGTTTAATCTGGAGAAAAGCCTGTTCTAACTCGCCTAATAGACTGTTCCAATTGGAGTTAATAGACTGTCTTACCTAGAGAGCCTATAACCTAGAGAGTAACCATGGGGACATCTAAAAATGGCCGCCGAGCTGAAAAACGAGCGCGAAAAACTTTAAAAATTTGATTCATTGTTATAAATAATTGTCAAAATAACTGAAGGTGGTTAATATATGTAAAAATAGCATGTTTGAGGTATCAAAAAAATTTTGAAACTCATAGTTGTTTTGATAAATTGAAAAATTGTTTACAGACTGTTCTAATCTGGAGAGAAAGCTGTTCTAACTGACCTAATAGACTGTTCTAATTGGAGTTAATAGACTGTCCTACTCAGTCTCACAGTCTATTAAGGTAGCATGGCCACTCTCTAGTAGAGAGCCTATAACCTAGAGAGTGGCCATGGGGACATCCAAAAATGGCCGCCGAGCTGAAAAACGAGCGCGAAAAACTTTAAAAATTTGATTCATTGTTATAAATAACTGCCAAAATAACTGAAGGTGGTTAATATATGTAAAAATAGCATTTTTGAGGTATCAAAAAAATTTGGAAACTCATAGTTGTTTTGATAAATTGAAAACTTGTTTACAGCACGGCATACAGAAAGACAAGGTATGCTGTAAACTCAAATCTGACACTTCGTTGCTACGTCACTTGTGCCGATTAGTTCGTCAAGTGCAGAAGGAATTTTGTTTTGTGGATGGTTATTTACATTTTTGTGCGATCTAAATAAGATATTTGTAAATTTGTGGACTGATTGCATTAAATAGTGATCAATAAACATAAAAATTAATTAAAAAAAGTCGGCACAAATGACGTCACACCTGACTATCAAAAGTTTACAGCATACCTTGTCTGTCTGTATGCCGTGGTTTACAGACTGCTCTAATCTGGAGAAAAAGCTGTTCTAACTGACCTAATACACTGTTCTAATTGGAGTTAATAGACTGTCCTACTCAGTAGCACAGTCTATTAAGGTAGCATGGCCACTCTCTAGGTTAATGACTCTCTACTCTCTAGGTTAAAGGCTCTCTAGTCTTACCCAGTGCGACAGTTTATTAATGGGGCTATTCACGAATGTAAATGTATCTGCAACTGTAACTTTACATGTTCCACATGATTCATACTAATTTTACATTAAATTCCAAATTGGTATTCACAAACTGTAACTGAATAATAGGGATTCCTGACAGTTGCTTCTTCTGAACTGTATAACAAATCGTATAAACATTTCTTTCTAAGTATTTTTATTTAACTTACTCAGAATCTTCTTCCCATCCATTATACAACAATATTAAGTCCGACATATTTCCTTTATTCTTAAAATTTTGCATTTTTCTTAAAAAATGTAACCTCATGGATAAGTTTTCTCTCGGCATAAACTTACAGATGATTTGACAGCTAGTTACAGATACAGAATGTCAAAGTTACAGTTTGTGAATAGCAAAGTGGACTGAAAATGTAAAGTTACAGATACAGAGCAATCTTACATTTTAAGAATAGGCCCATAAGTCCTGAAGTCCGCTCTCTAGATTATAGTTTCTCTATTTTCTACCAGCACTTATTGCTACACTATCATTGTAAAACCACGTGCCCACTAGAAGTACTCTAGTCGATCCGATCGCTTTAAGCTAGAACCTGAATCGTACGTCGATGCGTCCCTAATGCGTGCGTCCGGTTGACAGTTCGATGCGGTGACAGTTGGATGCGGCAACGAATCTGGAGTTAATTCATTGTTTTGCACTTCTTCTATTAGTTTATCGTCGAAACAATTACTTTCAATTTGTTTCATACTTAAATTGCTTAAATCGTAAACAAACTTTTTCGGGAAATGACATTTCTGTGCGTTGCCGCATGTAAAAGTAGAAATTCGACCTACTCTATGCGGTTGCCGCATCGGAAAACGTATTATTAGGGGAATACTCATAGCAGCCCGTTGATTCTACTCGAACTGTCAACGTAACGGACGCATGACGGACGCATCGACATACGATTCAGGTTCTACCTTTAAGCCTGGACGGATGAGATATTGCTCGTGTTCACATTGCGAATAATTACGTCAGTAAATAGATATAAAAAATGGCGCGTAAGAGTAATTTTACAGTGATAATGTGGCAATAAGTGCTAATAGAAATAGCGATTTAGTATTGTAAAGTGTCATAAATAATGAATTATTGAATTAAGATCGGACATTGAATTACTGAAACAGAGTACTTAGAATTTAAGTTGTGACTGTATTAGAAAATAAAATAAAGACATTTATTTGTTAATTTTCTCGTGTTATGTTCTGCAAATACCCAAACGAGACCATCCGAACCCGTTACATTTGGTGACAGAAGGGGGATATTTGTAAAAATAACTAATCCGGAATCTGCTGTGTTCTGCCCGCTGCAATCACTCCACCCGGTGCTACTACTCCTGGAGCTGCAATCGATCTTAATGCCATAATAGCTGCAAACAATGCAGCCAACAGTTCAGCAATCGCAGAAAAATCTGAAAAACTCGATGCAGCATTAAAGTGCGAGCCGGAAAATTCCATGCAGAAAAATCAGCAAGACTTATTGCAGTTCCTAGCAGCATTAAAAAGTGGTCTCAAAACGTCTAAGCAAGACCTACTGCAGTCCCAGGCATCTTTAAAGATTACCTCGAAACATCCAAACAAGCTTTACTTCCAGTACAGGCAATAAAAAACCATTTGGAAGCATCATTACAGTAGACCAAAACAGAGCTTGAAACTGCTCTCGAAACTGTGGAAAGAAGAGCTCAAGGAAGAATTGGAAATCCGCACCGGGGCGATCAACGAATGAATTAACCTGGTAGACAAGAAAATTGATGATCCAGCCATTTCAGTGCAAAAAGAGACGAATTATCGGGTCGATCGAATGGACGAAGCAATGAAAAAAAATAAAAGACTGGTCCAATGACAGAAACATCATTTATGAAACTAAAAATACGTCTTCGATGTCCAAGTTTTATGGAGCGTTTTCAAGAATCAGTTTGAGACTGCTGCCAGGATCAATGGCCTGGAGGACGAGAGTAAAGCCACTGATTTAGTATTAACGTTGTGAGGCCAGGCAGCAGAACTCTTGCAGACTAGTTTATTTGACATTCAGAGCCAATATTAAAAACATATACAGGGACACCCACATGCAGGATGCGTACCGTATAGAATTAGAGAAACCGACATCAGAAACCAGGAAAAAATGACAGACATCGAGAGACTGGCACATAAGTCATATCCAGCCAACCTTGAATAATGCAAGGATGCAACCCTCGAACGGATTTATATACGCAGTCAAGAACACCGACCAACCACATTGGTTACGAATGTCCAAATGCACCGGACTTCAGGAAGTTTTATATGTTGCGTTGTCCTTCGAAGCATCCAGAAAATCTACCAGATCCATCCACAAGGTCTGAGAAATAGCGGAATGCTCGTACGAACGGAGAAAAATAGAAAGAGCTCTGCGCATAAGGCTGATTCGGGGCTTCTCGATGCCCAACGTGCAATTACATTCGAGCCAGGCAGGTATCCGCTGCGAGCCCAGCAGTCGAGACGAGAAACTACAACTCGCCAATTTCACGGGGCGAGAGTTAGCCATTGAAGACAATAGCTCCAAGCAAACTGTACAAGTACCACAAGTACAACGGGATGAAAAAAGCTTTACTGTCCACGGAAGAATCTTGAAAAGGCCTTGTACATTTGTTATCAACTCTGGAGCCACCAAATCAATACTAAATCGGAAGCTAGCTATCAACGAATGGGTTAAACAGCATAACAACTACATTTTGAAAATAGCCACTGGCCAAACTACAGTAATTCACAGTAAAACTCTTCTGGACAGTCAAATGCCGTATGTGAACTTTCGCCACCCGTTTCTCGTCGCAGACATCATGGACGACTGTATTTTAGAACTAGACTTTCTGAGAAAACATAACATCATATTGAGCTGCAAGTCGGAAACAATGAAAATAGGGGATGTAGAGCTATCCATTGCAAATGACGATAGGTGTAAGTACAAGGTATGAGTCATTGTAGCAGAGGATACTTCCATTCCACCCTGTTCGGAAGCAGTGACATTGGGACGACTTGAAGAAGATCTTGGGCAGCAGAAGATAGCTCTCATAGAATCCAACAGACAAGGCAAAATATTGGTAGCCCGATCCTTACAGAAGTTGGCACGTAATCAATCAGTGCCAATACGTGTCAAGAAGGTGACAAAATAAGCAGTCGAATTGAAGAAGAACTCAATTCTGGGCACAGGTCAAGGTATAACATTGATCCAACACCTGGATTAGAAGACTGTAGAATCGAGTATTCTACACAGTAAGAAGGATCATGAACGAGAAGCTGCCGAGAAGGTTTTTCAAAAGTTCAAGAACACTTTTTGTACAAGCGAACTGGACATGGGTACTACAAATCTGGTACAACATCGTATAGACACTGGCGATGCTAGGCCAATTCGACAAGGCCCTAGACGGCTGCCATTGGCAAAGCAAAATGAAGTTCAACAGGTGATCATATAAATGAAGGATAGAAACATTATTGAAGAATCAAAGAGTCCTTGGTCATCTTCTGTGGTCCTAGCACAGAATAAGGATTGCAGCATCAGATTTTACGCATACTATCGCCAACTGAATAACTAAAAAGGACAGTGGTTACAAAGAATTGCCAAGAATAGATGACACCCTAGACACTTTGGCTAGATTAAAGTGGTTTAGTACACTCGACCACAAGAATGGATACTGATAGGTAGGAATTCATAATGCCGACAAGGTAAAGACAGCATTCTGTGGCCATTCAGAGTCATCCCTTTCGGGCTCTTCAACGCCCCAGCTACATTCGAGAGATAACCTAGAACAGGCCTGGGCACCATGTATGTAGTGATTTACTATTACTCGAAGAAATTTTATATTTCTTCATATACTATAACACGAAATGAGAAAACGCATCTTTTTCATTTTTTACGCTCTTTCGCTTTTGATGGAGACGTTTAGGAACAGTGGACTACACAATTTATCATGATGCAATTACAAAAAAATAATAAGTTCCGCTGTGCAAAAAAAAACTTTTGGGACGTATTTTCGGTTCTGTGCTTCGAAAAAACATGCGCTAAATTGCATTAAGTTACCTGATAGGACAGCTGTTGTAATGGCGTTCTAGATTGAATTTTTTATTCGACATGTAACTGCAAACTAGACATTGACGGTTATCATTATTTGTAGTTATTAAATATTTGTTTTCCCAATCACACGACATAGTATTTGAATTTGAATATGAGCGCTTCATAATGGAAAATGAAAACTAAAAAAATCGAATTTCTTAAAAAATTTCGTACGTCAGTGTACTTTGGGAAGCAATTAGGGTTTTGGGGAGCAAATGTATACATCCGCACGCATCAACAACAGAAATTATACTGAATGGCTGTAGTAGGCTCGCTCCATCGATTGTTAGTGAATCGTTTGATTTCGGCTGCCGAAGTGGCCGTCGTCTACCAACACGTATCATTGCGTTGGAGAGTCGAATAAAAATGTTCATACATTGATTGTATTCTCGTAAAATTTGAATAAAAATGTTATCGTTGTGAGGAGCCAGACGAGCCAAGGAGTGCCCAGGCTTGACCTAGAACAAGTACTCCAGCGATTAAGAGACGCGAATTTTAAATTGAGTCCGAAAAAGTGCTCACTTTTCCGAATTTGGACCATATTGTGTCTGCAGACGGAGTCATAGCCGACACAGAAAAAACTGAATCCATTAGAAGTTGGTCACAGCCAAAAGATAAGCGAGAATTGAGAAGTTTTCTGGGATTGTGGACGTGCTATCGCCGCTTCGTGAATAGCTTTGCTCATATCGCAAAATGTCTACATGAGCTGACCGAAAAAGGAAAGCCATATAACTGGAACAATCACTGCGAGAATTCCTTCCAGATGCTGAAAAACCAGTTATGCTCAACACCAAACCTGACATACCCAGTATCTGGCAAGTGTTTTACACGGATTCCAGTAATACAGGTGTGGGTGCAATACTTTCACAAGGACAAGACGGACAGGAACGTATGATTACATACTATAGCAAAGTGCTGTGAAATCCCGAATGCAACTAACGCGTTAAAAGAAAGGAATTGCTAGCGATAATCCAGGCGACAAAGCCTGGATAGCACATCGACCATGCAAACCGAAGTGTAAGCATTGCGCCCCAAAAGAAAATAAGGAGGAAGCCCTGCTCGAAACCATTATGCTGTAACCCAAAGAAGGGTGGAACTTCCAGGAACTACGGCAGGCGCAGCCTACTTGATCACATGGAAAGAACAAGGAACTAGGCCAACATGGGGTACAATCTCGGAGCAAAATGACACACTTAAAAGCTACTTGGCACAATAGGGCAGCCTGATCACGGAGTCAGAGGTATTAAAACGCAAATGGACATAACTCATCCATAACTCGAAATCCAGTTGGACCACTCCTTCTCCCCTATCTCATACAAATGAAATAGATTTTTGCAATTTTCTCGAAAACGGTGCGTCGTATCGAAAAATAGACGAAATGTGCTTTGAATATGATTTTACATAACCGTTCCATACATCAAAATCCAATCAGACCACTCTTCTTTCCTTTTTCATACAAATGGATTTTTGTAAATAAAAATTTCGTCTATCCTCCTATAGAATATTTGACGATTGGTTACTGGTAATTGTAGCGCTTATTAGTGTTAAATTTTTATGTCGAAAAAGGGGGTGTCGGGATAAAAAAAAGTTGAGATTGGAGGTGTAACCTAAGCTACATGGTATGGTTATACTCTGTGACCAATTAATGAGTATCATATAGGGTATAATCAATTACATGGATATATTTAAGTTATTGGAGTTTAAAATTGTCAACATATTAGTTTCTACCAACAACCGTCTATAAAAAAAAAGTGAAGTAATTAAGATAAATTTTACTATACGTATTTGTTAAGCTACAGTTTGATTTAGATAATTAAGTTGTACAACGAGTTGTGGTAATGGTTTCAAATTTTGAGAATATGTATATATTTCTTTAATATATCCTCTGTCCTTTAAACTATCAAATGTTATCGTCATTGTTGATGTTTATAAGTTACACCATGTGATTGGTACCCGACCTAATTTAAATGCAATACATGGGCATAAAAATGGAATTGAATAAAATAAAAAACCGAACAATCATCACCGTCAAATCAATGACAATGTAATGATAAATTGATTGTGTTTGCTTCTACGTAGTGTGTGGTGTTGTGTAATATCGGTTAAAATATTGGAAAATTTTAGCTTCCGACTTATCAAGGCATTTATAGAAACATAGGAAAATGGGAAATAGGATTAAATGTATTATGATTTGATTATTAGTATAAGAAAGGGGCGAAAGGGGACATCCACATAATTGTATTCTTTCATCTAATTTTGTCGTAAATTCAAATGAGTCATGCTCACGAAAATAATAGTAAACATTAGAGAAGCTATAATTTCCAAGAGGCAATCATGAAATACCCTTTATGATGTGAATTGAAATTTCGGGAAAAATCACTTCAGTTTATCATGTCAGATAAACTGTAATATTATTAGAAAAGATCATAAATTTTCTAAAAGCTTTTATTTAGCTTGCGTTCGTATTTGCCTGTTTGTTTATCTATTCGCTTGTCTGTTTTCAGGGTCAAATAATGTCATTTAAATTTGGCCCACTTCCACTCATCCGATTGACTTAAACGTTTGCACATATACGTAACGCCGATGACAGTACGATATTTTCACTACTTCGTAACGGAAAGTTCTGTAAGGATACCGTGATTATCGTTTTCCTCAAATTTTCCAGAAAAAATCTCATCTGGGGGTTTTCAGAATCACTGAATCCGATTCTGGCATTAAGAAGTCAGTAAGGAGACCAGAAGATCCTGCAAGGTTAACGTGATTATCCTTTTTCTCAAAAGTTCCGCAAAAAAACTCAGAAATAAAAGCGAGATATAAAAAAAAACGAGATATAAAATAAAATAAATATTTATCACGCTTTCTCGTAAATCTAATTATCTAAATGCCTTTTAAAAGGTAAAATCGAAATATGATGCTTATGGGTGTAACTAGAAGGAGGGGCCGAGTGGGGGTAAGCCGAGTTGGGCTAAAAATGAAATTGTAAGAAAAACATACGAAAAACAACAATTGCCAGGGACCAATCGTGAAATACTCAATATGAAGACAGACAGAAACCATTCGTGTGGGAGGGGAGAAAGGATTTTGATGTATGGACGAGTTGTGTTAAATTCTATTCCAAACACAATTTACCTTAACAAATTTTTGAATACGACTCACCGTTTTCGAGAAACATGCAAAAAACTATTTCATTTGTAGGGTGGAGGAGGCAAGGAATGGTCCGATTTTGCCTATTGTTGGCTAGCCAAGTTTACTTTGGAGGTTATTTATTTCAAATATACGCGCCCAGCCTACCTAGAAGGACGAGAAGTTCCGGAGCGAAAGAAGAACCGGAGAGTGAAGAAGAAGAGGAGAAAAAAGAAAGATGGTCGAAAAGTAAACGTGGCGGGCTGAATATTTTTTAATTAAAAATCAGTATTTCACAGTATTTCGGATAGTTGTATCAAGTCGGGATTCAATAAATAAGCTTGAAATTCGTACTGTGTTTGATTTAACGATAGCTGTCGAAAGGGAGATTTTTCATGTTTAGCTGCCACTGCGCCGATGGGCAACACCTATTAAAGAACTTAGCCTTGCCAGTAGAAACACAACTGTAAAAAATTTAAAGTATCTAGCTCAATCTGACAGACGGACGGACATGCGGAAATCAAAAAAATTTGTTATACCGTAGTCGGGAGAACTAGATTTCTTCTATTTTTCGACCAGATTCAAAAAAATCGCATTGCATTGCATGGATTTCACAAAGAAATTTGCATGAAATTTCATGTAGCACGTATGGGCAGTTTTCTAAGTTTTTAAAAAACAGTGCACAGGATTAATAGGGCCTTTGCCCCTATATAAATCGAGACTATGCTTTATTTGGGAATGATTATGCTTTATTTCGGAAGATAACATATTACACAGCAAGCAACCAATATGTGGCTTGTCTAAGGCAGTGTTTCCCAACCTTTTTCGCTGGCGTATTCCCTAGCGAGCAAGTTTTTTCTCGCGTACCCCCGCATACTATTGTATTCAAAGTGTTGGCTTAACTTTATCGCAATTATATGCTAATAAAGAATTATAGGGTTACAATATCAAATAAATGGCAATAATAGTACTATAGGTCACGAAAAAAACTCAACACACTTTTCACACACATCTGACACGACACGTCCTTACACTTGAAAAGTGTTGCTATCAGACGGTGTGAATTTTTTTTCCACACAATCGGATTTTTGTCCCAAAACGTGTTAACGACGCTAGTCTCCACACGAAATTTTGTCACACAATTACACACTGTGTGACGCAGATTGAGTAGTTATCAGACGGAGTGAAAAGCCTCAAAAGGTGTGATGATGAAAGACGTGTGACAGCAGTAGAAATCGTCTGACACACTGATTTACTATCAGACGGTGTGATAGCTCTCTGACATTTTGTGTACTTTCCTCGGTCATTTTGACAAGCAATTGTGCGCTATTTTAAATTTGTGAAGAAAAATCAAATAAAATTAAAATGTCAAAAAATAAATATGAGGAGATTATGGATATGGCGATTTTGGCAGCCTATATTTTGGACAGCAGTGACGACGACGACGACGACGAGTCAATGGGTCGAAAGCGCAGTTGTTGGACAAAGGATTGGGTGTCGCGTCGCGAGAAGGAGGGTTTCTTTGCCAAATTGATGGTGGAATTGCGCTCTGAAGAACCCGAATTGTATCGGAATTTCTTACGGATGTCGGCCGGTCAATTCGATCTTTTGCTAACAATTGGTGAGGTCGCAGATATAAAAATAACAAAAGCTATAATTGAAAACCCGTATGGTGATATGGCATTATTTGAAGTTTAATTGAACAGCGAACAGTTGTATCAAAATTCCACTTTGAAGTCAAACTTTTCAATAAGATTTTTTAAAAATTTTCCCAATCGGATTTTGATGTATCGGAGTTTTATGTAGAATCATATCCTAAACAACTTTTGTTCTTGCACTTTTTTGATAAGATGCACCGTTTTTGAGATATTCGCAAAAACCGTTTTCGTTCATATGGGGGGCACCCCCCCATAATAGGCCATTTTTGCCCATGAACGAACTTAGCCTTGCATTTTACGAAAAATGGATCTACGCAAAATTTCAAGTCTGTAGCTCAATCCGTGCGCCCGCAATCCGCGCCACAGACAGACAGACAGACAGACGGACGGACGGACATGGAAAATTCAACTTTTTTTATCATTCTAAACACACTGGTGTAATTCATTTTTTTGTGTGATGACGGGATCTTGGCGTTACAAACGGTAAGGCAAATCTAATATACCCTTTGGTTTCACCATATGGGTATAAAAATTCAAGAAATTTGTTTGTTTACAACACCTGGCAAGTTTTGCAAAATTTGGTTGCCGCAATTTTGTTTTTCAGATTCCATGTACCCCCTGGAACTCCCTGGAACCTTAGAAATACATGTACTCCTGGTTGGGAAACACTGGTCTATGGGGTACATCCTCGATTGACTAGAGAAACCGCAAATTGTAGCTGAATATAAGCATAACCTAAAATATTTAGACGTTCTTCTTTGCATATTTTAATTGAACGTGATCTTGATAGAAAATTATCAGACTCATTTGAAATATCCAAAAAAGAACGTTAAAATATGATTTTCTATCATCAGGATCAAGAAAAACGACAAGTTTTCATTAAAATGAGAATTTACGTTATCTATTAACTTCAATTGCGGCGGCCTTTTTGCGATACCAAATTTTACTTGTAATTTTGCTATCATGCGAGATATAAATGTATCGAGGATGACATGTATGGAAATTTAGCTCGCAACTCTTACTTGCGAGCGAGAATTCAAAGTGAAATTTTGATACAACTGTTCGCCGTTCACTTAAATCACCATACGGGTTTTCAATAATTGCCAGATTTGCAATTATAGCTTTTGTTATGTTTAAATCAAAAATTAAGATGGAAATATATAGGTTTTATAGAGCGGGAGCCGTAGAACAAAAAATAACAACGAACAGTTGACGGGACGAAATATGTTTGAATACCTGGATCTTGATCTAACTAAGAAAAAATTCTTCTACGGCGACCTTCCAAAGTGGTGCTAAATGAGCGACAGATCGCGATTTATTCCGTGGTTTCGTTGTTAAAAAAAACGACGAGTTAACGGGACAAAATTTATTGCAGAATCTAGATCTTGATCCAACTAAGAAAAAAATGTTCTACGGCGACCTTGTCAGGTGGTGCTAAATGGGTGACAGATCGCGTTTTATACCGCGGTTTCGTTGTTAAAAAAAACGACGAGTTAACGGGACAAAATTTATTGCAGGATGTAGATCTTGGTCCAACTAAGAAAAAAATGTTCTACGGCGACCTTGTCAGGTGGTGCTAAATGGGTGACAGATCGCGATAAATGACATACGTTTTAGTATTTTGGCAAGAGTTCAGTTTAGCGATAATGACGCTACAGATTTTTGGTGTATAGGGAGGGATAGAGGGAGGCATCCCCTATCCAAAATGTGTATTTTTAGCCGTCGCTCGCGTCCCTTGCCCCCTCCAGGGGTCCTCAAACTTTGTATGAAACTTTTTTCTGGGGGGTGGTAGGGGGTGTGTGGTACCACAAATGAAAGGTAATGAAGAGTACATTCCAAAAATATATAGCATGATGGGATTTCCCCCCTCACCCTTCGATTTACCCCACGAAGGGGTATAAAAAGGGTATAAATCGAATGGTGAGGGGGGAAATTCCATCATGCTATATATTTTTGGAATGTACTCTTCATTACCTTTCATTTGAGGTACAACACACCCCCCTACCACCCCCCCAGAAAAAAGTTTCATACAAAGTTTGAGGACCCCTGGAGGGGGCAAGGGGGGCGAGCGACGGCTAAAAATACCCATTTTGGATAGGGGATGCTTCCCTCTATCCCTCCCTACACACCAAAAATCTGTAGCGTCATTGTCGCTAAACTGAACTCTTGCCAAAATACTAAAACGTATGTCATTTATCGCGATCTGTCACCCATTTAGCACCACCTGACAAGGTCGCCGTAGAACATTTTTTTCTTAGTTGGATCAAGATCTAGATCCTGCAATAAATTTTGTCCCGTTAACTCGTCGTTTTTTTTTAACAACGAAACCACGGAATAAATCGCGATCTGTCGCTCATTTAGCACCACTTTGGAAGGTCGCCGTAGAAGAATTTTTTCTTAGTTAGATCAAGATCCAGGTATTCAAACATATTTCGTCCCGTCAACTGTTCGTTGTTATTTTTTGTTCTACGGCTCCCGGGCTATTAGTAATTCGGACAAATTGATAATTCGGACAACGTCCGGTTGGCAATTGTCCGAATTATCGAGCCACCACAGTATTAATTTTATTGCACTATTCTGTCGCCAAATCATCACTGAAATAAATGGACCGCCAAAAATATTTTTCTTTAATGCTGATTTTCGGCACATAATATATAGTACCAGGAAAACCGAGCCATGCTCGGCCACCTCAAAGTCGTTCTTTTGCTGAAATTTTGGAGAGGTGAGACCTATCGATCTAGATAAGTCTCACCTCTGTTAGAAAAAAACACGCAATATGTTAGAAAAACACAGTCTAATCCACCTAACAGTGAGACGATACCTTTCTTACATAATTAAACTTCATATGATGAATATAATTGGGTATAATGTTGATTTTTTTAATATAAAAACATCAGGTTTGTAGTGGAAAAGTCAGGTTTGTAGTGAAAAAATCGAAAGCCCTTAGCCCTCTTAGTATTACTGTAAAGTTTCATTAAGATCGGACTACCCAATTCGAAGATACCAGGCGAGGGGTATCGAGGGGAATTTTCTCAGAGGGGAGACCTATCTAGATCGATTCCTTGTCCCCGAAAATCCCTAACCCCCAAGTTTCGTGAAAATCGTTAGGCGGGTTTTCGAGATCCTTTGTGCAGACAGACAGACAGACATTCCTCGTATTATATTATAGGATTTGATCTATTTTTATGATGTACTAGCTTGCATACCCGTCGTTGCCGGGTTAAGTTTTTTGTATAAGTTTTAAAATACGAAGAAAACCGGAAAGAACTTAAAAACTTTTGAGAAAAATCTTATCCTTGTAGGACTCTCCGTTGCAAATTAGTCTAACCCCGGATTCGTGATCAGCGACCCCGAAAACCCCCTAATGCCATTTTTCCCCGGGAAAAATGAGGAAAAGGATATTTGCGTTATCCTTACAGGACTTTCCTTTTCTAATTCCGAAAATCTAACCCCGGATTCGTGATCAGCGACCCCGAAAACCCCCTAATGCCGTTTTTCCCCGGGAAAAATGAGGAAAAGGATATTTGCGTTATCCTTATAGGACCTTGCGTTTCGAATTTTGAAAATCTAACACCGGATTTTTCCTCTAAAATCGAGCAAGCAATTAAGAGGATCTTAACTATTATCTAGAATTGTGGGGTAAACTTCTTACAAAAATTCACCTCGAAAATTAAGAGGTCTTAAATATTACAAAAAATATCCATTTATATTAAATTTCTTCTTAATTTGAAAAATCAGCTAAGAGACTTCTAACTTTTAGTCAGAATCGTGGGGAAAATTTATTTTAAATGATTATTCTTTTAAAAATTCACTTTTTCAACATATTTTACTGATCAATTTGATGTTGCTGTACATTTAATTCTCCAAGCCAATTCAAGTATAAAACATAACAAAAGCTATAATTGTCAATCTGGCAATCATTGGAGACCCGTATGGTGATATTCGTATCAAAATTCGAACAGTTGTACCAAAATTCCACTTTGAAGTCAAACTTTCCAAAATGAATTTTTAAAATTTATTCCAATCGGATTTTGATGTATGGGAGTTTTATGTAGAATCATATCCTAAATAATTTTTGTTCTTGCACTTTTTTGATAAGATGCACCGTTTTTGAGATATTCACAAAAAACGTTTTCGTTCGTATGGGGGGTACCCCCCCTAATGGTCCATTTTTGCCCATTAACGAACTTAGCCTCGCATTTTACGAAAAACGGATCTGCGCAAAATTTCAAGTCTCTAGCTCAATCCGTGCGCCCGCAATCCGCGCCACAGACAGACAGACGGACAGACGGACGGACATGCAGAAATTAATTATTTTTATCATTCTAAACACTCTGGTGTAATTCATTTTTGTGTGTGATGACGGGATCTTGGCGTTACAAACGGTAAGGCAAAGTTAATATACCCTTTGGTTTCACCATACGGGTATAAAAAGGCACACAAACAGAACATGTTCTAAGACTCCTAAACAGTCCGAAAGTGAATTCTATAAAAAAGAAATAGCGAAAAAAAATGAAAAAAGCTCGTCATTCGAATGGAAAGTCCTGTTTCAAGGATTCACCCTTAAACACAAAAATTCCCAGACTTGGAGGACGATGGGTACTACTGCGAAACTAAATGGAAATCGGAGTCAGTCACTAACTTCGTTCCGTAGGTGGCTGACTTAGAAGTTGGCTGTTTGTATTTGATTTTTACCAGAAAGAAAATGAGTTAATTCAGCCAACTCCATCAGCATAATATGGCATAACATAGCATAATATATGGATTTGAGCAGTATATGAGCTCAGTTAGAACTGGACTGTTGGTAAACGCGTTTCTCGGTTGGCTCCAGTTGACTTTACCCGTGGAAAACATTCAAAGGATACGTTCGAGGCTAATGTATTTTTTTTTCTTCTTTGTGAACAAAAATTTGAAAATTTGAAAATTTCAAAACTGTGACAAGAATTTAAATTCCGATTATAGTTTTAGTGTGAAAGTATTGAAACGGAAAATCATTTAACTGTAATACTTTTTTTCAATTTAGAATTTTATGAAAAAAAATCTCAAGCATTTGCATCATTACTAGCATTCAATGGTGTGTGTTTTTGTTAAGATTTTGTTTCAAACAACAAAATTTAGTGTTGTGAAATGTGTAAAATTTCAAATTATAACACCTGATATCTACAAAGTAGATAATTAAAATAGTTAAATTAACAATCCAAGTATAAATTGCAGTACTTCCTTAACGATAGTGGAATTCAGTCACATATGCTACTTATTTTTAAGGTACACAATCTGGTTAAACACTTCCTACAATAATATGTAATAATAACTAAAATTTACATAAAACGCACACATCATCAATTTTTATATCGTGGATTTAGTTAGATAAAAGGTTAGCAACATACATTTCATTCGCTTAGCGTATACGTACGTGAATCTTGTCACCCGCAGGATATTATGTGTATTAATATGTACTACTATATATTGTATGTATGTAAGATAAGCATGTCATTTTATATTGTCGTCTATCGTCGTACCACATAGCACCAAACATTCGAAATAGTTAAATAGGCAACCATCGAGTTAACTTTACTTACTTGAACTTCTGAGTCAACGGAAATCCGCGGGGAATTCTGAATATCCTGATATATGATAGTCAAGTTCTTCTCACTCATGCGTACATAATAACATTTTGCATATCGCGACATTATATTACGATTATGCTAAGGACAAGATAAGTATATGAGAGTAAATTCAAGTCTTTCAATATTTAATTAAATGAACAGCAATAATCGAAAAAGACTTTTACACTATTGCTCTATAATATGTTTGACTTTTGTTGTGAACAGATTCGATCAATTGAGGGATAAATTCTGTAAAAATTTGCCAAAATTTGATAATTACATTTTTCAAATGTTCAATAAAACGATTTAAAAATTTTAAATAAATATTAAATGACAAATTTTGTCTTTTGTCGTTTATTTTAAAGTTGCAATTATCTTTTAAAATAAATTTTTAATTAATGAACAAACTAAAAAATTCTCTAATGTTTTTGAAATTTTCAAATTGTTTCGTTGAAAATTTGAAAAAAATGTAGTTATCAAGCTTTGGCAAATTTCTACAGAATTTCTTGAATAAAATCGAAAAAGGGAAAACATATAAAATTTCACTATATTGAAATTTTTTTCTGTTCAGTTTTTAAATTTGTTAAACTTTAATAAAAGCTTTAACTGTTTCACGAATGGCATGTATTGTTTGCCTCAAAGACTCATAATACTCGGCGCTACAGCTCTTGGAGAACCTGGGCCTCCTCAATTGAGGTGTCATAACAATTTCTTCCCTGCTTCGCACCTACAGTTTTACATGGATTGCGAACCATGGATTAATTACAACATTTGTAAAGTTTTTGCGTTGCAATCCATCAACAGCAGAGGCCGTGATAGCAATCTAGCCTGACGATGTCGTTAACACCAAGCAGCAACTATCACTACTAATTTCGTAAAGCAAGTTAAGTGGACTTGAATCACAGTCGGGAATTGAACCACCGACCTATACGAACCAAGTACTATACCACTTGAACTACGATGATGAAATTTGAGATAAAAGTTTTACACATAAGATTAAATTGTCCTGCCTAGAGAAACTGTGCTAAAATTTTAACCTACACGGTAAAAATTTTAATCTTTTTGGTTTTGTATAAAGAGGCCCTATCACCGAACACGATACGATTGGTTCGAAACGTAAATTCAGTGTTTTTGTTGGTATAAAACACTAACAACAATATTAAATTTACGATTCGAACCAATCGTATCGTGTTTGGTGATAAGGCCTCAGTTCTACACCGAAAAAATATTAAAATTTAATTTCGCGACGTGATAATTATTATTTTTTTAATCTTTTTGTATTGAAACGTAATCCAAATAAGTTATTGATTTTAGTACTTCTTTATATTGAAGTTTAATGCAACCGCGTCATTTTTACTTTCTTCTACGGAGTATAATAAAGTATTGTATTTATGAAAAATTTCGACCTCTTAATTTTGCCTAAAAAACATTTCCCGATCACTCCTTAGTCGATTGGAGTCATATTTAAAAAATGTCTTTCTGTCTGTCAGTCTGTCTGTCAGTCTGTGTACAAGATTTCTCAAAAACTAATAGAGCTAGCGCCATGAAATTTTATAGGCATGTTGGGTCCTGAAATGGGACGATCCTATCAACTTTTGGTGGAAATCCGTTAACCGGAAGTATCCAAAATGGTGGTTTTTCAAAAATCGCAATTTCGTTTTTCTCGATTTACTCCCAAACTACGCGTTTTTAGTGGCCTTAAGTATGACAAAACTTGGAGAAAATAAAATTTCCCACACTTTTGTCTTTAGCTATAACTAGATATCTCCACCTGTTATCGAGATAAACCGTTATTTCCAAAAAAACAGTTTTTTGCGATTATCTCGAAAACTAACGGGTTTTTGCTGACTGAATGTATGAGGTGAATTAATGAGAATGGCATTCTGCACAATTTTGTTTCTTACCGTTATCCGTTATATTTTACAGTTATTGAGATATTTTCATTAATATGTAAAAAATCATATTTTTGCGAATAATTTGCAAACTAACGGTTTTTCGACAAATCAGTTAAAAGAATAATTAAAGATGTTAACATTTTCTACATTTTTGCCATTTACCTTAAATTGATATCTTTTACCGTTCTCAAGTTATCTCAAATTTTGTACGTTTTTGATATTTTTGGATGAACCAAAAATTTATTGGGAGGTCGTCTTAGGTTGACAACGCGACAGGGCTCTAGCGTAAATTGCACAGGGTCGTAGATTTTGTAGAAGAAAGTTTTGTGTTGACCACAACTGATATTTTCCTATATGTTGCTTAGACCTCTGGTCAGGTTATAGGCTATGTATAATTCTGCTACAGTCCCCCGGTGCCCCCATACTCATTTGTCACCACCACAAACAAGTTTTTAAGTTATTCAACACAATAACGCGTAAACCGCTAGACCAAATTAGCTGAAAATTTACAGAGGGGTACTATATACTCCGAAATTATTGATAAGCTTTGCAACCTGCAAATATTCTTCTCCCCTCTGACCCCCTCTCCTGCTATCTCCTAAACTACAGAATGGATTTTGATTAGGTTTTCACTATTTTGCAGGTTGATCATCAGAATTTTTTTTTTGGTAATTTATATTAATTATTTTAAATAAAAGTGCTTGTTTAGTCTTTTTGTTTTGGTATTTAAAATCTTAATGCTAATTGATAAAAAGTGTATCCTAAATAAAAAAAAATGAATCCGATTCAATCCAAAACTGACCAGATTCGATTCAATCCAAATCTGAACCGATTCTATCGGTTCCGGTGCTGACACGTGATACTTTTTTTAACCTTTAGTGACGAAAACAAACCTTTGAACACAAATATTTGGCGCCAACATCACACTAGATACAAATTCAACTTTTTTGCTGTCTATTCATTCATCCCACTTACCCCATCGGCCCACACGTTTCCCAGAAATGGAATCTACTAAATATATCTACAAGTTTATCTCGAGTTGGCAGTGACTAATTAAAATGCAAGAATTATTTTGGGAAGTGGTGAGAACACAAGAATCGCGTCAAAATAAAGCATCGGGCTTCTTTTTTAATAATCACTAAAAAGGAACTTTTAGCTTGACCTTAGAGCAAAGGACGACTGGAGACAGCACTGTGGAGGAAATTCAATATGGGGCTGGAATCCCTTCCCCATCACACGCCACCAAATTTAATGGAGATGTCGCAGCTTTTCAAGCTATGTATGCTGGATTTATAATTCGCTTTTTATGACCTTCAAACTTAAGCATAGCTGCACATACTTACAAACAATCATACCACTAGACATACATCACACTTATATAGGAAAACGGTTTTCTAACGCTTTAGCCATTTTTTCGATGGGCATCTAGTTATTTGAAATATAACGGTGGCGGTATTAGCGGTCGCTATCACCCCTTAAAGCTCTCTATTGGCGAGGGAAAGCCGCTTTTCAAATCTCAACAAGCTATTAATCAATGTTCGTTGAGCTATAGTACGGTGCTTTTGTTAAACAAAAAAAGAGCCCATTTGATAAGCACTGACACTTGGGAACTTGATTAAAATGCAGTTGCAAATTGCAACAAAAGCGGCCAAACAGTCCAAGTTCAAATCGCAACCGACATAATAAGAGGGTACGTGAAACGTGAAAACTTCCGCAGTTTGTCGAAATTATTTGCGAATGGGATCAAAAATATACAAAGTTTGTGCGAAACGGGTAAAAGTCATACCGAGAAAATGGTGTTTTCGTATCAGAAAATTTTCTGACGTGTGTTTGGCGATTTGGGGGTTGGTTCACTTGGTCGTTAGTTTTTTAAGAATAGTGGGCGGTTAACGAGTGATTGGCGGATCGTCTTTTCTCATGCAAACTCATATAACCTTCAAGTTGGTTTTATAACATAATTTCCACTCATGTTTGTATATATGCTTTAAGAAATTTTGTTCCATGGAGTTGTGACAAATAACCGTTTCTGGTAGTTTTTGATGATTTTATCATTTGATGGATGAATTTCTTTAGGTCCGGAATACCTAGCTGTGATTTACATAATGATTTTTTTATAAGATTGTACGTAACATCATTTAGGCAGTATAATTGCATCCGCATAATATATCGCCGCCGTATAAATAGAAGAGATATGTTTCTATAATAACAGATTTTACTGAATAATCATTTGTATTAAAATAAAAATCGTTTTAGCTTTCAATAACTATTTAGGATTTAGATTTCCCGTAAAAAAAATTTTCGTGCCTAAATAAACAACATTTCCGCCTTAGATAAGTTTCAGCACACGTATCCTCCAATTCACACAGAAGATCGATTTTTCAGAATTCCGTATAAAAAAATACGAATTAAGATATCCGTGATTAAATTAAATTAATTTATTTCCGCATCAAATTAAAGAAAAATACAATTAAAAACAAACAGTTCATGCGAATGATGCTAGAAATGATGGCGAATCATCATACTAATATATAAAAATGTCTGTCTGTTCCTCTTTCACGTGAAAACGGCTGAACCGATTATCCTGAAATTTGGTATGGATATTCGCTGTAAACCTGTTCGCTGTAGCCCGACTGACGAGGAGTAAGGAGAGGGCGTAAAGTGAACCTGAAGCTGGGTTTTTCCTCTATGTTACTCTTTCGCGGAAAAACTACCAAACCGATCGGCCTGAAATTTAGCACAGATGTTCGTTAGAGTTCCAGCTCCAATACTGACTGATAGAAAAGTAGCCCGCGTCGTGAGGGGAGAAAGGGAAAGGGGTAAAATAAATCCAAATCCGAAAAAAAATTTCCATTTTCCGAAGAGAAAAAACTTTAAAGAAAAGCACAGATCGCCCTACTCTAGGCTATCTAATTTATAACCAACTGAATTTTGTTTCCCTAGGTTTTGTTCTACTCACGCTTTTAGACTGGCGAAGCCGGATCCAAATTTTAGTTGCATATACTGATGAGAATGCTACAGACCCGTCATTTTATTTAGATGATTAATCATAGGGCAGGGTGCGACTAAAAGTATCAGGTGTAAAAAGTGCCAGTTTGATTTTCTTGAAAACTAGAAGTCGGTTAGATGAAGGATATTCGTATCATTATTAAAAGGCATCCCGTTACAGACTAGGTCACACAAGCCATATAAAGTCTTCTCAACCATTTTTCACACAAATTGAAAAATTTGTGGTAAAGTTTTTTGGGCAGGATGTTTGTGTGTTCGATATATTCAAATGGGGTGATTACTATCACATTCTCTAGTCAATAGTATTGCACCATTTAAAGTTTGAAGTTTGTTGGTGTTGTTTTCGAAAAATCAGGGCTGGAATCGTGTTATCACCTTACTCCAGTTAACTATCACTGGTATCGGAATCGCGTAAATTGACAATTACCCAAATTGTCACCCGAAAGAGACAAAATCAATTCAATGAACCAACTAGACTTTACATTACAATCTCGTATCCAACCATTTTTTTAGTTTTGGAATAACCATAAAAATAGTTGGAAATCCTAAATCATTTAAATCAACATTGCTACAGCTGTAGCTGTGGCAGTCATAGCCATGGTTAAAGCCAATTTCTAATCAATTACTATGGTTAGCATCAACCCTTCAAGATGAGGCTATTGGATAATCCACAATGCAGGGGCTGCGGAGAAGAGCAGGAAACGGTGGAGCATTTCTTGTGTCACTGTCCAGCCTTAACCCGTACTCGCGTGAAATGCTTCGGCCATCCCTTTCTAGAGGAACTCCATGAGGCAGGAACTCAGGGCTGGAAGCCGATTCGGAGATATATAGCACTGGCGGGATGGCTAAACAACCGTACTTGAGCTCAATCTGCTCCAGCGAGGGACATCGGAGGTGTACAATGGGCCCAACTTGAGGCCTACGCGCGTGGGATTCCCTTGTGAGTCCCCCTCCTATCAAACCAACCAACCATGGTTAACATAATCGTCAAACTTCGTTATGTCTTTTTGTCTGACGTAATGGTCCACACGATAAATAAAGAAAGAATGTAAATCCTTTTGAATGTAAAAGTAATTGTGGCAATTTAGAAATTTTTCTTCTGTTATAATTAGCATAAGCAAAAATCAGCCAAATTATAAATAAACCAAGTCTTTTTATAAATCGGTTTTTGATAGAACTTGCTAAATTGAGCTCTTTGCATCAGTACTTTTTAAACAAGGACCAGGAAATCGGAACTCTACAAACTCGCGACAATCATTATGACAATTTTTTGGACGCTTATCTTAATCTGAAAAACACCATGTAGTTAAAAAGAATAATTTTTTTTTAAATGGTTTATTTGTTTTTTCAATAAAATTTAGAACGTCTTATAAGGAAGGATATCCGATTCTTTCAAATGTTGTCAATGAGTTTATTGTAAAAATGCAATTAAACAAGGACTATTGAACGTTCATATTCTTCATTGAAATTAGTACACCAATTCATATAATTTATAGAACATAAATTGACATGTAAAAATTTCCATTTTCTTACGAGTATGTTGTCCACATTCAGTAAATTTTCAAGAAATTGATAGTTTTATGTAATTTCTCGCAAACCCCAATGATACACGTATCGCGAATGATTCCCGGCCTTGGCAAAGCGCAACTTTTTTATTTAAAAAAATTGAAATTATCATATGGAATCATCCAACAACACATGACTTTACATTGAATTTAAAATCCAAATTAGAAAAATTAACCTAGGAATAAAAAAGTCTAGAAAATGTCAATTTTGCCTAATGAAGTGTCTAGCACGAAACGATCTCCGTGATCTTCGCTATTAACATCTTCTAAATATCTAAGATCGTTATCAATGGCATTAAGTGTAGATATTTGCCTGTAGAGCAAGCTATCCGTATATGTATGAATGCCGCTGCCGATGAACAATGGATGAGTTTATAAGCTGGTAGTTCTAAGTAAGAGTTTCAGTTTCACGCTATGATATAGTAGAGACAATAATGAGGAAGTTTTTCTTGAGGAATATTTGTAAACACGCCACATATCAGCTACACACGTCCGTTCGGTTTTGTTCCGCCAAGACAGCCACTTACCTAATGTCCAGTTACCAAGGGTTGTAGCTAGAAATGAGTTGTGGACGGACGGATTGAACGGGCGGGTCGGACGAATCGAGGCTATCGAAGTGAAACTAGGTCTAGTTCACGTCGTATTGAAATTTGCACATTCGATTCGTTGTCACATTAGGAAATCCTCTTCCACATACTCAAGTGATAAGATCCAATCGAAAGATATTTCCATCAAGATATTAACGTTTCACATTACACATTAGGAAGTGGCAAATCGTCTCCCGAGCATCGCCAATCATCCGGCACGGGAATCTATCCAACTTTAGTCCACATCCCCAATTGCTGTTGGTGGCTGGATATTTCGATCGATTGCTCAGTTTGAGACTAGCATCCGAGTTACCCGCGGATTCCAAGGATTTCCTTTCGGTTTTAAGTCTTATCCATGTGACATTACCTTTTTGAGATTACGCTATTTCGAAAACATTAGACTGCACGGTTGAGAGTTAAAGTGTCGAATACAATTTAAAGAAATAATTCTATGAATGTCAACGAGTCAAACTTAACTGTGTGTTAAAATAATTTCTTGCTTAATCGTTCAAATATAATTCTAACATTGTTTGCTATTTTTTTTAAATTATTATTTCTTATCTTATATTGGCTTATGGACAATTCTTCAATAAAAAATTTCATGCATTAAATTTTAAAGATTGTGTATTTTTTTAAGCAAGTGCAGAAATATATCTACAGTTTACTCATCTAAATATTGTCAATTCAGTGAATCCTCTAATAGGTAATTGCTTTAAATTATGCTTCAGTGATAATGCGAATTTTTTACAACATATCGAAATCATGTGACTCAATTAAATCAAAGTGTTCAAAGATTTGTTAATAGCGAAAGAATTTATGTTCGTCCTTAATGTTTTCCAACGGCATATTTACAAAATTAAAAGCCAGTGCCTTAACTCGATTTTTTACTATTCATTCCATTCATAAAGAGTTAAGAAAAATAGTTGCGTAATAAAAAAAAAGAAAAAAGAAAAGTAGATAGTATTGTGGAAAAGTTTTGGTGATAATAATCAGAATCAGAGAGAAGGGAATTGTGCAGAAAATCGATGATGTTCTGTGTAAGATGATATTCCACCGAAACGACTAAAAAAGATGTTGGAGAAATACAATATCGTCTTTACTCTTGGACTAAGCGTCATATTATTTTGGTGAGTTTTCTTTTCAATTCGTTTCAGTGAAACATATTTTAGCAGTAAGAAAATCCAAAATATATCTTCCAAAATTCGATCTGAATTTCCAGGTACTTTAGGCGCCGTTTACATCTGACACTTTATTCCGCGAATTTTATTCTCCGTCACTAAATTCAAGTTCCACAGCCGTTTACTTTACGATACAAAATTCTGATTTTTTTTCCAGAATGCAGGAGCTGAAATTTTTTTATACAAAATCCCCTAAATAAATTAAAATTTTGACAACTTTTGGGTTATTCTGCGATAGATGAACAAAATTCACGGAATTAATTCTAAATAAAATTCGTGGAGAAATTCGAAAAAAAAACCGCAAGTGTAAACGGGGCCTTAAAATTTGCCACATAGAATAAACATATGGGCCAAATTGGACCGAAGGGTTAGCCTGTACGTAAATTTTGCATATACATATCAACAAAAATTGCATTTAAAAAAATTGTATCTAGCCTCCAGCTTGTCCAGAAAAACTGCTTTACATAAAACTTCGTTTTTTTCTCGAAAAATTAAAATTATCTGAACTAATTCAAAAATGGCTATAGCGAAAAAAATATTCCATTGAATTTTCCATATCACAGGAAAATTCGAGGAGAACCCATCTCTATACCCATATATCAACTTTCATTAATTTTTTTTTTTGCTAAATATCAAATACAATTACCAATTACTCATTTAAAGATAAGAAAGTGGCAATGCTGACGATTTTTAATACTAAATATATGACATTTAACATTTAGACTGCCGAGAGACATACAATTTCGGCAACTCCATCTAATTTGTAGATTCCAAATATTTTATAACAAATATGCAAAACAAAAACCTATGATTTTAATGAAAAAAGACCGGTAGTATTAAAATCTTTTACACTAAATTTATATCAACTCGCATATTGTTTTTTTTTCAATATTTTGCGTAAAAAGTCAAAACAACACCAAAAATTTGTATCTAAGGGCCTTAGGGTAAAGTCGGGTGATATGGCACCCTTTTTTTTAAATCGGCATAACCCAAAAAGTAAAAGAGATTTTTGATTCAAACAAAAACGTTTTTATTCTTAAAATCAACTAGTAAAACAAAAATAAAAAATAAATAGGATTTCACTCCTAAAAAGTAAAAATTTTAACAAAATATAAATTCATTGAAAAAACCATATCCCCCAAAAGTGTAGGGGATACGGCACCCTACCTTAGGTGATATGGCACCCTACTTGTTTTTGAAGTCCTTTTTGCCACACGAGTTGCAAGTGTTGACAAATGATGTGCATGAGTCATGGGACCACAAATGGCAAACAATGCATTTAACCCACTCATCGGGTTTAGTGGTCTTAGCATAGTCTTCACCACATCCAGTGCAAATGTTTTCCTCAAAATCTTCAAACCTATCGGAGTCGTCTTGTAATGCAATATTTTCTTCTTCAGATGTGGTTTCATCTACCATCGCTCGTTCTTTCGTAATTGATTTTTTTTTGATTAGTTACGTTTTCTGAGGAAGTAAGGATGGGAGCCTTTTGTTTTCTCGGGTTTGGCACCCGTTCCATATCACCTCAGAAAAAAGGTGCCATTTCTCCTTTCACACATCGCCAATGATTTTCATATTTTACTGAAAACTCGCGCTCAATCAAGTCTGTTTCATACACACAAACGAAAACACATCAGATTCTGCTTGTTTTGGTTTGTGAACGGTAAACTTGCTCCAACTGTACTTACCAAAATTCAGCCACTCAAAAAACAACAAAAAGTAGTTCGTCTAAAATTTCAACTTTTTTTTCCTGTTCTGTCACACAAAAACAAAATGAAAAGAGCTTTTGTTTCGCGGTCTTCACACTTCGGCCTTATTGGAGAAACTGAACTAAGTTCTTGGAGAATGATTTTGATTCTAGTGTTGCCAATGGGAGAATTTGAAAGGGTGCCATATCACCTAAAGTGCCATATCACCCGACTTTACCCTACCAATGACCCGTGACTAACTTAGTAACAGCTTTTGGTGTGTGCGAAACGGGCTATTTGCTTGCTAGTAAGTTTTCACACATTTATGACAGCGAATTTAAAACTTTTCAATAAAAACTAGGATTTGAACCGAAATTAGCAAGCAAATAGCCCGTTTCGCACACACCAAAAGCTGTTACTAAGTTAGTCACGGGTCATTGGTAAGGCCCAAAGGCTATAGCCGAGTTTCTATAGGGGGTTAAATGGAAGTTTTTTCATAGCGAATTATAATTTGTGGCCGAATTTTCGAATTACACTTCAAAAACGTTGCACCACAAAGGTCAATTTTACAAACTATTAGCAACAGAAACTTTACTATCAGAAATAAAACCCAATAGATGGCAAATATATCATTAAAGAATTGCTTAGTCAACTTTGCTGTCAATCCTACTAGAGTTTTCAAATAGAACCTGCATTTCCTCCAAGGGACCAACAAATCTGGTCGTTATATCCGGTTGTTCGTTATAACCGATTCATAGTTTTAAAGGTTTTAAAATACATGTGTGAAGTTCTAAAATACAAAATTTTTATTGCAAATCGTCCGTACATTAAAAAATTAAATTTATTTAATTTTTCTGCAGATATTGAGTAATCTTTGTTTTTTTGGATTTTTGGTGCAAGAACTCCTTTTCAATTTTCTTTTCAATTCTTAGCACAGCTTCTTTTGAAATCTCATCAAAAATGTTATTGAATAATAGGAATGAACTCAATGTCGTAATACCCCGAAGTGCTTCATTGACTGAAGGTATGACACAACCTGTTTCTGAAATTTTCACCCGATTTTAAAATTATGTATTGTGATGCATAAAACATTATTTACCAGTAGTATCTTCTTCATCTTTTTCCTCGATACTAAATTGTCGCCTTTTAGCATTCATTGTGGAATTCACAGTATAAACTACGAAATAAACTGAATTAACACAACGTAGTTGCACAAAACTTTGACAGAACTTAGGGCTGCCATCATATCTCTTTTAAAGAGAACCTTATCTCTTTTTTTAACCCCATTCTTTTTCCTCTTTCTTTTTCCTTGCCAGTTCTCTTTAGTTCTCTTTTTTCAGAAAACTCTTGGTTCATATCATACTATGCGTAAAAAACCAAACAGATTTTTCCACGAAAATTCCATTATGAATTAAAATGATCACATTATTTATTGTATAGTAGTACTCTACTCTACAATTTTCTGTGTGTAGTGCGAAACTGTACATTATAATTGTAACGTAAAGCTATTTATTGTATGCGCCAGCAAGAACAGTTTCTTCTCCCACGATCAGCTGCTGTAAAAATCAAAACAAATCAAAATTGTGCGGTTAAGGAAATAGCCAGTTTTGACATTTGATATTGTAGTTTTGACATTTTCAGTTTTTTTTCGATAGATACGGAAAATAACAGGCACGAAAAATTACAGTTTTTTGTAATAATTATGTGCAGTCATTCTAAGTTCTGTAATTTTCACATTCAAAAAAAGTTCTCTTTTAGTTCTCTTTTTTCATTTGGTTAATTTCCTATACAATATCTCTTTTTTTAACCCAAAGGTTCTCTTTTCACAAATAGGTTCCATGGCAGCTCTAACAGAACTGATTAGGGGAATTCCCGAAAAGTTCCAACTTTCATTTAATGACTTAAGCAAATGACGTTTAGAAGTGCAACAAGTTTGCCCATTCATGCAAGTCGTGGCGCTAGCAACGCGCTGAGCTGCAAATTGGGCAAAAAGTAGGGTATCTGACATGGCGGCCAATTTAGAACATTTGTTAAAAATTTAATCTACCAGGTTTTGATTTTTTTCTATGAGATCTTAAGTTTCGGTCGTTATAAACGATATTTTTTTCTGTTTTCGTACAAAAAGGGGTCGCTAAAGCCGATATGTCGTTATATCCGGTGTCGTTATAACCAATACCAAAACGCACAGAGTCTTATGGGCTCTGGCCGGGACCTAAGAAATGCGTCGTTAAAGCCGGTATGTCGTTATAAGCGGATTCCACTGTAAATGGGAATTTCAAATATTGATTGGAGTTATTGTTGTTTCTTGAATTCTCATTAGATTTCGGTGAATTTCGTTTCATTTGTTTCAATAAAAATAGCGATAAGTAGCGTGAATTTAAAAAGAAATATTTTTTACGTTATCATCATATATTTCAATCTTTATGTATTTACAAAGCAAATTAGTAGAAGAGTATCTCATTTACCCATTTATATCGTTTCATGACAATTTATACGTGGTGGCAGAGATTTGAAATATTTAGATTCATGTGTACAACTTTTGTGAACGACTACAGTTGGTTCGTTAGGCTTACGGATCCGATTAGTTTATATTGCGATAGATGATGTGTATATAAATATGTGGATAGTAGGAAACCGCTAAATCCTTTGCCCCTCACCGAAGGACACCACCCATACTGGAAGTCAGTCAGTGCCGTATTAGTAATGGCATGTTCGTGACAGAATGCATTCTAAAAATAGGGGAAAAGTTCATTGTATATTGTATACTGGTTTATACAAAAAATAGTTATTTTTTCTATTGTTGATGGTTTTGCTCTTTTTTATCCTCTAAATATCTGTTGTGGCCCACCCTATCCGGCTGGATAACAGCCCTTGTATTTTGTCAAAGAGTTGGGGCGCAGAATAATGTTAAGACGAGAACTCAGACGAGAACCAAAAAGAAGGTTTAAATAGGACGTGGAGAGTAAAAATGATAAATAATTATGGAGAAACACGAAAAAAAAACTTTTAAATTTCATGCTAGATATTTAGTTCAATCATTTATTTTTGCTTTTTTTGCATTGTCTTTAAAAAAAACTGAAAGTTTTCCATGAGATTTAGGGGCCGTCAAGGTGCAATTGGTTGAACAAATCAAATTTAAACAGACTTCCCTATACGAACCCATTGACCTAATGGGAGTAAATTGAAGGGTGTAGTGTAGATCCTCAGCAAAAAGTCGTAGTATTTCTGCAGTTCAAGTTTTTTGCATTTCAGCTACTCTGATTTTTACATTTATTTCTTCTGGCCCTGTCTGCGCTATTTTATTTTATTTATTTTTTTGTTTAAATGGATGTGCTTCCTATACGATCAATAACTTTTGCTTAAAAGTTGGTTTGAATGGCACCTAATATTTCGTAGCTCGAATTCGATTATTTCCAAAGTAATTTGTTCCATGTTTCCTAAAAGATACACGAATACAAGTGGTTGAATGATTTTTTTTTCTAGATTTCCGGTTTGGGATTTTGTGAATATTTCTGCCAGTGAAAACTGCCGATTCTGAAATAAAAAAAATATATATCAGAATTAGCCTTGAACTTTAAACATGAAAACATTTGATGAAATCATGACACAAAATCCTTGTTTTGTCAGATGGAATATTTTTGAAATTTTTTCACTCCAGCTATTGCAATACTTTTCTTATTTCCATACTAGTTATTTTGAAAAAAAATCGCAGAAAAATACACATTTATACAGAGTTTGCACGTCAATTGAACGTTGGATTTAAATTTCGCGCCATTTTTCCTTTCTTATGCTATAGAGGAAAAGTGCCGACTCGAAATCAGGGGCAGATACAAACTCTCTGATCAGTACGGAAACCGTTTCAAAATTATGAAGATGTCCGTGCATCTGTCGGTCGATCTATCCGTTTTACGTATCCTGAATAACTCAAGAATGCGTTGAGCTAGCGGTTTGAAATTTTTGTGAATCAATTTTACGAAAATCGTAGTTTTCTATCAACTTTTGGAAAGTGATGTCAGATATAACGAGTACCGAGTACATACCTCCATACAAAAAAAAAGTTCGGTTAAAATTATTGGACTAGCTTTTAATCCCATTTCTAGAATTCGACATTTTTTAATATTTTTTCTATTAAATTTCAATACGCTCAAATTATTATCTACATTTTCAATCAAACTTGAGTTATTTTTCAATATTTTTTTAGAGTTTAATAGATTGTAATAAAAAAAGTATCAGGCATGTTTGCCCTGAAACCCCATTAGGAGCCTATTTCTAAAATGGAAGCTGGCTCACCTAGGGATGCCAACGATATCTCGATGTTTGCAAAACATCGAGGTATCGTTGAAAAATATCGAGTTTTAAACTCGATGTTGAACAGGCCGATATATCGAGGTATCGATGTTGCTATCCAATCCACGATGTTAGAACATTACTCTTCATAAAATTAGTAGAGAAACTAATTTTAGCTGATTTAATATAGCCACTCTACTTAAAGATTTGTTTCAAATTTTCTTTGATATCAATTTTGGGTTTCATCTTTCTACAAGATTTTGCAAAAAATACCAGAGCTAGCCATGAAATTCTACAGAGAAGTTTGGTCCTGATGTGGAAATCCGTTAACCGGAAGTAACCAAAACGGCAGCTTTTTAAAAACTATGCGGTTTTTTGCGATTTATTCCGAAACTAACCATTTTCCAGTAGTCTTATGTATTACAAAACTTGGAGACAATAAAATTTGCTACATTTATGTCTTTTACTAGAGCTCCGTATCTCAAGCCGTTATGAAGATATGCCAGTATTTCAAAAAAATTAGTTTTTTGCGAATATCTCGAAAGCTAACGGGTTTTTGGTGGTTAAACGTATAAGAAGAATTAAAACCGTGTTAGTCCTACCTGGGTGCACTCCACCCACAGTAGAGCATCCGCCAGGTGGCTAAATTATTTATTAAATTTAACTTTTTCAAAACATCGGAAAAACATCGAGGTATCGATGTTTTCAGGACGATATTTTTTGACATCGATGTCGCCTTAAAAATAACATCGATTTTTGATATATCGAGGTTTTATGAACGATGTTGCATCCCTAGGCTCACCGTCATCAGAGCCTACTTTACCAGCTTCCACGGAGGCTTACAGGATTTGATGGAGTAAAACTCGATTCGAGTATTTATAGTCCGATGCCATAAACCTTATGCGAATTATAAGGTTAAGGCAACATAGCTCCATTAAGCCATAGCGAATATACTTATCTTTTGATGATATCGCTATAATAGTGAAAATCCATTTGACCTACTTTTAAGCTGCACAAAATATTTCCGAGTGTTTTTATCGGAATCAGGTATGGGTCGAAAATGGGTTAAGAAAATTTTACTGTCGCTAGATAAAAATCGTTTTACCTTGTTTCTATCTTCTAGTAGAAAAGGCATTAGGAAGTCTTCACGGACTTCGCATCTAAAGGCCAAAATACAATTGGCCCAACACAACATTTACGACGGCAGATTACGGCGACAATGTCGCCCTCCATATACAATTGCGCACACTTTGTTGTTCTAGTTCTAAACGTAATTTGCTTTTCATAGATAAAACTTTTCATTCGCGCACGCACTCAATTAATTGTTCTTCGAAATTCGTTTTTTCATTCCTTGGTCTTGAATATTCTGTATTTCTTTCATTTGAATTTTGACAGTCAGTGAGTTACATATAACATTTTTTGTACCCAATTATCATACAATCTAAGCAACACAGCATACGAACTATATTTCCTAATACTTGCTTTAAGTGAACAAATTTAGATTTTATGACATCCCCATAAGATTTCATTTTGAATCAACCACTAAATTTTGTAGGCGAGCTGCCGACAAAAGTTAAATTCGATTGAACTTTTTACGGCTGCAAAGTTGGTCGGATTGATTGTATTTAGAAGCATAGAGTCCTATGAGTTTAAAATCTGAAATTTCGCCGTAAATGTTGTGTTGGGCCAATGGTATTTTGGGCTTAATACTTCTGTTGTTAGTCGCAAAAACTATTTCTTTTTTGCATCTTAAAAAATATCCATAAACGCCGCTGATGAATAAGTATAGGCAAGTCCTATATGGAACGCCCAATAGGCAGCCGTTTCTAGTTTCCAACCCAGCGACCTTCTTTAGATGCAGCTTAGCCAGAATCTGCAATAATTTTACTATTTTTGTCACAAATTCTCATAATCAGGGTATCCACAGTCCTCTTTTAAATTCCGAGTAATTTTACCGCTCGGTAATTCAGTCAAATTTAACAGATTTTTACCGAGACGGTAACTTGGTTCATGTAAAAATGAATTACTGGATTCGGTAATTGTAGACATGCCTTGAGTCGTGTTTTCCGGCCCGGTTATTCGGTATCAAGAATCAACCGCGGGTGGCGCTAGTAATGTTTTTAGTTGTCAAATTTGCTTGCTGGCTTTTTGTTAATCTCATCGGACTGATGCAAACTTTTTCAATTTTGATAGCCGTTGCCACAATAGAAATTCAAAAGAATACATCAAACATGGATTTAAAGGTATGTGACATATTTTACAATTAAATTCGCAGTTCATGATTTATGGTCACGTATCAAATAAAAGCGCTGTTCTCAAATCTGTGCTGTGGGATGTTCACAGCAGAATATTTTCAGTCTTTTAATATTACCGAAAATACCGAATACCGAAAATTAAAAGAGGATTGTGAATACCCTCAATGTTCTTTTCGCGTTTAATATAATGTTAACGACCCCCCGAGAAATTCAACACTAATAGCAAAATTAGCTAACTCTACTAATTATAATTACTTGTGTAATTCTTGCAATTAGTTACAAAACCAAATCTTGAATTCTACGCATTGGCCACAACATCTTAAGCTAAAAGTTTAAAAGTGTGGACATGTAAAAGCATAGAAAAGAAGTGGTCAGACTTCCTCCGGATGTATGACGTACGTAATTGCGGTGTTTAATGCCATATTCCGCCCAAATTTTTTTATTAACATTACTATAATCATTTTTTTTGCTTTACGTTGTTCTCACCATCGTCCATCTAAATTGCCATAAGGTTAAATCCCGAAATGAAATTGCGTGGTATCTAGATTGAACATCTCGAAGGCTAACTACGATGACCTTGTCCACTGGTAATGGCCATTGGAATGGCAATAATTCACTTACTTTTGTCCATGACGGCTATATAGTCGTACAGGGACGCGGCCTAACCGCCCGTTATTCAATCTAAGGTATGTCCAATAAAAATTCCTTCAGATTCTACAATTTTAGTATAGTCAACGCGGGACCTTGTGATGGCCAATTTAAGGCCACAACCGAAACGCTGTGATGTTATTGCCCACCAAAATATGTTTATACCAGCCACAATATGGAGTTTTTTTTGTCCATGGTTTGTCATGTTTCCTGGATCCTGACTGATAAGGACGACGGCCATTGTGGCACTATTGGAAAACTAATGTCACAGCAATTTATGCACGCAAATCCCGTCTTGATTAGCGACAATCAAAGTACTAGATTGTGTGAACAATTTCAACAAATGCCTCCGAGCGGCAATTAAATGGACAAAACAACAAATATAGCCGCAATACACGTACCTACAACGACGAAATGGTCAACAACAAAAAAAAAGTGTTCTTTACCTTATACTGGTATATGTTGAATTTATTCTATACCTTAGGTTATTTAATGGTCAGTTATATGGCCATCAATCTACATAGAAAGGACAAAAAAAAAACGTTTTCTATTGTTGTCCATAGTGCTATTAATGTACCTGTGAGTGATTAATCAACAAAATTAGACTCAGCTTTCGCGGTTAATAAAAATATTTATAACACAGGTACATTTTGACTACCCTTTTTAAATTATTAATACTATATAGATTCGTCCTAGTTGTATCAACAACTGTGTGATACATGGCAATAATGGTAAGAAGATTCTCTTTCTTCCTTGCGCCTAATATTTTCAATGTTGGTGTTTGTTATAAATACTGGTTGTTTTATGTTATCTGTAAACAAAACTGACAATGAGAGTATGTGTAAATTCCAGGTCAATCAAAAAATAATATAGTTTTATGTTTGATTTGTATAGTATTGGGACCCCGTTGGAATTCGTTGAATTGAAAATAATCACTACCGTTGTACTGAAATTATCCTTTTCAATCGAAGATATATATATTTAAGCATTCCTCTGTCTCTATAAACCCACCATGTTTTTAATAAAAACAAGCACGTACTTACTTAGTTTATTAATTACGGACAAGGTAAACCGAAATCTTTAGTGTGCTCGATAAAAAAAAATATAAGAAAGATTTTACGATAAAAATCAAATACATACATGTTTGTGGTGTAGTTTAGGATTATTGATTTCAATGAGACAACGCAATTCGAGGATAATGCCCCGTATTTAACAGGGATGGGAAACATCGTAACGTAACAAAATAACGATTTTCCGGTTTTTTTCCTCAAAATCGCGTTATAAAGTTATAACTTTAATTCCATTACAATAACGAAAAACGTAACGAAAAAATTGTTTCGTTATTTTTTTTTTATTTTTTTCATTTTTTATTATTTTTTGTGAAACGTATCACAAAAATTCATCAAGTATAAACCCACAAATCTACACCCTGCATAAAATATAATTTAAAAAAAAATATTCATCATTCTCGGCGCTACAGCTCTTGAAGAGCCTGAGCCTCATCAATTGAGGTTTCATAACAATTTCTTCCCTGCTTCGCACCTACAGTTTTACATTGATTGAGAATCATGGATGAACTACAACATTTGTAAGGTTTTTACGTTGCAGAGGCCGTGATAGCAATCTAGACCGATGATGTCGTTAACACCAAGCGGCAACTATCACTACTCATTTCGTAAAGCAAGTTGAGTGGACTTGAATGCGCTATAAAGAAAATCTCCCAAATTTTATCTAAATCTCCTAATATTACGGTCGCGTCTATGTGCGGACTGATTTGGTCTAAAGTACCAGTTTGATCGCAAATAGGTCTCGCATTTATGTGCGACATTCATTTTGACCTCAATTTTGATTTCATATATTGATTAAACATTTTATTAAACATTTTACTCAACGAATTTTCTCTGTATGATCATCTACACAAATAAAAAAAGACCTCCCCGTTTCCGTCACTAACTTATTTTGAGGTTATAAAATGGTTTTTAAAATGGTTGATCGAGAATCGTTTATGCGCAAGTACCAAACCGAATCGATCGATTATGGTCCAAACTAAAAATGAGACCATTGTGTGCCAAAAAATACTGCATATAAACACGACCATTCTATGATTTTTATTTATTTTTTTTTTGGTTTAGGAACACTGAATACGGGTCAAGTACTTTACCAATTGTACTTAGGGATGCCAACGATACCTCGATGTTTGCAAAAATTGAGTCCCACTTCCTCACCTTGCCCTAATGTTGCCAGGTTCTGTCAGAATTAGGCGGATTATTTCAACTAATCTGAACAGACTCAAAAGGTAAATTCATTGTGCCCTAAATTTACCTTTTTAGATTGGTACTAGCAGACCCTTCCTTGCCAGCTTAAAGTTTTTTGAATAAATTTTAGAATGCCAAAAAACCATAAATAACTTAAAAACTTTTGGCAAAAAACGTTTTCTTGACAGGACCTTCCGTTTCGAATTTTGAAATTTCATCACCAGATTCGTGATAAGCAACCCTGAAAACCTCCCAAAGCCAGTTTTGGCGAGAAAAATTGGAAAAAGGACATTTGCCTTATCCTTACAGGACCTTCCGTTCCTAATTTCGAAAATCTAACACCGGATTCGTGATCAGCGACCCCGAAAACCCCCTAATGCCATTTTTCTCCGGGAAAAATGAGGAAAAGGATATTTGCGTTATCCTTACAGGATCTTCCGTTCCTAATTTTGAAATTCCAACACCGGATTCGCGATCAGCGACCCCGGAAACCGCCTTATGCCCATTTGCCTAGGGAAAACGGGAAAAAGGACATTTGTGTTATAATTACAGGACCTTCCGTTTCGAATTTTGAAAATCTGAGATTGCTAAAAACCTGCTCCTGGCAACGCAGATCATTTTGCAAAAAACCGCGTAAAAATCGGTTCAGTAGTTTTTGAGTTTTGTAATCTCAAACAGACAGACCAACAGACAGACAAACATCCAGTTTTATATATTAAGATTATGACATATTCAGGGTATTCACAGTCGTCTTTTAAATTGCGGGTAAATTTACCGCTCGGTAATTCAGTCAAATTTAACAGATTTTTACCGAGACGGTAACTTGGTTCATGTAAAAATGAATTACTGGATTCGGTAATTGTAGACATGCCTTGAGTCGTGTTTTCCGGCCCGGTTATTCGGTATCAAGAATCAACCGCGAGTGGCGCTAGTAATGTTTTAGTTGTCAAATTTTCTCGCTAGTTTTTTTGTTAATCTCATCGGACTGCAAATTTTTTCAATTTTGATAGCCGTTGCCACAATAGAAATTCAAAAGAATACATCAAACATGGATTTAAAGGCATATTTTACAATCAAATTCGCAGTTCATGATTTGGTCACGTATCAAATAAAAGCGCTGTTCTCAAATCTGTGCTGTGGGATGTGCACAGCAGAATATTTTCAGTCTTTTAATATTACCGAAAACACCGAATACCGAAAATTAAAAGAGAATTGTGAATACCCTCATTACTTAGTCCACCCAAATTTTTTGGTCATCAACCGACACTGTGATGTAGATATTGAAATTTGTACTTTAGTGCACTAAAACATTTTTTTTACTATACCATACAACATCTCAAAACACAATACCAACAGACCTCTAATTTATAAAATCTCGAACTCGAATTTTTACATTTATAAATTTAAATAAATCAATAATTTCGTTTTAATTCTCCATTGCAGGCTACCAAAAGAAACTGAAGCCCGGAAAAATTACACAATAAAGCCAAGAGTAGTTCTTCCTGATAACTATGTCAAGGGTAAGTAAGAACCTGTTTAAAAGTTCTACCAATAATTGACAATAACGACGAATGCAGCATAGTCCCAATGACCCCAAATCTAACTACACTATATGTAGTTACTTTATGAATACTCGATCTATTCTGGAACAATGGGTTCATAAAGTGCTGCATATAAAGATGTCAGACCGGATGTTTTCCTTTCTTTTGTATAGCATAATGTTGCGTGTTCGATTCGTCTATGCCGCCTAAGCCAAATGGTAAATCCATTTGACGTCATAGAAATATGCATGCAGTATAGTAGGAACAGGTCGCGGTCGGTCGTCGGTTAACTAGCCGCACAAGCCATGGGGTTATTCAAAAAATAAGCCAGGGAAGTAATTTCACCCCTACTATGCCCATTACCCCATAATTTTTATTCATCTGACATGACCTAACCTACCATTCCAATAAAAAGTTTTTCGGTCAATACCTGGAGAAAATTATGTTTTAAATCGGTCAATATAGCAACCCGTCCGCATAGCACATTCTTGATAAGTTACTCACTCGTATTGGAAGAAAAACGTGACGCGTATACCGTCGGAAAATCAGAAATTCTATAAAAAAAAATTATTATCCATCATTACAAAACTAAACTCATTATGCCTACATTAATCGATAAAATTTTTGTCTTATGTATTCAAAGAAACCTAATTTCATACAAATTAGATGAAATAGTCGAAATTGAAAAGCATTAGCGGAATAAAAAGAAAATCAAAGTCATGGAAATTACTTAGATTAGAGCTTGCCAAATTTTTCCCTTAAAATATAATATACATACCTTACAACATTTAAGAACAACTCCCAAGAAGGCACTGAAAACTTTACTACACTTTGAGGAGGAGTCGACAACTCATCTTCTCTGTCACTGCTCAGCTCTAGCTCAACGTAAGAGAGTCCATCTCGGTAGTCTCTTCTTAAACGATCTGGAAAACCTAAATTTCACGGATATAGCAGAACTACTCCGCTTCACCAGAAGCTTAAAAGTTTTAGGGAAAAGATTTTGTCTTATGTATTCATAAGATCCACAATGGAACAATTCAGGGCTAAGTGTGCAAACCTTGATAGCCACTCCAACCTAACCTAACCTGAAAATAAAGATACAACTTAAAAACTTTAGAAAAAAATTGTATGACTTCGAATTTTGAAATTCTAACCTCAGGTTCGTGGATAGCAGATGCTCGCTAAGAAAAAAAAATCGAAAATGAATATTTGCGTGATCCTTACAGAACTTTCCGATTCGAATTTTGAAATTCTTACACCACATTCGTGTTCAGTGATCCTGAAAACCCCCTAAAGCCAGTTTTCCGAGAAAAAATGGGAAAAGGATATTTGCGTTATCCTTACAGAACCTTCCATGTCAAATTTCATAAAACCGTTTCTTAGCGGGCATCTGTGAGGTAAGACGAATTCGTGTGACAAGATTTCATGGCAATCGATTTAGTGGTTCGGGAGATATAGTGATGAGTAAGTGAGTGGTATTTTGCTTTTATATATAAAATGTAAATTTGACTATATATATTGCTTTTATATATAAAATGTAAGTAGATTTTCACATACTTTCATTATTTTGTCCAAATAGAAAAAAAATTCCACAGACATTTTGAAAATTCAACTCAGTTACTTTAAATTATTTGAAAAATTTCGTTATATGGAGAGCAAAAGTTGAACAAATCAAGGCGAAATGTACGAAAGCTTTGTTGTTACAAGGAGAATTTCGTTGTATAGAGACGAATTTGTGGTTGTTTCCTTCGTAAATCAAAGTTCCGGGAAAAATTTCTTATGTTATCTGTAGAGAATTTCGTTGTTTGAAACCTTCTATATAGAGGTTCCATTCTACATTATGGGTATTCACAGTCTTCTTTTAATTTTGGATATTTGGTGTTTTCGGTAATATTAAAAGACTGAAAATATTCTGCTGTGAACATCCCACAGCACAGATTTGAGAACAGCGCTTTTATTGGATACGTGACCAAATCATGAACTGCGAATTTGATTGTAAAATATGCCTTTAAATCCATGTTTGATGTATTCTTTTGAATTTCTATTGTGGCAACGGCTATCAAAATTGAAAAAATTTGCAGTCCGATGAGATTAACAAAAAACTAGCGAGAAAATTTGACAACTAAAAACATTACTAGCGCCACCCGCGGTTGATTCTTGATACCGAATAACCGGGCCGGAAAACACGACTCAAGGCATGTCTACAATTACCGAATCCGGTAATTCATTTGGTAAAAATCTGTTAAATTTGACTGAATTACCGAGCGGTAAAATTACTCGGAATTTAAAAGAGGACTGTGAATACCCTTATTGTTAGAAATTGAATTTCACTTTCTTAATTCATGACTAATTATGCTGTTTCCGGGACAGTCACGATTTTGGGCATATTGTATCAGCCTCCCAGACAGTGGCCGAATTTTTTTCCAGTTGATCACTTTTAATAAGTATTGAAAATTTTCTAACTCTTTCTATTACCGCAGACGCCAATCTGTCCCGGATTCTAACCTAAAAAATATGGGCAGCCTATGGCTAATTCATATAGAATTCCAAAATTATAGACCATATTTCTCTTGCAACAACGGCACCATGTTTAGAGACACCATAAACATGTGTGGAGAGCAAATCTCAATTTTAAGTATGGTTGATGTAAACATTTTTCGCCAGTCTGGTAAAAACTCTCCAAATTTTTTCTCCCATATAATATGACAACGTCTCCAAGAAAGATTTGCAAGCGCGTTTAATTTTGTAAATAATAAAAAAGCATGGATTTTCAAACGTGTTATAATGAACATAAATGTAGATTTAATATTAACTCACATATTATTTCTATGGCGGTAAAAGAAACTCAAAGCTTTTTCAAATTGCTGGCGTGGAGGGTTATTAAATTAGCGTGACCATTAAGAGTTTTACAAGTTCAATTATGTACTTAGCACACGTTCAAGAATTATAACCACGATGGCCTACTTAGAAAGATTGGCTGCTTCTTGCCTCTTGCATAGTTTTTTTTTTTCAATTCATCAATCTTTCCTCGCCTGTGCTTCAATAAATTTGCATATAAATGGATGATAAATGATGAGAAACCGCCAAAAATTTACCAAATGTCTTCATCCGAATCTAGATTTTCTCGATAAGCGACATTTTACTTAATTTTTTTTTATTTAACACTAGAAGCACCGACAAGAGTCCTGCGTCATTCTTTGAAACCGATGAATTTTAACGGTCGGTGTAAATAGGTGTACGTAAAACGGTGGTACTAGTAGTGTTAATAAGGAACATTTCGAAATTTTCACATTTCAAAATAAATAAGATCTTACAACCTATTAATTTTTGTATTTTATTATTTTTAGAAATTCGACCGCCCTCCAGAAAAGGCAGCCCCGTGATAATAGAATTTAGTGTATTTGTCGTAGATATTAATTCAATTAACGTAGAAGATATGGATTTTAGGTAAGTAAATCAATCAATACTTTACAAGTGGAATTAGGACCCGTCTTAAGACGAGCAACCGCCATATTGGTAGGACAGGGGACTGTCGATTCGACGAGTTTTCAAGTTGATCGTCTTACGTGAACCAATCACCTGTGAGCAACAGAATTCCTACCAAGATTGCGGTTCCCCGTCTTAGGATAGGCTTTAATCCTAGTATATATATCCGTCTTAGGACGGGCCCAATATCTAGTATTTATATATATATATATATATATAAATATATATATATATATATACCAATCAATACTATTATATAAATTAATGGTGAAAATCTTCTCCAACGTCTGAAAATATATTAGGGGAGGGTTCTATAGACAAGGAGTAAGGTCAACTTGAGTGGTCGACAATTATCCCAGTGGCGCAAACCGCCTTAAAATTGTTCCAACGATTCAGAAGATAGAAGTAGAGGGGTTAACAAGCAAGAGAAGACGTAGATTTTAGCAAGCGAAAGATTCTCTTACATGAAAACCTACCCAATGGCGCAAACCGCGTCAAAATTGCTCTAACGGTTAAAGTAGCAGGCGAGGGGGTAACGAGTAGGGAAAACATTGGATTGACGTATAATTTAAACATGCCCCCATTACTTAAAACATATATTCGAAAATCACTTGCCGCTACGACTCATAGTTTGTCTGTAATGTTATTTTCAGTTTTATAAAAGCGATACGAGGATTTTTGGTAATTTCACCATGTAGGGTATCCGTGATTTACCCTACCATCCGGAAACATTTGATACCTTCTTTGTTAAAATCGGTCCGCTAGAACGGAATCTACAGCCGAAAATAGAGCGAAAATCCAAAGCTTTACGGATAATTACGAGTACATATTTTCTAGCTTGCATACCCGGTTTTGCAGTTTTTCCGAAGAAAATGGGGAAAAGGATATTTGCGTTATCCTTACTCAACCTTCTTGTTCAAATTTTGAAATTATAACAGCAGATTCGTGATCAGCGACCTCGAGTGGCATCATGGCAAAACTCAATGTTTTAAAACACTAATCCCCTACCCATTCGCCGTTTACCCCTAATGGGTGGAATTTGGAAAAACCCCACCTTTATAACCGTCTACGTGATAGAACATTCTGCGAAAATTTCATATTTCTAGCTGCCGGGGTTTTGGGTTGACCTTTCTAATAATGAAAACCGGATGCAAATAATTTCAAAATCTCAAAAGATAGCTGGTGACGGGTTTACAGAAAGGGGAGGTGGTACATAATATTTTGCAGGCTGACCTCTTCAATGCTGAAACCCGTATCCGAATCCCTTTAGTGGTTCAAGATATATCAGGATAGGAGTATGAAAGAAAAGGGGGAGGTCAATAAAAAGTATGCTATCTTTTATTCTGCAAGTAAGTCTACCCATGTGCAAAGTTTTATCGATATCGGTTGCGCAGTTCTCGCAACCGATATCGACATAAATTTTATCGACATAAAACATAAATTTTAGTTTTATTATGTATAGATATAATTTTCTCCGAATGAGCTTTTTACAGAAATCATTAATGTAAAACTTTTTTTTTGCAGAGTAGATATGTTTGTACATCAAAAGTGGATTGAATCAAGGTTAAAGCTTCCGGATGATATTTTTGAAGAGGGTGATGATTACGTAACGCTTCCACCAGAGTTTTTTGACAATTTATGGCAGCCTGATCCTTATTTTTTAAATTCAAAGAAGACAGGTAATATTCGAAAAAATGAATTGATTTTCCGGTTTCTTTAAAATTTTGTTATAAAACTAAAAAAAAAATATTTCGTTATTTATTTATTTTTGTCTTATTTTATTTTGTATTTTTTTTTTGTGAAATTTTTCACAAAAATTCATCGGGCATTACGCCCACAGAGCTGTCAGCAGCGTAAAATATTATTAAAAATATGAAGGTAATATTTTTAATCATATGTATTTTGATTCTAAATCGGACTTTGTTTTGGGCAAATTCACTCTACTTCTGAAGATACGAAAAAGTAAATCTTTTAAGCAAATTTTTTGGTATCGAAAATATTTTCTTTTTGGCATCTCTAGAAGTAGAGTTATTCTGGCGAAAGCAAAGTCCAACTCAGAATCAGCGACGTCAAAATAGGCTAAAATGCGATATCTTTGATTTTTTTTCTTTTAAGTTTTTTATTGACTTTTTAACTTAAGAATCACTATTTTAGTTTTTTTTATTTTTATTTGTATTTTCTTTTTGTTAAGTTTTATTAGTTTTTTATAAATAGAATATTATTATTTCTAAGGAAACTGAACTTAATTACTTTGTGATAAATAAACTATTATTAAAGTCCATTTTTAACGAAATAATAACGTTATAACGTAACGAAATGTAATTTTTTATCGTTACAAAACGAAATAACGTAACGAAATAAAATTTGATTTTCGTTACATAACGAAATGTATAACGTTACGATTTTTTTTCGTTTGCCACCCCTAATATAACAAAATAATTTTCAATATTTTTTTTGCTTTAACGGTTTTTACGTATTTAAATTTAAAACGTAAAAACCGTTTCAATACAATGGAAATCCGACCATCCTGAGCTGTGCTTCGGCATTAAACGGTCTTCCCCTAAGCTTTGGCTGAAACCATAAAAAATGGACCGTATGCATAAAGAGGAGCTAATGCTTATACACAACTTTTTAGGTCCAATTTTAGTGAGCAAATGTTGTGCTTCGGAAACAGGTGTTTACAAACCTTAAACAAGCGGATTAGTCGATTTTTTTTCATCAAAACTTTTGCCCAAAAAAACTGGGTGTACGTACAAGCATGTGTAATGCAGCAAGAACGTTATAACGTAACGAAATGAAATTTTTTCGCTAGACAACGAAATAACGTAACGAAACAAGTATAACGTTAGGTTTTTTTTTTCGTTTGCCATTCCTGGTCAAATCATAAATTTTTGCTCATATAAGGGAATCTCTGTGTACTGCCCGCTTTTTTGCAATACTCGCTTTGTTGCGATTTTTTCGTCACAAATTAAGCAGAGATTCTTTGTAACATTGTCCGTTTGCGCTTTAATGTTGTTCTACTAGATTTGTTTTTATACCCATATGGTGAAACCAAAGGGTATATTAAATTTGTCTTACCGTTTGTAACGCCAAGATCCCGTTATCACACACAAAAATGAATTACACCAGAGTGTTTCGAATGATAAAAAAAATTTAATTTAAATTAAATTAAATTTAATTTAATTTAAATTTAATTTTGTCTGTGGCGCGGATTGCGGGCGCACGGATTGAGCTAGAGACTTGAAATTTTACGCAAAAAAAGTGCAAGAACAGAAGTTATTTAGGATATTATTCTGCATAAAACTCACATACTCTAAAATGCGATTTAAATAAATTTTAAAAAATCTTATTGAAAAGTTTGACTTCAAAGTCAAAAGTTGGACATCAATGTCACCATACGGGTTTTCATTAATTGCCAGATTTGCAATTATAGCTTTTGTGATGTTTTTAATTTAAGTTGTAATTAAAGCTTTTAAAGTAAACGCAGTTTATTAAAAATAACAATTTATAGTTATGTAAGGTCACAGTGAGCAATCATCTTTAAAATTTAAAAAAAAGCTATCAGACAGAAGGCCATAAACCACCGCCGCTTGATGACATACACAATTTGTTTGCTTATTTTCGTAATGTTTATTCGTACTGATCTTTTTTCGCTATACAAAGAAAAATCAATGACACTGACTGGACTATCCTGTCCGGGAAACCCTGTGACTATGTCAACGCCGATAGCAATCTTTAAATTACTGTTTCAATGTCACCAGTGCTAAGTATCAATATTTTTCACTTGGTACCTTTATACGAACAAATACCTGGAATTTACATTATTTACATAATTTAAAGTCTTTACTAAGCGATTCTAATTTATTGATTTCTTTATTTCCATCCTTTAGTCGTTCAAGTGCCCGAGGTCACATCGATATATGCAAGTTTTGGTTTTTCAAAACTTATGTAACGATGATTTCGCACACGCAAGGTTTTACTTTTAAATTTCAAATCAAAATAGCATATTAGCCATTATACCCAGTAAACCTTTGTAAAATTATCTTGAATTCTTTTGAATTGAATTTCATAAAGAGTTTGATATTTTAATAAAAAAAAACATAAGAAAAGCTACAATTGCCAGGGGCCAATCGCCAAATACTATATAGATGACAGATAAAATGTTTATTACGAAAAATTTATCGATATAGGAGATGGGAAAAGGAGTGGTCCAACTGGATGTTGATGTATGGAACGGTTATGTAAAATCAGATTCTAAACAAATTTCATCTTTATCAATTTTTCGATATGATGCACAGTTTTCGAGAAAACAGGAAAAAAAAAGTATTCCATTTGTATGGTACACTGCTTGTTCCGATTGGATTTTGATGCATTGCTGAATTATGTAAAATCCCATTCTAGACACATTTTACCTTTATAAATTTTTCAATATGACTCACCGTTTTCGAGAAAATTGCAAAAATTGTTTCGTTTGTGGAGAGCAGGGGAGAAGGAATGGTTCGATTTTGCACGTTCAAGAACTTAGCCTAGCCATTTACGAGAAACGTAACTGTACAAAATTTCATGTCTCTAGCTCAATCCTTTCGAAAGCTATAGTGTTCACGGATGGACATGCGGAATTAAAAAACTATTGTCATTCCATACACCCTGGTGTAGTTCATTTTTGTGTCCGACGATTAGTTCGATGCGTTTCAAACGGTATACTAGATTTAAATTTCTCGGTCATTTGAATTTTAATATTATTTATTTATTTTGAGAAATTCAAATAAATAATATTGTCTCGTGCGAATAAGACATCTAGAATTGACATCTAAAACTAATTCTAGAACCACCAATCCATTTCAGAATTAAAATTTAGACTTAACTCTGTAAACAAATCTTCCCTCACAAAGAAAATATAGTCCAAATAAAACATTTACTCTATTAATATTATCAAAAATAAAGGAATGATTCCTAGTTTACTTATATAAAGAAATTCTACCTCTCCCTTCTTGTCTACATCATTCGTGGTCAGACAGAGATCATGGCGTCACTCTGATGAGATCCAACTATGAATCTAATGATCGAAACTTGATGTTTCCTTTCAAAAAATCTTTTTTAATTTCATTCAGGGAATTCACAGTCCTCTTTTAAATTGCGGGTAAATTTACCGCTCGGTAATTCAGTCAAATTTAACAGATTTTTACCGAGACGGTAACTTGGTTCATGTAAAAATGAATTACCGGATTCGGTAATTGTATACATGCCTCGAGTCGTGTTTTTCAGCCTCGGTATTCGGTATCAAGAATCAACCGCGAGTGGCGCTAGTAATGTTTTTAGTTGTCAAATTTTTTCGCTGGTTATCTCATCGGACTGCAATTTTTTTCAATTTTGATAGCCATTGCCACAATAGAAATTCAAAAGAATACATCAAACATGGATTTAAAGGTATGTGATATATTTTACAATCAAATTCGCAGTTCATGATTTGGTCACGTATCAAATAAAAGCGCTGTTCTCAAATCTGTGCTGTGGGATGTTCACAGCAGAATATTTTCAGTCTTTTAATATTACCGGAAATTCCGAATACCGAATACCGAAGAGGATTGTGAATACCCTCATTGTATTATTCAATTGTGGCCATGAGAAAGCTAGTACTTGAATAGAAATGGTTTCGATAGAAGCAAAAATATTCCAATATGACCGATAGCCCGAAAATTATCAAAAATAATAATAATAACACGTCCCTGACATCGTGTACCACTGGTGGTACATGTACAGTTTTTTAAAAGCGCGCGAGTAAATAGTGCGGTAGTTTTTTTGTGGACATAAAATTTTTATTTCTAAATTATCAAGAAGTATATCAGTGCGAAGTCCAAATCCACCCACCCACCCGCGGTACACGATGTTCAAATGTAAAAAAAAGTTGAAAAAGCAAATGTCACGAACGTGTTAAACATTAGGCCAATCTGGCAATTATTGAAAACCCGTATGTTGATTTAAGTGAACAGCGAACAGTTGTATTAAAATTCCACTTTAAAGTCAAACTTTTCAAAAAGATTTTTTGAAAATTTATTCCGATCGGATTTTGGTGTATGGGAGTTTTATGCAAAATCATATCCTAAATAACTTTTGTTCTTGCACTTTTTTAATAAGATGCACCGTTTTTGGGATATTCGCAAGAAATGTTTTCTTTCGTATGGGCGTATGGGGGTACCCCCTCCCCCCACCCTAATAGTCAATTTTTGCCCAATTTTGCCAAGAGCCTTGCATTTTACGAAAAACGAATCTGCGTAAAATTTCATGCCACAGAAGGACATACGGACGGACATGCAAAATTCAATTTTTTTTAACATTCTAAACACACTGTGTAATTCATTTTTGTGTTTCACCATACGGGTATAAAAATCCAAATGATCGAGAGTTATGAAAGAAGGACAAACAAATCCTATCTCCAAATCATGCACCAACTCCATTCCGCGGGGGGTAAAAAATTATGTAAAAGGATACTTAAACTTTGCTGACATGTAAAATCTAAAACATAAGTGCATTAACACTGTAAAGGAGATTTTTTTTAAATTTGAAGCAAGTTTATCAAGGACGCAAAAACACAAATGAATAATCTTAATAATACTTTATTAATCACAACTCCATGCTTTACTCGCTTTCTTTGACTTATCTCCTTACAACATTGCCAGATCCCTTTATTCTTAAATACATAGTTCTGACATTGCCAGGACATACCTTCTTAAGAATAACATTGCATCTAAAAACTTTAAATTTCCTTATACATTTTTTACTTTCTTCTACGGAGTATAATAAAGTATTGTATTCATGAAAAATTTCGACCTCTTAATTTTGCCTAAAAAACATTTCCCGATCACTCCTGAGTCGATTGGAGTCATATTAAAAAAATGTCTTTCTGTCTGTCAGTCTGTCTATCAGTCTGTGTACAAGATTTCTCAAAAACTAATAGAGCTAGCGCCATGAAATTTTATAGGCATGTTGGGTCCTGAAATGGGACGATCCTATCAACTTTTGGTGGAAATCCGTTAACCGGAAGTATCCAAAATGGCGATTTTTCAAAAATCGCAATTTCGTTTTTCTCGATTTACTCCCAAACTACGGGTTTTTTAGTGGCCTTAAGTATGACAAAACTTGGAGAAAATAAAATTTCCCACACTTTTGTCTTTAGCTATAACTCGATATCTCAACCTGTTATCGAGATAAACCGTTATTTCCAAAAAAAACAGTTTTTTGCGATTATCTCGAAAACTAACGGGTTTTTGCTGACTGAATGTATGAAGTGAATTAATGAGAATGGCATTCTGCACAATTTTGTCTTTTACCGTTATCTGTTATCTTTTACCGTTATTGAGATATTTTCATTAATATGTAAAAAATCATATTTTTGCGAATAATTTGCAAACTAACGGTTTTTCGACAAATCAGTTAAAAGAATAATTAAAGATGTTAACATTTTCTACATTTTTGCCATTTACCGTAAATTGAAATCTTTTACAGTTCTCAAGTTATCTCAAATTTTGTACGTTTTTGATATTTTTGGATGAACCAACAATTTATTGGGAGGTTGTATCGAATTGACAATACGACAGGGCTATAACGTAAATTGCACAGGGTCGTAGATTTTGTAGAAGAAAGTTTTGTGTTGACCACAACTGATATTTTTTATATAGATTCATGTATTCTATCGTCTTGAAGCCAACACCAACATTTTTAAAATTGTTGCTTTTAAAGTTTTTATTTGAATGTAAATTCCGGCATCGCTACGGTGATTTCCGGCATCGCTAAAAAGAACATACCAGACACTTGTTATATGGAACTTGTTTTTTTAAATAAAATGAGATAAAGAAGTGTGCCGCAGGAGCAATTTTTTTTACAAAAATACGCCCCAGAAAAAAATTTGAATTCCATTTAGGTGTTCTTTTTTCAAAATATCGTGCAAAAACTGAAATGATCGACAAAACGAAGTTTTTGGAAATCAATCATTCAGGGCGAAATTTTTTTCTGGTCAAGACTTCGGATTATCAAAAATAACATTGTACCTACAATTGACGTAAGAAAAAATTTTCGTTATTAATTATTTATCTAACATTACTACATTATCACAACAATTGTATAGAAAAAACGTGTAAAAAGCTGCTAAAAAAACTGCAATTAAGTCAGATTTGAGGTGACCAAAATCTTTCATTCCAGAATTTCAAAAATGTTTTTAAGTTATGTATTCTTCTCTGTATCAATTTTGATGTCTTTATTTATTTTGATTTTTAGCAATTGCGACATTGACACATAAATTTACGTCGGTTACGTTATATAAAAATAAAACAGTTCGATATGCTGCTAGAATGTATGCAATAATAGCGTGTCAGATGGAATTCCAGCTGTATCCGATGGATATCCAAGTCTGCCCGATTTATATAGAAAGCTGTGAGTATTCCACAATAGACTTTTGCCAATTTTATTGAATCCCCAGCTGATACTAATGATTGGGCTAGTTTTCAATAATAGCGAATAATTCTTTATTACTTCCGAAACAGTTTCGTATAGCAATCAAAAGGTGAAATTGAAATGGTCGGACTCAGGTGTAACACTGAATCCTGAACTAAAACTACTGCAATATAATCTGGGTCAGCCGTTAGAGTTGGAGGAGAGTGACGGCTACATGCCAGAGAAAGCCGGAAATTTTTCACGTTTGACCGTCTATTTTCGATTCGAACGGCAAATTGGACACCACTTGATTCAGACCTTCGCCCCATCATCATTGGTCGTCATGCTGTCGTGGTTCAGCTTTTGGCTCGGCTTGGATGCAATTCCTGGCCGTGTTACACTACTCGTTACCTGCATGTTAACATTAGTAACAATGTTCACTGGTCTCCGGGCCGATATCCCTCCAGTCGCCTATGTTAAGGTAATTCAAGCATAATTAATCCTTCGATTCACTGAATAGTACTTTCTATTATATTTGATACGTAGTCAATTGAAATAATAATTCACCTGTATAATAATTGAATAGGCACTTGATTTATGGATGGCGGGATGTATGGTTTTTGTATTTGCAGCCCTAGGCGAATTTGTCGTTGTTAAAGTACTCGACGTCCAATATCAGTATCAAGTCAATCGAATACCAAAAGTATTACCAATGGTTAGTATTCCCTATTAAAATAATTAATCTTTATATTTTCACGAAAAAAAACCTTTATAGAACTTTAACTTAATTTATTTCGATTGGAATATTTTTAGAGAATAAGCGCCATGGAAAAGGGCCAATGCCCTACTGTAGCCAATTGGGAGGGAGGAGCTGTTCGATCACGTAAAGCAACTCCAACTCCAACAACGCCTGGACAGGTGGGTCAACATAAATTTTTTATTATTTGTATATTATTTATCGATGTTTTTTGGATGTAAACACTTTTATTATGGTTTACCTGTTGGTCTATGCTGCACCATAGATATAATTAACATTAGTGGCGAAATGTATATGATTTTAATTATTCACTGCACTACCCCACAAAATTTAAAATATTTAAAACTTAATTTCATTCAGAACGAAGAAAATCAATTTGATTTATATAAATATATAAATGTGTTTAAAAAAAAGTTCTGTAGAGTCTGACTTAATATTCCCGCATCTCGAAAAATATTTAGAAATTTATGTGAATCTCACCCGAGTTTACTTTTATCGCCAAAAAAAATACATAGGGTAGGATGAGATAAAAAGTATCCGGATTAAAAGTGCTACCTTCAATTTCTTCAAAACTAAAGGGTCTTGCAATAAGGACGCTCTAAGTTTCTTAGCTTATAGCGGCCATGTTGTTAAAGCAACATCTGTCAAATTTGTTTTGAATTGTTCAGTCGTGTGTGGGAAATCACCACGGATGGTTATACCGTTCAAAAACGTGTGCAAATCATCAAATTTGTTGCAGTTAGAAGTTGAACCAAATTTAACCAAAAAAAAACATCTTTAGCGATGAGGCTCATTTTTGGATGAATGGATATGTGAGCAATCAAATTTGTCGGATTTGGGGCAATACCAATCCACACGAGATACACCAGCACCAAAAGCATCCCGAGAAAGTCACTGTTTGGTGCGGATTTTGGTCTGGCGGAATCATCGGTCCGTACTTCTTCTAAAACGAAACTGACATTGCCACCACCGTCAACGGCGAGCTACAGATAGATGATAAGTAACTTCTTGTGGCCTAAACTGGATGATATGGATACCGACAACATGTGGTTCCATCAGGACGGCGCTACATGCCACACAGCGCATGCCACGATTGACATTCTGCACGAGCGATTTCAGGGCATGGTTATCTCGCGTGGCGGCGACGACGTGAACTGGCCACGGAGATCGTGTGATTTAACGCTTTTAGACTTCTTTCTTTGGGGCTATCTTAAATCGAGATATATCCGAATAAACCGCAAAAAATTGATGCCCTCAAAGCCAACATAACGAACGATATCCAGCAAATTCAACCAGATTTATGCGACAAAGTCATCGAAAATTTGACCTCCCGAATACGTACCATTAAACAAAGCCGCGACGGACATTTGAACGACGTTATATTCCATACTTAATGCCATAAAATGTTTTTTTCAAATTGAGTGGATATCTCACACACAACTTGTTTTATTTACATTTAAAAATTGAGCGTCCTTTTTGAAAGACCCTTTACAAGTCCATTAGAAAAACTGTAAATGTGAATTGACGGGTCTTTCGAGTGATGATATTCGTACCGTTATTAAAAGGTATCCCGTTGCACACGCCAAATGTTATTTGCTCAGAACTAAACCATTTTTAGTAAAAAGTTTTTTGAGCAGGGTGTTTGTATTTCCTCTACACTAGTTAGGAAGTAACTAATTTCGCAGACAGCTCTGACAATTTACATGTAAACACTAGTCAACTGGGCAATTAGCCAACTTGGCAGACCCTTGTCAACTGAATTTGACAGCAATTGCATTGTTTATGTGAACGCAGTGTAAACTGTTGAACGTCAAGTTGGCATCCATTTTTGAGTTGACATTGTGACAGAGAACAAATAATCTAGAGAATAAACTCTTAGAATAAATTTTTGACAAATTTCCCCTTCGAAGGGGGGAAAAATGCCCCTATCATTCACTAGCTACGGCCTAAAAGTTAATTACTTTTAGACTAGGGAGCACGAAGCAGAGAGAACATTTTCTAATCATTTTCGTCGTATCTATTCAATGAGATGGAGGAATCGAATGGATAATTTTTTCCGTGTTACATCGGATCCTCTTGCTTCATCTCACAGTGGAAAATTTTTTTCTAAAAATTTGTTCTAAGAGTTTATTCTCTAGATTATTTGTTCTCTGATTATGATAGTTCTTTTCTGTCAGGTTGGCATGCGGTTTGTTTGCGTTTGAATTTCTTTAATTTAGAATCAATAGGAACTTTTTATTGTATTTGGAAATAGCAGTTCCAACATATGCGTAATAACGAGGAATTTTATATGTATTTAATAAAAAAAATTAAAGAAAAATTTCTTTGAAAAAAGCTTTTACTATTTGAAAAAATGCATTTAAATTTTAAAATTTTTTTTCCATTCCCCTTTGATTTTATTCAAAATTAATTGTGTTGTATTGAATTGTGATATTCTGAATTTTAAAAAAATATTCAAATTTAATACAATTTAAAAAAATCCAAACTATCAGGATCAGGATGAAGATGATGGGTAGTTACGCATAAAAATGAACAAACGCTTATACTCCACTTTTTTGGCGCAATTTCCCCAATTTTTGTAAACAAAAATGAGCCAAAACATACGCAGGTTGTTATTTTCAAATCTTGATCTCACTTTTATTCATTCAAACTGGAACATTTACTCCGAACAAGTGGAGTACAGTAATCCCTCCCACTGCGCGGTTAAGTATTTAATACCAAAATTTCGAACTGCGCGGTTAAAATTTCGCAGATGCACGGTTTTTTATAATTTTCGTTTAAAAAACATGTTTCTAACCCCAAAATTTCATACAAAGTAGGCTTCACAGTACGCGGTTACGGTTTGCGCGCTCTTTTTGTGGAACGTATCTACCGCGCAGTTGGAGGGATTACTGTTTAAGCATATGCTAATTTTTGATTCATACGCCCAAATGAAATCTTGAGTAAATTTTTGCACTCGATGTTGTTTTTGTGTGAATCTAGTTTAACTAAAAAGAGCTTTATTAAATCTATATAGACTTCTCTACAGGGTAATGGAGGACCTCCGAAACCGGCCCGCCGACAAAGTCTTCTTTCAGTAGCATGGACTGATGATACCGGCGTGGAGAAAATCATGTGGCGAGAAATAGATAAAATGTCACGTGTCGTATTTCCAGTTTTATTCTTAGTATTTGTTATTCTATATTGGCCGATTCTCTTAATGAAATCATCATAGGCGACTGCTGATTCGGTACACCAAACTCAAGCACTAAATAATCGCAACAATTTAACTAGCATTAACGATTTAAACAACATAACCAACAGCTGCGGCAGCCTTAGCAACTCACACGAGCAGCAAAGCGATTTCGATACATTTTGATATTATGTAGAAAATCTTAGGGTTTTATATACACATTTAATTCAAATCAACATCAATTTACTATGAAATAAAAACTTTAAATATATTTTGTATAAAAACTTTATTCAAGTGAAAACGAACGACACAACAAAAACACTAAATATACTGAAACAGTATAAAAATTATTTGCCTCGCGCTAAAAACATAACTCACCAAAAAAAAAAAACTGAAACTTATTAGTTGCTGTTAATAAAATGCCTTATCAAATGCTCAGTAGTAGAATGAAAATTTGTAGTTTTTTGGTAAATTTTTACAATCGACAATCGTCAATAAATTATTGTCACTTATTTTTAATGCCTAAAATAAAAGAAATAACAATAAATAAATTGTAATATTTAAAATATAATTATGAAGAAATGAAAATCATGTATTTTGGAATAAAAACAAGCATTTTGAGCATAAAATTAGTGTGTAAGTAGGAAATATTAAATTGCCTTTAATTATACATACAATAAATACTATAGTTTAAATATATATTAGAAAAACTCAATTGTACATTATTATTGACAAAAAAAAACTGGCTAAAGAAGAAAAGTGAAAGACATAAATTGTTCAAGGAAACATTTTAAAGCTCTTATAAAACTGTGTTAATAGCGACTAATGTTAAAAATAAAGTATTGTGAAAAAATTAATGAATAAAATTGCTCTTATTTAACTTATATACATATTGTAAATTGTAAATAGTTACGTTCCGTAGGAAAATAATGAATCTATATTTAATTTAAAGATAATTTTCACGTAACTGCGAGCTAATGCAATCCTGCAAAATTATTTTTAAAAAAAAATTACATAATTGAAAAAAAACGATTGCCTAAAACTCTCTTAAAAACTTAAATAAAATTGTTTTTGTTTATTTAAAAAAAAGTGTTATCTTTGAGTCGCTTTTACCGTTATCTTTTTTTAATAAAATAGACAAAATACTTTTTTTTTCATTGACATTACTTATAGCAATAAAAAGGATGTACGAAATAAAGTAAATTACAAATATATAATAAAATATTAAAACTTGTGATAGAGTATGAAAATATTTTTATTAATATTTTATATATTTTTCCCAGCAGTTAGAATCTGTTGATTATAATATCTTTTTATTTCCAATAAAATTCAATGCTAGAAGGTCACGTAAAAACCATGAATCAGAAATGGTTAAACACAAAATATCTTTTTATGTGTTTCGACCGTATTTATGTGTTTTATCTTATGTATGTACTAGGCTAATCGGTTTTTATTTGGCTTTATGTGGTATAAACTAAAGACATCATTTTTGTGTTATTAGTTTTATATTTTACAGCTCAAAGTTTCAGTCACGATGGTAACCGTCTTCAGGAGTCTTGGGAAATTCTTTCACATTACAACTATGAGCTTCACTAAAAATTACTAATATTAAAGAATATATGGTTTTTCTTGAATAAATAGCAAATTACTTATAGATGGTCACCATGGTGACTAAAACGTGGAGCTGTAAAATATAAAACTAATAACACAATAATGCTACTTTTATAAAGGCAAATAGGACCGATAGCCTAACATATACATCAGATTAAAATACATATTACTCGTATCTTCGGTTCTGTTTCAAAACAAGTTTTCCTTAACCAAAATAAAACTTATTTACACATCAAATTCAATATTTTGCAGATCATTTTTCATATCAAATTGATCATTTATCAAATCAAATTGACCATTTTGCATATTAACCTAATCCGCACACCCGGTGACTTTGAGTCACTGTTTCAGTTTTGAGAGTCATTGTTACGAACGTTAAAAAAGTTATTGCATTCATGCTGCTTGACTTTGTTTTTTTTATGCCAATACTATTTAAAAACATAACAAAAGCTATAATTGCCAATCTGGCAATTATTGTATGGTGATTTAAGTGAACAGCGAACAGTTGTATCAAAATCCAATTTGAATCAAACTTTCCAATAAGATTTTTTAAAATTTATTCCAATCGGATTTTGATGTATGGGAGTTTTATGTAGAATCATATCCTAAATAACTTTTGTTCTTGCACTTTTTTGATCATGGTCCATTTTTGCCCATTAACGAACTTAGCCTCGCATTTTACGCAAAACGGATCTGCGTAAAATTTCAAATCTCTAGCTCAATCCGTGCGCCCGCAATCCGCGCCACAGACGGACAGGCAGACGAACGGACGGACGGACGGACAGACGGACGGTCAGAAAGACGGACATGCAAAATTAAATTTTTTTTATCATTTGGTTTCACCATACGGGTATAAAAATAAATTTTTATTTTACTACAACAATAATATTCCGCTTTTGTTCACTTCATGCCAAATCCACGCAGGCGGTGACTCACAGGCACAGTAACAGGAGTGGTATTCCGTAACTTGATTCAAGCGCTTGTTTCGAGTTAGAAGAAAAAGTGGTATTTGCTATCTCGGTTTCTCTCTGTCATTTATTTCGGTCAAAACAGAGACAGCGAATACTTCTTGTTCTTCTAACTGGAAACAAACGCTTGAAACAAGTTACGGAATATCACTCCAGTTTTACCAGCAAACAAAGGTTATTTTGGTATCACTTTGCTTCTGTTTAGGAAAATATCGGAGCGTAGTAGGGGATAATAACTTCCCAAAAGAGAAAACGTTGCTTCCTGTGTCCCCATTGCTAAGGTCGCGCTTCGAAGCAAATATGTGCAAATGCCAAAAAAAATGTTTGTAACGCACATTCTTAAAAATCAATTTTATGCTACAATTGTAAATAGTGTGCATGATGTATATATATACAGCCATGTTCAAAAGTGTTAGGCACCATATCAAAATCAATTTTTTCCTATTTACGTGTATTTAATATGATAGTGAAACAATGTGGATTTTAAGAATATCAAAATTTATTTATCTGACTAATATTTGGTGGGCCCACCCCTAGCCCTTATTACAGCAGCGAGTCTTTTCGGCATTGTCGCTACGAGCCTATGACACGTTTCGTCACTTATAGCATCCCATTCCTCCTGAATAGCCCTTTTCAGGGTATCTTTTGATGTTATTTTGTGTTTCCGGATATTTTTCTTCAAAATACTCCACAAATGCTCTATCGGATTAAGGTCGGGAGACTGTGGTGGCCAGTCTAGAAGTTCAATCCGATTTTTGCGGAACCACCTCATCATTGGGTTTGGGTTTGACTTGTGACACGGTGCATTGTCCTGCTGGCACACACTAAGTTTTCCCACGCCACTGGCTGCCATGGACCCCCAGACCATAATGCTGCATCCTCCGTGTTTAACAGTAGGTATAATGCATTCCGGTTTGTATTCTTCTCCAACTCTTCGCCTTACATAAGTTACACCTGGAGTACCAAACAACTAAAAAGTAATGAAAAATCAATAAATCGTTATGCCTTAATAATTGGAGCATGTGATGGTAATTATTATATTATTATTTTTTTATATATAATAGAGGTATTATGGACATACCTGGAAGTTAGCTTCGTCAGACCACAACACATTTGACCAATCCTCTAGGGTCCAAGATGTCTTTGACTCCATTCTAGCCGATTTTTTTTATATTTGTCTGACAAGAATGGCTTTTTTCTTGCTTTGCGTCCTTTGAGGCCAGCTTTGTCTAGTCTTCTTCTAACTGTAACTGAGCTCAGCGGTCTTCCTCTTTCCTCGGTAAAAGCTGCAGCCAGCTCAGAAGAACTTTTTTTCCGATTTCGTTGTGACTCTCTTATCAACCATCGATCCTCTTTCAAAGTTGTCGCCTTTTTTCTGCCTGATTTTAGCCTATTTAGATGAGTGCCCGTTTCCTTGAAGCGTTTTAAACGATGTTGCACTACACATCGAGAACATTTAATAATTTTGGCTATTTGAACTTGATTTTAGTCAAATATCCTCAAGAACGAGTACCAGCGACTTTATTGTCCTGCTGGATTTCAATCAGCCATCCAAATTTTTACCTAACGGTACCATACAAACAATAGGTAACAGTAAAATTATTTCAAAGAATAGACTCGCGAGATATCGTAAAAAATGGGGGTGCCTAACACTTTTGAACATGGCTGTATATAAATAAATATTAACTGAATTAAAAACTGCAAACTTACAAAACTTTTTTTTTATTAAATTATTCTATTTTTCCGGCATGGTAACTATGAGTGTGGATTAAGGAAAAAATTAGCCTGAGCTGATTAGGGGTAAAGGTGGTTTGGTCTTTTAAAACATAGATTTTGACATAAATCGTGGCCGTTGCGAGGTTGAAAACTGCCAGTCGGAATCGCTATTCTAAATCTTATACAAAAACTTAAAACCCGCATCAAAGAGTATATAAGTTAGTCACTATATAAGTTGAGTATATAAGTTAACAAAAAAATAAAAGCTAAAAATAAAAATTTTAAAAAAACCCTAAAAAATTGAAAAACTCCTGAATAAAAAAAATCCTTTAAAAAGGATAAAATAATCATTACAGTAAATTTAAAATTTGTGTGCGTCGAGAAAGCCTATTGGTCGTTGAATTTGTGCAGCAAGGTTGTCCTGATGCAAACCAATTTTAAATTTACTCCAATGATTATATTATTTTATCCTTTTTAAAGATTTTTTTTTAATTATTCGGGTTGACCTCCGTAATTAAAATATCTCGAAAGTTATGCCCCAAACAGATGAGGCGTCAACGTCGGCGTTATGACAAGTGGACCAGAAAATACAAGGAGATGGGGTTTAAATTGAAGGGGGAAGGGGGAATTTTTAAACGCAAGAAACTTGCGACACCCATATCCAGCCGAATGCCAAAAACGAGACCGAAATCGGTTGAGTGGTTCAAAAGTTATGCGTTAAGGAAGCACAAACTTCAAGCCAAACGCATATACCATCTCCGTTCCGTCGGGGATAAAAAGGATAAAAGCTAAAAGTCGATTAAAAATACACATTTTGACGAGAAAAATACTATAAAACTTACTAAAAAGTCAAAATGTAGAAAAAATAACGTTTATTTCCAAAAATAAAACAAATTTCTATTTTTTTTTATCGAAAACGGATTCCATTTTCTCCTTTTCTTAGCGGCAGGCACTTTACGCTACTGCAACTCAACTGAATACTCAGCAATAAAGTTATTTAAATATATAAATATTCGTCTCCATTTATCCATAAAATATTGGGGAGCTGAATTACAACACCAGTGTGTTTGATCAAGAATTATCTAAAAACCAATTAAGATAAAATATCCGGATTTTTTCTTTGGAATTCTAAAATTTAAGTAATTCTTATTTTTTCTTTAAACAACAAAACCTTTTGGCTTTCTTCAAAATTTACCCGATGCGAGAGCAAACAACTTAGCATCACTGGCAAATTAATAGCAAGAAAACATTATGTTTGGAACTTAAATTGATGATAATTTTAATTGATCTACCGTCTATATATGAAGTACAGAAAAAAAGTTTACGCTGCACTATTAGTTATTGAAATATCCAGTGGCCATATACGAACAGCGGGCCACATTACCAATAAAACTATTTTTACACGAATTTGATTTGTAAATGATTATTTTGATATGCAAAATTTTTGATTTAATTTGCATAATAGTCAATTTGATGTGTAAATTTACACTGCCGCTTGTAAGTATGTATTTATGTATCATTTTTTTGTGGTAAAACGGCAAAACATCTTAAGCATATTCTTAAGTAGATTTTCAGAAGCCAACGTGATCTGTCTGGAAATGGCAATACAGATCACTTCGGTTTCGCCTGAAAATCAACCTTAGATGTTTTGCCTTTTTGCCACAAATTTAATGACACTTCTATTAATTGGAAAATGACTAATCGCCGTTTGTAGTTTAACAATATACCGTTTAGCTGGTATAATGGCAAAATAGCACTTAAATCCATTCGTTGCGTGATTGCCTATTGAGTTTGGAAAACCAAACAACAATTGGACACCTAGATATTCTCTATCTAAATTGCACGGAAAGAGGCAGAATATTAAATCGTAATATTTTAAACTACTATTTACAATAGTTTGAACTACTATTATAAATTGAATACAATTTGTTGGATAATTTCTTTCTTAAAAATATTAACGCAAACCCATGCTACAAAAATAATCGCCAGTTTACAAAAACTATTTTCGTTCTAGACATTTTTTTGATTAGTAAAATGGTATTTAATAAAAAAACTGTCTCGGGTATTTAATAAAAAAAAGTTTCTACTTCAGCTTATGTTATCAAAATTGAATTGTAAAAAAAATCTTTATAAAACCTATAACTCCTATAATTCTATATTTATCTTGTAAAATAATCTCTCCAGAATTCAGAATTGTAAATATAAACTTTTAAAAGCTCGCTAAATAAATTTAACAACATGAAATAAAAGCATGCCATGTTATAAGCACTTGTTGAATTTTCGCATAATAATATAAACTGTACTTTTTTAGTCAAAATTTTTAAGCTTTTACAAAAAAGAGTTTTTTCTTGCATAGATTTCCTTGACTTATTTTTAATAAAATTATTTAAAAAATATATGAAGGTTTTATTGAAAAAAAAATTTTTGTTTACTTTTTCAATTTTTTGATTTCTAAATAAAAATAACCATTTATTGCTGCAATTGTAGATTACATTGAACTATGTAGAACTTTAAAAAAAAAAACGCATTCAAGGTAAGTGAATTCAATGAGGCTAGCTAGAGTAAATAAAAACATGCTTTTGGCAGTATAGGCGAGATTGTGCGAGGTTGGAGAGGTACTCAGGGCGAAACCTGTAGCTGTGCTCCTCCCCCTTCTCTATTTTCTAAATAAACTAGTTTTATAATTTTATACAGTTTCAAAATGCACTAAAAATTACAAAGGAAGTATTCCCATTAATGTTTTAGGGTTCCGAAAGAAATGTTCTTTAAAAATGTATATTTTGATAAAAAAAAAAACATAACAAAAGCTATAATTGCCAATCTGGCAATCATTGGAACCCGTATGGTGATATTCGTATCAAAATTCGAACAGTTATACCAAAATTCCACTTTGAAGTCAAACTTTCAATAAGATTTTTTAAAATGCATTCCAATCGGATTTTGATGTATGGGAGTTTTATGTAGAATCATATGCTAAATAACTTTTGTTCTTGGACTTTTTTGATAAGATACACCGTTTTTGAGATATTCACAAAAAACGATTTCATTCGTATGGGGGGTACCCCCCCTAATGATCCATTTTTGCTCATTAACGAACTTAGCCTCGCATTTTACGAAAAACGGATCTGCGAAAAATTTCAAGTCTCTAGCTCAATCCGTGCGCCCGCAATCCGCGCCAAAGACAGACAGACGGACGGACAGACAGACAGACAGACGGACGGACAGACAGACAGTCGGACAGACGGACGGACATGCAAAAATTAAATATTTTTATCATTCTAAACACACTGGTGTAATTCATTTTTTTGTGCGATGACGGGATCTTGGCGTTACAAACGGTAAGGCAAAGTTAATATACCCTTTGGTTTCACCATACGGGTATAAAAATATATGGTGTAGCTATGCTTTTGCCCTTTGAACTCAGCACACATACTTTCTTAATCACACAGCTACTGTAACAACCGTAAACCACAGTAACGATTCAGTTTAAATACAATTTAAAACAACATTTCTCCTAAACCCCTAAAACATTGGTGAGAAAACTTGTTTTGTACTTTTTAGTCTATCCTGAAAGTGTACATTAGGAAAATTGTTTTGTTTTTTAAATTTTTTTTTATACTTTTTAGTCTTCGAATATATATTCTTGCCTTTGAGATATCCTCACGGACTTTGTAACTTCAGAATCGGATTCAGCGACCCCAAAAACCTCCAGATGAGATTTTATTTCCGAAAAATTTCAAGGAAAAAAGATCCTTGCAGCACCTACCGTTATCCTTTCAATGACGAAGTAGGGTGTAAGGCGCCGTTTACATCTGATACTTTATTCCGTGAATATTATTCTGACACAAAATTCAAGTTGCACAACTGTGTACAGTACGACACAAAATTCTGAAACTTATTCTTGAAATACGAAATCACCAGAATAAATAGTGGCTAATTTCCACATTTGAAGGATCTGTGGAAATCACCTCACTTTTTCGATTTTTAGCAAAAACGCATAGAAATTTTACAGAGAAGTGTAAATTAATGAGAGAATTCAAATCTAACAAAAAAAATTGACGCCCCACGAAATTTATTCACTATTTCGCAAATACTGCCTCCCATGATATATCATATAAGAAGTATATGACAGATAAAATGATTATCACCCCTATTCCCGTAACCGGCGGGACGTGTATACGCCACGCAAGTTTTATCTCGATCGAATGAAATTTTCTTATTCTAGTAGACGTAGAAACGCAGTTTTATTCAGCCCCGCGCTGACTATTTTGACAGTTTTGCTGATTTGATACGCATGAAGTTTTATTTGTTCAATTAAATGATTGTACTGCGTCTAGTTAGTTTTTCCTGACCTTCAAAACTTATATTTAGTTAAAATTCATTGAATGTATAAATAAAATTCACATTTTTATTCAAACTTTCTATTTAATTGATTGGTCCCGCAACGATTTACTCGCGGGAAATAAATGTATAGAAAAGTCAAAACATTCGCGGGTGCGTTTAGTGTAATACCGAAAGTAAAACGTTTTCAGCACCACGGCACACGCCGGGACAATTGCGTTTAGCAGAATGTAAATTTTCTGCGGGAAACGCCAAATCCCGCGGCGTACACGTCCCGCCGGTTACGGTAATAGGGCTGTATTTAAAAAAAATCATTGAGGGGGAATCAGGGTCCGATTGGAATTTGATGTATGGATGAATTATGTGAAATCTCATTCTAAACACACTTTACCTTTATAAATTTTTCAATATCACTCACCGTTTTCGAGAAAACTGTTTTGTTTGTATGAGGGAGAGGGGAAATAATGGTCAAATTTTGCTCGTTCAAGAACTTAGCCTAGCCAGTTATGAAAAACGCAACTGTACAAGATTTCAAGTCACTAGCTCAATCATTTCGAAAGTTATGGTGTTCACGGACGGACGGACATGCGGAAATCAAAATCTTTTGTCATCCCTAACCGCCTGGAGTAGTTCATTTTTGTATCCGATGATTGGTTCGATGCGTTACGGTATACTAAATCTAATACGAATATACCGATTGTAATTTATAGAGTATAAGAATCATAAGACGTTATTTTCCCTATTTTTAGTTTATTCAATTTTTAACAAAATACAAAATTGCTGATTTTGGTCAGGTTAAGAACACAGCTATGGTACAGCTGTGGTTTTAGTCCGCTCGGGTGAACATTTTTATATACAGGCAAATTTCGATTATTTGAACTGATGTTTGCAAGCGTAGTTCAATAAATCGAGATGTTCAAATAATCATAACAAAAAAATCTTCAAGCATTATATACTTAAATACTCAAATACTGTTTTATTTACGTTTTTATCCATAATCTGCGATTTCCCGATTTCATTCCGTTATTGCGTAATTGACAATTCAGAGAAATTTTTCAATTTTCTTTCGAGTTTGATTCTCTTGGATCTCATTTATTTTATATAAAAGTTTAAATAATAGAACATAAGCTGAAATATTAGGTATTAAACAAAAAAATTGTTGGTTCAAATAACTGATATTTCAAAAAAAGGGTGTTGAAATAATCGAGTTTTGCCTGTAGTTCACTTTGGTTTTTTTAATTCACTATATCGAACGTGTACCGTATTTCTTTCGATCATTCATATAATCATTCAGATAGAAATTTTTACATTGTAGCAACACAGTTTCGTTTTTTATACAAATAATAATAAAAATTAGTACAATTTATTTTAAAAATTATTTACAATTTTTACGTTCAAACAATTTTTTCAATCACTTTCGTCATCCATGCTACTGTCTGAATGGTCTGAGCCTTTGTCTTCCTGTCCATTCGCAGCCCGAATCAAAATCATATCTTCATTATCTTCATTTGTAATACTAGTACTTTGATTATTCGCCTCATTTGGTTTTAGACTTGATAACACACGAATTGTGTATTTATTGAAATCACATCTGCAATTGGAATTTGTAAGAATTTTTGTACTGGTTTCGAGATAAATTGTAGTTACATTTTATTTAGCATTTCATATTTACGTGAAACACTTTCGTGTAGTGCCAACAGAGATTGATGCTGAAAGATATTCTCTTTGATACCATGATGTGTTAATAAACTACACGCCCATTTCAGATAGAATTCAATATGCGCCGTTGCCTGAATAAATTTGGACACATTTTGTAGTGCACGATGGGCAAATTCGTCTGGCAGTGAGGAAGCAACCAAATCGACTATAATATATTAAATTTATAATTTGTTCTATTATTTCAGATATTAATAACAGTTGAATGAGATTTAAAAATGTATAATCTTAGAAGGCAACTAATTTTACTATCTTATACACAAGATGTTAGTATTTGGTTGTGTCTAATAAATATTTTGGCACACTGTTAAACATTGCGGTTACCCTTTATTGTAAAATGCAAACATACTAAAAGTTTTGGATTTTCATGAAATTTTATAAATCTGTAGCTCATTCCTTTTGAAATTGTTTTATGGTTACAGCAATCTGTATTCTGTAAACTCGCGAAAAACTAACGTTGACAGAACACGCAAGAAAAGTTACGAACATCTTATGCAATATAGTCAACTATTGAGTTAAATAGCGAGTCCTATTGGTGTTTAATTTCCCCATCATGTGTGTAAAATAGGCAATCTAAAAAACCGGTCACAAAAATTTAAGTGAAGTGCGGCATGTAGGTCAGTGGCAGAAAATCGAAAATTTTCACTTAACCTTGAAGTGTAAATGAGTTATTTTTAGGATATCGTTGCAAGGTTCTCTCCCCATCACCTTAACCCCCATTCGAAGGTTAACCAAATGTGACCCTCTCTTCTATTTAAGTAGTGCGCTACCACGAAAGTATGTTTTATCGAAATTTCTGTGTATCTAAGCATTAAGCTGTTAAATAATTAGAAGTTCATTGCATTTATTGATCCAATTTCACTGATTACCAGCAATTCAAAGGTTACAATTTTATGGAGATTTAAAAGTTCACGTTAACAAGAAATGAAATTCGTTCCGGAAATATGTACAAAATCCAATAATATAATAATCATGCGAGTCATAAAATCTCAGTAAAAGTTAAATTCAACTAAAAGAAACAATACTGACGCTGCAGAATCAACATAAAAAAGTCAAGGTTCATCCGGCAATTAGTGTTTAACGTATTTTTAGACTGGAAAGCCGTTTTACAATTGGACATAAAATGAAAATTCAATTTAAATTCATATCCTGTGTAATAAAATTAATTTTCCGACTTTGCGTGTTTCATTTGCTCCTTTCAAGCTACATTATTTGATTGACCTGCACCACAAGTAAAACGATATGTAATGCAACAGAAACATAAACTTACCTTCTTTGCTTGGTACCTTCTCAAATATCTCCTGGATCAGATTTGATTCGTTTAGTTTTAATGCCATTATCAGTGCGTTGGAAAATTCCGCTTTCGCTAAACATTCTCGAGTGGCTTTCGGTGTTACTTCCATAGATAGATTGAACGGATCAAATATTACACCTAGAAGAATGCAATCATTGTAGTTTTTTTTGTGTTAAATTATTCCTTAATAATAATTCACTTAGTGGCGTTTACATTATAACTTATTCCACCACCCTTACTGCCCATTTTATTTTAAAAGAAATTTTGGCTAATTAAAAGACTTTATTATGCCAAAGTTCGCATTCATTCCGCATGGATTTTGCGCAACAAAAAAAAATCCATTAGAGACTTTGAGCCATAGATGATAGATTGTATGATTGGAGCCGATGTACTCAGCCCATAAGCACTTAGACCATCAGTTGGGTCCATTGTGCTTTTTTTGAGCCAAATAAACGGCCAAATGTAAACGGCCCCTTAGTGATGAAAATAAAAAAACGGTCGGGTAAAATTTATCTCGATGTTTGCCGATATTACCCTTCGCTAAGTCAATCCCCGATATCTTAAAACATTCAATAACTCGAGGTGCCCTCAAAAAACCGGTTATCAATTTTTTTTAAAACGGATCTACTTAAAAATCGACGAAAATCCATTTTTAAAGCCTTCACTTCAATAGGCACATATAGTCCGGTGCTAAGTTTATATAATTGCGTTCTACTTTAGCAATGCCTACCGGCTAAGCAAGAGTTATTTCGCACTGGTAACTCTTGGCGCTGCCACATAGGTGCACAATTACTTTGTTTCTAACTTATTCTTTTTAAACTTACCTTTGGCCCTGTGGATTTTATTTCTGCTTTTTCTAATCCTTTGTGTCCTTTTAAAATTAACTGTCTACGCAATATAATATATTTCTCGGTCTAAACGCGCCCAATAATTTGTCAACAAAATCGAAAGTTCTATTACTTCTTGAAAATGATTTTTTTCGTCGGTGGCGCATGTCTTTAAACTATTAAGATGCATTAACTGATCAGTACGAAATCCGTTTCAGGCAAAATTATGAGGATGTCCGTGCATCTCTCTGCCGGTCTGTCCGTTTTACGTATCTTAAATAACTCATGAACGCGTTGATCTAGCGACTTGAGATTTTTTGTAAATAAGTTTTACAAAAATCGTAGGGTTTGGTAAAGTAACGGTAGTTATACCGGGTACCTCCCATACAATTTTTTGAAAAAATACAGTTTTTTGAAAAATTTCCCAAAATTTTGCACTTTTGAGAAACAATGAATATAACAAAATTTAAAGGATATAAAATGTCCTACATTTTTGCTTTAATGATTTTTATATATCTTTAGCGGTTAAAAAAATTTGAAGTATTTTAAATATCTCGAAAACTATGCACTTTAACGAAAAAATGCATAATCAAATTTAAAGGAAATAAAATAATCTACATTTTTCACTTTCAGTGTGTATTTTTTCCTTTTAAAATTTCTCGCAAACTATACGCTTTTGGGAAATATATCTATTCGAAGAAAATAAAATTTCCCGCAATTTTCCTTTAAAGGTTTTTACGTATCCTTAACGGTTCTCGAGATATTTGCAAAAATACGAATTTTTACATATTTTTTCCGAAACTAAATACTGCAGAGCAACTTTTTGTGTTGATCACAACTGATATTTTTTCAAGTGATTTTCAACAGCACCGAATGGTAAAAACAGTGTTGAAATCGTATCAGTGGATACAAAGTTATGAGGGAAGGACAACAAACAAAAACTCAAAAAAAGGGAATCGGGAGAGAAAATATGTTTCGAACCACTGCATTTAAATATTAAAAAACGTAGCGGCCACAAGCGCTTGAAAATTAACGATAAGTAGAAGCGAATCACAGTCCCGATTGCCATGTTGGACACTTTTTAGCAAACTGCTTTACGTTCTTCCCATTTGTTCGGTTTACGAGATTGTAAATAATGATACCGTAAATCGGAATTTTAAGATAAAAGGATTCAATTTGCAAAAAAGCGTCCAACCTGTCAGCCTAGCCTGTGATTTGCTTGCATTCGGAGAGTGTGGAGGGTGAAAGAAATAATCATTTTTAAGAGTTTTTAAAATTTCCAACGACACCAAAACTCATTTTTGTCAAAATCTCCGGAAAAGAAATGGACGAGCTCTCAATACGAGTTTTGAGCCTTTGAACGGTAAAAGTCGTAATTTCCTAACAGTACAACAAATATTAAAAATTCGAAGGAAATTCAAAATAACAAAAAAAAACAATTTTCGATAGTAAATACCTTTATCTAACGAATAAATCAGAAGCCCCTCAGTGGTTGCAGCTGCCCACGATAGTCCAGTCGGTGAAAAACGAACACTGAAAACTCGAACATCTGGTTTATAATTTCTTGATGCCATATCACCCTTCCTTACGCCGGGAAGTCTAATTGCCACATTGCCTCCCTCCAGTTCTTCACGCTCCTCCACAAGTGCCATATTTCCAAATTCAGTAATGTTTCGTCTGTTCATAAAATCCTGATAATAATTTACGCAAATTTTATTATAAAAACTGTTTAAAAATCTCTACAAGAAATTTTTTTTTCTAAATTAATTTGTAAGCAAAACCCACATTTCGCATAGCTGTTGAATAACAATACCATATTTGTAATAAACAAATGACCTTGGGGCCTAGTCTTAAAATTAATTTATGCACACTAAGGGCGTTTGTTACTTCAGCCTATTTATAATTCTTGTTGCATGGGATAGTTTTAGCTTTTCTTTAATTTCATTTCTTATTTTTTTTTAAACTTTTCTCTATTATGTATTCAACAAAAAGAAAATGGTCGTGATTTAATTCGGAATTGTATGCTCCATTTTTGTCAATTAATTTAGCTGGACATTCTATGAATTTTTAAATATTTTACATAATACACGTACATAACGAAAATTCTTTACAAATTTAGTGAATAGACAATAGACGAATACAAAAAAAACTCTTGAAAAGCAAATAACTTACATCGAGTCCATCCAAACTATGATTTTGTGTGATTTCGAATTTCTTCATTAAAATCCCTTCCTTGACGTGATAAATACAAACATTTTTCGATTTTCCACCAGCCAATATGCATTCTCCGTCCGCTGAATATGTAATCGATGAAAAACATCTAAAAATAAATTACCGTTTAGATCTCTGGTTTTAAAATTTTAGAAAGTATGAAAAGTTTTATGTGTTTTATGATTTCGAAAAATGAACGCAAAAAAATTTACGTACTTTCCTTCCAAATTCTTTTTCGCTGTTATTAAATCAGTTTCTGAAACACCACTGCCCAAATCATTTTTCCCTTCAATAGAACCGATTTGCTGTGAGGATTTTACGTTAAAAATTGAAACATTTCCATTTATTGTTGATACAGCGATCTAAAATTAAAATATTATAAAACGTTTCACTTACAACCATGATGTTTAAATAATTATAGAGTTTCTCAATAAATGTAGTTACCTCTTCTCCGTCGGGCTTAAATGCCACGCAAACAACATCAGAAAGCACATCTATGGTTTCATGATCTCCGGAACTTTCGATACAATTCCAAATTTTTACGGTTTTATCCCAAGAGCCCGACACAAGAGTAGAAGACGTTGCAATCGGTGAAAACGAAACTGAAGACACGGGACCCTCATGGCCACTTAGAATTTCCAACAATCGTCCGAATTTGATTGACCAAAGGTAAATTTCAAACACATCTTGACCTCCAGCTACAACGAATTCCCCAGAGACGTCGAGCGCAACACAAGAAAACTGAACCGGTCGTGGGGATGTAAACGTACGAAAATTTCGATATCTGAAATGATATCCAAATGAATTTGTTGTTTTTTTTAAATGTATACACCACACTCAGAAAAGTTTGCACAAAAAAAAATAAAAAAATTTTTTTTTAAAAAAAAGCTTTTCAAAAGCGAGATAAATTTTTATTTTATTGTTTTATGCTTTATCTCGTTTTTTAAAAGCTTTTATATTTGTAATACACAGCGTCCAGAAAATTATTTTTTTCTTTTTAGTGCATTCTTTTTTAATAAAAGCTTTTTTTAAAAAAAAAAATTTTATTTTTTTTATTTTGGCCTTTTTAGTCTTCGAATATATATCCTTACATTTGAGATGTCCTTACAAGCTTTTTAACTTGAGAATCGTATTCAGTGACCCCAAAAACCCCCAGAATAGATTTTTTTCCGGAAAATTTGGAGAAAAGGATAATCACGTTATCCGTACAGGACCTTCCGTTATCCTTACAGACTTTTTAATGACAGATTCGGATTCAGCGACCTCAAAAACCCCTAGAATAGATTTTTTTCCGGAAAATTTGGAGAAAAGGATAATCACGTTATCCTTACAGGACCTTCCGTTATCCTTACTGACTTTTTAATGACAGATTCGGATTCAGCGACCCCAAAAACCTCCAGAATAGATTTTTTTCCGGAAAATTTGGAGAAAAGGATAATCACGTTATCCTTACAGGACCTTCCGTTATCCTTACAAGGACGAAGTAGTGAAAATATTGTATTGTCATCGGACTTATATAAGTGTGCAAAATTTCAAGTCAATCGGACAAGTGGAAGTGGGTCAAAATTTGATTGCAAGATTTGACCCCGACAAACAAACAAACAGACAAACAAACAGACAAGATAGCGAGCTAAATAAAAGCTTTTAAAAAATGTGTCTGTTTCGAAAGTTTGGCCTGACAGATTTCCCGCCTTCGTCAGATTGTTTCTCAATTACTCAGCGTTCCAATGAAACAAACTAACTGGGGCTAAACCCGTATTCAAATCCCTTCAAATATTCAGGAGATAGCAGAGGAGAGGTAGAAAAAAACGAGAAGGGTAGATTTTGAAATGAAATTTGATTCCAGCGCGATCTTTCTAATAGCAGAAGCCCTGCAGAAGAATAGTTAATACAGTAGAATCCCGATAATTCGTATTTCAAGGGACCAGCAAATTCATACGAATTAGCGGGATATACGAATTATCGGGGTACGAATTATCGGAATTCTACTGTAGATAAGGAAAAACTCGCAAGAATAAGGTAAGATATATTTTAGAGGAACTGAAAATTACTTGTAGGAAGACTTTCAAGCAGAAATGCAAACCAAAAGTTTTCTGAGTGTGATTCGGTTTTGGTTCAAGGGTGAATTGGATTTCCTCAGGGGCGTGGCGTGAGTTTTGAAGCTAGGGATGCAAATTTTAATTTTTTGGAATTTAATTGCCAACTTAAGGTTTTTATGTTATTAATAAAGGTATTTTTTGGGTTGTGCAAAAATACATCTCTCGTTAGCTACTTAAATGAATGACAATAAAATAATAAAAAGTTCAAAACACTAAAATAACTTGTACTTTATGATTATGAAAATGATTATGAAAAATGAATCCGATCTTTGATCCCCAGACTACGAAATTATAATGTGTTTGTTTTTAATTCGAGACACTTATATATCCGAATCGAGAGAAAAAGTAAATTAATGATCTTTTTGTATAAAATAAAATATTTACGATTGTCCGCATAAACTCGGATACACCAAGATCGTTCTTAACTCAAAATTGCTAATTAAACAGCTTTATGAAAATTATTTAAATCGCTGTAACTTACAGATTGCCAAAAAAAGTAAACAAGGCCAACAAAATAACTTTTGCTTATTTGCACAACCGCAAAGCCAATTAAAATCTTCGTAAACTTTGACCGAAAATCGTCTCGTACAACTTTTATTTACTGTTGTTATATTTAACTTTGGTTTTGGTCTCCCGCGATCAAGAATATTTTGTTTTTCAGAAAAAGAGCGCGAACTAAATGTTTGTTTTAATAAGCTATCGATTACACAACAATCTGCCATTTTTACCAAACTATTGAAATCACAAAAATCACACAATAAAAAGACACGCTAATAAATAAACAATAATACACTACTCACTACGCATGCAGAAACGCTACTACCAATTTGCCTTAATGCATTTTTTTTTACTTATTTTCACTCGGAAGCAATGATTCGAATTGCTTATTTTACATCTTCCTGTTGCATATGACATTACGAGGCAAAAGAGAAATGATCGCCCGAAAGAAATTTTTATTTTTGGAATGATTTTTTTAAACGCCAAAACCGCGTATTTTTTCTTCAAAAAGCTATGAATATTAGATATAGAATTACTCAAAACAAAATCATCTAAAGTCCTCCAAAAAAACTTTTTAAATACGGATCTTAGTTTTTTAGTTATTTAAATAAAAGCGCAAATTATTTGACTTCTGCTGAGGTGGAAGCAATTTTTATTTTGCATCCACATTTTCTCTTTTCTCCAGTCGTTAACATAAGTTTTCATCTCTTAAAATTTAGTTTCATCTCTCTTCGTACAAAACTCATAGATGCAACAATAATTTCTGCTTCCACGCAGTTTCAAAGGCAAGTTAAGAAATTCTCTCTTTTTTAAAAGGCATTCGCGGTTGAATATATCACGACTGTATAATAAAATGCATTTTGTGCCGTACTGAAGCTACAAAGGGCACAAAACAGTAACTCTAACAATAAACTCAAACTTAATTATGATCGAATTTTGAAAAAAAAATGTTTCAACTTAAAAACTCAGTTACCAATATTTTTGTGAGATTTGTAAGGGATGCAATGCATCCCTTGCATCCGATGACGCCACGCCCCTGGATTTCCTAGTTTTAGTTTTGGTTCCTAAAATTTCAGAAATTTGGTTCTGCTTTCTCAAATTTCAATAGTTTAGTAGTTTTTGGTACAGTGGTTTTTGCGTTTTCTATTCACAGACGACCGAACAGGCAGAAAACAAAATTTTTTTACATCCCGAATACCCTGCTGTAATTTATTTTTCTGCCCGACGATTTATTCGATGCGTTACAAACGGTATAGTAAATTTAATATACTAATATATGATTCTCATATAGAGTATAAAAATATACGGCAGAGAAAATGATTAAGTCCTATAGAAAAATAAAAGACTGTTTGACAAAAAGTATCAAAAATTTACCTAATGATATCATACGCTCGTACAGTTCCATCTAACGAACAGCTAACCAGAAACTTTTTATTGTTACTGAATTGCAAATCCGTTACACTACTTGTATGCTCACTAAATGTGACAAAACAAAATCCGTTGCTAACATTCCACAGTTTCACTTTACCATCTTCACCTCCAGTGGCGATATATTGGCCATCCGGTGAATATGAAATACAATTCATCTCACTAGAATGTCCCTGCTGTTTCATTATATATTGCTCACCTGTGGAAGCAAATTAAATCAATTAAAAATTCAACGTTTTAGAAATGTAAGCTTACTTTGCCATTCCCAGACAAGTAATTGACCTACACCGGACGCCGCCAATGCGATCCAATCTCCAGAATTATTGAAACAAGCCGACGTGATCGCATAATCGGAAATACTTAACGAATGGATCATGTTTACGTCGGGTAATTCGTATAAATAAAACGAGCCCGAAGAGAAGGCCACAACCAGTATCTTCAACTGTTGATGATATGCAGCTGTGGTTAAATGGACATCCCGATTTTCCTTTCTCGCATCATTGGCAAGATAATGTCGGCCCAGTTTCTTATACTGAAATGGATGAAGTTCCTTTTTATCGATTGGCTTCGCTTCTTCCATCCCCACTACATCCGTGGTTTCATTCTCCTTTTTTTCAATGGCATCGCGATTGTCTACATCGTCCTCAGAATCTGAACTGGACGCTTCTTTTTGACGCTTCCGCACAGGTTCCACCTGCAGTTGTTCGTCGGCATTGCGATCTACTTCAATAAATTTTTCCAGATCTAAACTACTTTCCCATATGCAGAGCTGCTCAAAATATAAATTTAATAACACAAAAAAATTGAACAGTTTTAACATTTTACTTGTCCATTTCGACTGATTGTGTTTATATCAAGGCTGTTCTTCTCAAAGAAGCACGCAACAATAGAATCGGTATGACCACCTAAAATATAAGGCCTAAAGTTTTTGTAGAAGGCCATTCCATAGATCCTAGTGGAATTATCCCTGCATCCTATCGCAAGAAATCGCGAATCAGATGACCAGTCGATCCACGAAATATCATCATAGGCTCCATAGAATTGTTTGTAAGAAACAAATGGATTATATTCTCCAGTCAACTCCCCGGGAGTTTTGAAAACAAAAACTGAAATGAAATTTCTTTTAATAAAGCAATTCGCCTTTCATATTGCCATTTTTCACATTAACATACCAACATTTTCCTTTGCAACAGCAAAGTATTTCCCATCTTGACTAAATTTCACGCAAATTACAGCAGTATTAAACTTGTGGCGATGGATTACAGTACAGGATACCATACTAATTATTTGCGCTTCACCCTGTTCATTTACAGCGATTAAAATGCATCCATTTGGCGACAACGCAATCGATGTGTAGTTATATTTACTTTCCAGTGATAATGTTCTTGCCTTGTTACTAAAATCCCACAATATCAATACTAAATCATCAAAATATACAAAAATTAAGATTATCCCATACTTTTTTAAATCATAGAATGTTATGCGGTTCCCTACTGGACTTATCACCGAATTTCCATCTCCAGTGAATATTAGATTACCCTTGCGATAAATCGTTCCCAGAAGATTCGCAAACTGTTGGAAATTGTAATTAGACAAAAATTTAACCAAAAGAACTTCAAATAAAAACCTTGTAAGAAAACTTCATGGCGAATCAGAAAATGAGTAGTTGACAATATAAAAACAATCCTCTATAGGTTTAATATCAACCAGCAAAACCACATGCGAACTAGTCACATCAAAAAATAAAAATATCAAAATTTCAACCAAATTTCCGCACAATTTCTACGGGCAATTGAGCTTTCAAAAATTGTAAACAAACACACGAGGTCTCTGACGTTGCCAGATGTTGAATGCAAATTTCTAGCAAAAATTCCAGTTGGATTACCGTTCGCCGAATCCACATTAGCATTAGAGTACCTCGATCTGGTAGCACTATGTATATACTAAAAATGCGTGTTTCTCAAGAGCCTGTAATCGAAAGTGTAACCAATCGGACATCAAGTAAACAATGGCTGTATTCATCCTGACTGAGCGCTGAACAAAACCGCTTAGTTCCGTCATGTAGGCAGAGTCTAAGCGGAACCGGAAGGATCAATGCTCCCGTTGAGTAAATATTTCTATCAAAAAGTGCTGTTTCACTGTGGAGTAATGGCGCGATAAAATGAAATCAGAGGAAGAATATTTATTGCTAAACGAGAGTGTTGGGCGTAATCAACTAATTTTTAATTTTTTTAGTTGATTGACCAATCAACCTTGTCGAAAATTTAAGGGAACTTACACTTATGACCGCATTACCGGGTTGCTTCAGGACATAAATTCAGATTTTGCGTTTGACACGTCAAAAGTTGTGGCAACGGTAACCGATAACGGCTCAGACTTCGTGAAAGCATTTAAAATGTTTGTAGTTCAAACGCAAAATCTTACTTTAGAGTGCATTAATGGCCCGACTACGAACATTGATCATGATTCTGACAACGAGAACTAGTACCATTTCCATTATTTATCCCAGTTGAGCTAATATTAAATGAAAACATTTACCTGCCTGAGCATTTCAGATGTTGTGCGCATACACTTAATTTATGTGCAAGTACCGATGTTGAATTTCTTTTTCAGAACAAATAACCCCATTAGCAAATATGCATGGCCGTGTGATAAAAAAGTGTAACCTTTTGTGGAATGTCGCAGGTCGTCATAAATCTGCTGAAATCATTCAACTTATACTCGGAAATACTTTAAGTAGGCCTGGAGCAACTAGGTGGAGCAGTCTCTCATTGGGACTCAAAAATTCTCTTAGAGACTTTGAATACCTTGAAGAGTATGGTCTATGTGCACTCCAAGGAGACGATACATGCCATAATCATTGTTTTACTTTGTCTATTAGCGATGCGTAAAAAACTACAAAAATTATTCAAACAGAAATTAAAATATTGTGAACCACTTATCAAAGAATATATAAAAAGTGTAGAGAAGTTATTTAACTGTATAGAACCAGTTTACCACGGAAAAATAGTAACACATCTTTAAAACAGCAATTTCTAAAGAGATATCCTCGACCATTTGTAGATGTCATATTCGTTATCAGATGATGCAGCTGCCTGATCCCGACATCAGGTTGCGCAGCTGCAGGAACTGATTCGATCAGTTGACGTGGCATAATGAACTGGGATCACCTGACCTCAAACGTCAAAATGTCGGACTCGGAGGAAGAACTTCTACTTATTTCTCTGCAAAAAAAACCAACTAGTAGTTATTTTAAAGTCAACATTATATGAAGTAATGTAAAAAAACCAACTAGTAATTATTTTAAAGTCAACATTATATGAATATAGGCTCTCTATAACCTAGAGAGTGACTATGCTACCTTAATAAACTGTGCTACTGATGACAATTATTACCGCCAGACGAAAAAAATATTGAAAATTATCATTTTATTTTATTTAATCTAATAAAAATGAGATTAAAAACTACCCGACATGTTCCTGATATCAGTTACAAAGAGTTTAGTTGCTCATTTGTTGCAGTGTGCCATGCGCCATTGGATTATATGTGCAACTGATGTCGGAATCAGGAAGCTGCAGCAGCTGATTACCAATGTGACATCTGGGCATCAATCGTGTAACGAGACGCGTCTCCGTCTTTGAGCTGAGACGGCGACATCGACGCGACACGTTTTTCTAATCGTGTATCGCGACACTAAAAAAAATTCTTAAATGTCTGAAATAATATAAATTTATTATAATTTAAATACAAAAACCTATACTATTTACTTTGGTTCGTCCATTGTGAAATGACAGACGAAATGACACTGAACAACACCTCGAACTGTGTCGCTGAACGAAAAGACGCGTCGCTAGTATGCAACGACGCGTCTCCATACACGATTCCTTTTCTTAATGAAAGACGCGATTTCGTGTCTGCGTCTCGTTACACGATTGATGCCCTGGCTTAGACAATACATTTTTCGCCGGAAATCGGTGTACAAAATATTTATTTCTAATCAAAATGCGCTCTAAGATTATGATTTTGCATAACTGTTCCATATATCAAAATTCAATTGTACTCCTCTTCCCCCTCTATACAAATAGAATAATTTATACCAAAATCTGGTCTGTAGTGTTTGACGATTGCCTCCTGGCAACTTCTTAAAGAATTTCGGATTTTCAGTTATGTGATGCAAAGAACTTGTTAGCTATACCATAGAATAAGGAATATATAGAAAAAAACTCTGTCGAACAAATTTTTGACAAATTTCCCCTTCGAAGGGGGGAAAAATGTCCCTATCATTCACTAGCTACGGCCTAAAAGTTAATTACTTTTAGACTAGGGAGCACGAAGCAGAGAGAACATTTTCTGATCATTTTCGTCGTATCTGTTCAATGCACAGATATCGAAATTAGAATAGATATCGTGTTTTGCTATCTCAAATGGGCCACTGAAATGTCAAAATATTATTATGAGGAAAGGAGATAAATATATCATGCTTCGTTTTGGAATATAGAATGTTTGTAGTTCACTTAAAAGCTAAAATTTATTTTTATACCCGTATGGTGAAACCAAAGGGTATATTAACTTTGCTTTACCGTTTGTAACGCCAAGATCCCGTCATCACACACAAAAATGAATTACACCAGTGTGTTTAGAACGATAAAAAAAAATTGAATTTTCCATGTCCGTCCGTCTGTCTGTCTGTCTGTCCGTCCGCCTGTCTGTCCGTCTGTCTGTGGCGCGGATTGCAGGCGCACGGATTGAGCTAGAGACTTGAAATTTTGCGCAGATTCGTTTTTCGTAAAATGCGAGGCTAAGTTCGTTCATGGGAAAAAATTGACCATTAGGGGGGGTACCCCCCATACGAACGAAAACGATTTTTGCGAATATCTCAAAAACGGTGCATCTTATCAAAAAAGTCCAAGAACAAAAGTTATTCAGGATATTATTCTACATAAAACTCCCATACATCAAAATCTGATTGGAACAAATTTTAAAAAATCTTATTGGAAAGTTTGACTTCATAGTGGAATTTTGATAAAACTGTTCGCCATTGGGCATTTCCACACACAGTTGTAACGACAACTCATAACGACAAACAGTTCGAGTCCACACGCTGTTGTTACCAGTTGTACCAGTTTTATATGTGTGAGTGCAAATATTGCCATTGTGGATTGAACGTGAGTAGAGAAGCATCGTAGTGTGAGAAATAATATTTTCACCCATGGAAAATTTTTATTGCTGTTTACTTGTGTTAGTGCATGCACAACTTTTGGTCACTCTTGAACTTCGCCCAAACGTTCATCACTTGCAGAACCCCCTCCACTAGTCACTGACCAATCAGTACCCGATCCGCAGCTGCAAGAATACACGTATAGAAAGGCCCATTCACTTAAATCACCATACGGGTTTTCAATAATTGCCAGATTGGCAATTATAGCTTTTTTTATGTTTAATTTGAAACTTGATAAAAGCAAAGTTGGCAATTCTGGATTCATTTCACTATGGTATGCAAATAAATTTGAGGCTTATGAAAATAGAGAAAGCATTAGTGTTTTTGGCCCATTTCTTTATACGGGCTTTTCAAGTAAAGCAGGGTTTAGACGAAGCAAGTAACTCGCTGCAAGTAAAGAGAGGCAAGTAGTTTGCTTCGTTTACACGATGCGAGTAAATCGTTGCAAGTAGAATGACAGCCGAAGGAAAACATAACCTAAAATTTTCTGAGAAAAAATATCACGACTCTTTTTTGTGGAAAAATTTGCAAATTTCGACCTGAAACTGTTTGTTGCCGACGAGTTTTTTATATCCGTATCGTTTTTTCCTTAAAATGTTACGACGTTTTCTGGCAAAGCAGCAAATATAAAATGAACCGAAACACACACACATAAAACCACCTCTTGGCTACACGGTTCCATGTTGTTGTATTGGTTTTTACTTGCTAGAAAAATAGAATGGCTTTCTATTATTTTTGAGAGAGCAGCGAGTATTCTCACACATATGCGAGCGTCGCACATTAGCTCAAATCGCGTGTATTTACGTCTACTTGCAGCGAGTTACTCGCTTCGTCTAAACCCTGCTTAAGGCGCATTCTATGGGATATATTTCTGTGGTTCAATGAGATGGAGGAATCGAATGGATAATTTTTTCTGTGTTACATCGGATCCTCTTGCTTCATCACACAGTGGAAAAATTTTCTCTAAAAATTTGTTCTAAGACTATGTTTATACACAGATTGGGCATAAACATGGGACTGAACGAGATTGTCAAAATACGGGGTTATCCCCCACTTCCTCGTCTTGCCCGTATTTTGACAATCTCGTTCAGTCCCATGTTCATGCCCAATCTGTGTGTAAACATGGTCTAAGAGTTTATTCTCTAGATTATTTGTTCTCTGGCTATACTTGCAATGGGACTGGTGTTGGTTCCTAGAGAAAATATCATATTTAAAAATAAAATAGGTAAAACATGGGAAAACACAAATAAATTTACATTTGGAATGTACAAATTGTTTTTATTTCACGATAAATCAACCCCTGACAATCTTACACGATTATTTATTTTATTTCTTTTGTGAATTGTTTGTTTCAGTTAAATTTTATTACTTGTAAACTATTATTTCTCATTTATCTATTTTTTTTTCTCTTTCTTGCTACAATTTGTTCTCAATTTCAAATCATAATGTTTTTCAAAGTATAGTCAATAATTATTTTTTTTGTATAATTTTCTCTCAATTTGCAATTAAATACATCATTGTTTTAATGAGCTACAAATAATGGCAAATTGTGATTATTTCTCCTAGAATATTTCACGTTTCACTTTTATTAAACTAAACCATTTCAATTTCAGTTATTCAATTAAAAAACACAATTTAAATAAAACATAAACGAAGATAGATTTAATTAAATAAAGAAAATGAATTTTAGCTGATTTGGGATTTAAATTTATTTAGCAATTAAATAAGAAAAAGAATCGATATTTTAACTGAAGCCGAAAGAATTTCAAAGTCACATTATATAGTTGAAAGAATAATGATTTTTTGTGTTGTTGTAGTTCTGTTACTTTTTTCTATAATATTTTTTTTAATGTTCTTTTAAGGATATTATTTACACAATTTTAAATGCCTCTGTTTTAATTACTCGAAGTATTTAATTATTAGTATGTATATTATTCATTATTATTTTAATTTTCATTATTATATATCATTTTCTTTATTTAATAATATATAGTAATAATTTATATGTTTTAATTACAATTTTTTTCTTATACATTTTTTCGTTTTGAAAACAAGTGTACACAGCTTGATTGATTGATAATAATTTAGTTATATATTTGTTTTGCTTTTTTGATATATGTATATATAGATAGCACAAAGTAAAAATATTTTGAAAAAAAAATAAGAGAAACTTTTTGAAGCAGAAAAAAATATAACTCATAGGGTAAAAGGGGTTTAGCGGATACATTTTTTCAAAAAAAAATTTCTTTTTGTCTATTATAGATACTTTTATCATCTTTTCGAAATTAATTATTCTAATTGCTAAAAATTCTGTACATACAATTGAATTAAATTATATTTATAGTTATTTTTTATCTTATACCCTAAAACATAATCTATTTTTTTTTCTTTTTTTTTCATATTTTTTCTTTATTTTATTTAAGTTTACATAATATGATAAAAATCAACAAAAAAACATAATCAAAAATTATAATATTTAAATCACTGCAATATTACGAAATAGTAACATGGACGACGAATTCAACAAAAAGAGTCTGAGGTCAAGAAGAAATGTTCACTGTTAAAGGTCTTTGTGGGGGGTCATTTTTAATTGTAGCGACTATCAGCTAAACTTTCTAAAATGTTGCAACACTAATGGGTTTTAGAGCCATTTGCAATAACGAATCATAGCAACTTTTGTTCAACTTAAATTATTTATTTTCTAGCGTTTACGTAGACTTACTAGAATTTAAATTTTTGCGACTTGGTCGCGCAAAGTGTTTAAAAGAATTCGGGCCTATAAAAATGTTAGCTACCCTTAAGCGTTTTCCTCCAAATAAATATGGTAATTTATGAGGGCTAATAAGAGACATAAGCTTCATTTCATTTAAGGTAATGTTGCGCAAAAGGCTCTTGTTAGCCGTTAATAACATAAATAAATGCCATATTTTGGAAATATATTAAAAGCTTATTGTGATTGATATCCCCTTTGGGCAAAGAATATACCCATAATTTGCTCGTGCAGAGCCAAGTTTTATTTAATCGTGAGTGATGAAATAATTTCAAACATTTTTTTAAATAGTCAAGCCCTATGAAAGTTTCTAAAAAATCGCCTATACGAAATTAAAGATGCTGAAATGAAATATTTTTGCAGAAATTTCTTAATAAAAGATAATCAAAAATAAAATAGTGTAGCGGACCCGACTCCTTTTGGTTATCGTTCATAGCTAAAATAAAATTTCAACAAACATAAAAAACAATTTTGGACGAAAAGGTTCTCGAATGATGATAAAAATTGATTTATGGTATACAAATAATGTAAATAAGAAAAAATTAAATACTTTTTAATTTATGTAACACTAAAATATAATCCTGAAATCAATTTTCTTGAGGTCAAACACTGTCAGCCATTTTTGTAATTGAAATGAACGAGTATATGACTTTTTTTTGTCTGCAATTACAATCACATTGGATTTTTGGCTCAGTCAGTAGGATTAGTAAAGATATTTGTTCTAGCCAGATCGGAGAATCGATCAATTTGCTCATTTCTACATTACGCTGATTTAGGACATTTAACGTGCAAGAAAATGACACAAGACTACGAAATAATATTTTGACTAACAGATACAACATTCTAAAGCAAAAACGCCCACATACTTTGGTTCATTAAACATGCATTTAGCCCTCTTTTATTGATAATCTTCATCAATAATAATCCAGCGAAATGTCCCCTTTCAATTTTTAGTGACTTTGGGACATTGCTTAAAAATGTCTACATGAATTTCGGTAAGCCAGGAAAAACTGAATCAAGATATCAAAAAACAATAAAAGAGAATTAAATTGAAACATGTTGGAAAAGAAACAAAAACGCTAAAATGGTAGGATTTCAAAAGAGGAAAACAAATCATAGTACATATTTATCATTAATGATTGAATACTAATCTTATACCAAAAACAAACCCCCGAACAAGAGAATTATTTAATTGTGCTATTTTGTCGTTTAATTTCTTTTTAATTTGATACATTTCATTTAATATACTTTTTTGTTAAACATTTATTTATACTTATGATCAACCTCTTCCTAATTTTTTTAATGGGAAAGACTTTTTATTATGTATTCCAGTGTGTTTTCATTTATGTTAAATGGGGACCCAAAAAATTCTCCTTATTTACCTTAATATTTATTTTTTTTAACATTATTACATATATTACTTCTCATTATATAAATTTTATCCATCAGTTTAATAATTTTGCTTGAAATGCAATAAGCTTCACCATTTCCAAATATTAATTAACAAGAAACAAGTTTATTATTTTCTTTTTAACATTTCTTTTTAATTTTCGAACAAAAAAAAACTTTTGCTCATCATGCAACAAAGAAAAAATAAAGAAAATTTAAAAGGGTAACTTGATTGTGGTGACTTTTTTTTAACAAATTGCATCGCAAGTGCAACACTATACAAACAAAATTATTTTTATATTTAAACAAATCATAATGAAGTGAAGATGTCGCCTCCACATCCAGCATCGAAATGTTTCGGTGGCACCCTTGTCACTTACATTCATACAAAATAAAATGGAAAAAATCTTTATTAAACGAGTCAAGCAAATATAAGTCGAGCATGAAAAGTTTTTCTTAGTAAGTTTTGTTAAATTCCTCGTTTTTTCTCTGTTTCCTTAAACCAATCACGACTTTTAATTGTATTTAATGAAAAATTTTGAAAAAAGCAGAAAATTTCAAGTCAAGTGCTTCCTTTGAATTGTTAATTCCAAACAATGTCATTATGTCGGTTCATCGAAATGTTTTAGTTAAAAAAAAACAAGGAAAACATCCTGTTCGTTTATCCGCTTTGGAAGAAAATTGATGTTCGGGTCATGTGCATTATTTTCGATTAATGAGTAGACAGCAGACCCTCAACCGGAATGAATAAATTCATAAAACGGGATTCAATTTTAATTTAAATTTCATTTATTTATTTAAATTTACTTGCACTTCTATAATACTTATATAATAAGCCGCACGAACTTACAAAACTATTTAATAACACATTTTCGATAGCACGATAATAAATTTATATGTATATAATATTTAAAAACAAACAAAATAGAATATAGGAAACACAAAAAAAAATTTCTCAATAAAAAAATTAGTTCATTTTTTTTTAATAATAATACAGTCAGATTGTAAAGACGACGGCAGATTATATACCACAAAATATAATCGTGTATCAAACAAAATGCCTCTTGGTCAAGGATCTCATCGAAATTACTTGAAAATAATGCAAATACTCTGTTTCTTTATATTATTTTTTTTATTTTTATTAATAACCATTATCTCTTTTTTTATCGTTTTATCCTAGATGTTCCTTTTGATTTTTGTTCTTTCTGTATAATAAAAAATAAAATTTTCAACGTTTTTTTTTGTCGGCTTCTTCGGATGTTTCTTTCTTTTTTGTGGTTGGTAAAAGTGTGTGGTGGATTTATTATTTTTTTCAAACTTCTTTTTGTTGGTTTCTTTATTTAATATAATGTCTCTTTTATTATTGTTTCTTTTAAATGATAAAATGATGGTATTTTTTTTTGTATATGAGCTTTTTTTTAAGATTTTTTATTATTATTATTATTGTTAATAATTTTTTACTTAAATGTTGATGATTCTTCTTACACAAAAGTATTTTGGCTGTTTATTTTGTGTACAGGTAGATTGCAACAATAAGACCGTACAGACCCAGGACTTCAGCGAAGATAAGAATCAAAATCATACCGACGAATAGACGTGGCTGTTGTGCTGTACCACGTACACCAGCATCACCCACAATACCGATTGCAAAACCTGCCGCTAAGCCTGAAAAGCCGACCGACAGACCAGCACCCAAATGGATAAAGCCCCTAAAAAAGATAATAGTTTTCATGAAAAATTTACATTGATTTTTACTAAATAATAATAATTTACTTGTATAATGCATATTTCGAGGGCTCTTCTAATGCTCCCGCAATCAGGACCGCCACGACTAGACCGTAAATGGCGATAATACCCGCCATGACAACAGGAATGATAGATTTCATAATCAATTCCGGCCGCATTACTGACATAGCAGCAATACCTGTACCTGATTTCGCTGTACCATAAGCTGCTCCCAGAGCTTAAATAATTAAAAAAAATAATAGTAAGTACAAATTTTTTAATTTAAAAAGATTTAAAAACGAGAAAAATGTCAAAAATCCTTTAAAAATTACATCACTTCCAAAAGCAGACCGTGTAGAAAAATCGACTTCTAGTTTTACTTCATCCTGCTCCGCGCTACAGCTCTCGAAGAGCCCAGGCCTCCTCAATTGAGGTTTCATAACAATTTCTTCCCTGCTTTGCACCTACAGTTTTTTTTTACATGGCTTGCGAACCACGGATGAATTACAACATTTGTAAGGTATTTACGTTGCAACCCATGAACAGCAGAGGCCGTGAGAGCAATCTAGACCGATGATGTCGTTAACACCAAGCGGCAACTATCACTACTCATTTCGTAAAGCAAGTTGAGTGCACTTGAAATCACAGCGTGCGACAGTCGGGAATTGAACCACCGACCCCCGGAATACAGGCCAAGTACTTTACCACTTGGACTACGCTAGACCTTATTTACTTGGTTTTAGGTATTTTTTCTCTTTAACAATTGGTAGACTGCATGCTATTTGATTTTTTTTTGATTCATGGTTTTCTCGACCCTTACGCCGGCCGTACACTTGAGCTAAGCGAGCTGAACTACGTGAGCTAAGTTTCTCGCTGAAAGTAAAATCCTTAGCATTTGCATTGGCGATCGCACACTTCAGCGAAACTATGAAACTACATCGCGTAGTCATGGGCGACGGGGACTAAGCTCGCTTGCGTAGTTCAGACCTCAACTACGCGAACTACTTCGCTGGCATCGCTGACACTCACATATAAATATTTTCGGCGTTATACAGTGTAGAATCGGTGTTTGCAAAAGTGTAGTATTTTGTGGACATAAAAGTGTAAGTGCCAATTGCATACAACTGATGGCATACATTTATTTGAATATCGCCGCGTAGTTTAGCTCAAGTGTGCAACGATAGAGCTAACCCAGCTAAGCTATGTAACTATAGCGAGCCTCGCTCACATAGCTTAGCTCAAGTGTACGGCCGGCGTTAGTCCCGCCGTACACTTGAGCTAAGTTAGCTAAGCTATGTGCCTGTTTAGAAGTTGACGTTTAGCGGTTCATATTATCCTCACTTTGATACGTGACGAAACACGCCACGTTAAGCTCTAAACAGGCACATAGCTGAGCTAACTTAGCTCAAGTGTACGGCGGGACTTAAGCCTGAGTTACATTGCGACGACAGCGACACGACAACGCCACCAAAGTTTGAAAAATTGAACTTTTGACGCGACGACATCGAATGACAGTTGAATTGTTTGGTTAGGTTAATTGCGTTTGAGGTGCTCTCTTTTGGTGAAAAATTGGCAATTTTATCAAAATGCAGAAATTATCCATAGTAGCATATAATAATATTTTCTTTACTTTCAGCACTCTCATCTTTTACTTTCAAAAAAATTTGTTAGGTTATAGGATTGTTTGTCGCGTGCTCGCAGCTCTGGTAATGTAACTTGGATGACGATAACGACAATGTCGCGCGACTCTCGTCGACGTCTCGTGTCGCCTTATCGTCGCAATGTAACTCAGCTTTAACCATAAAACTCTATTAGTTCTTCCGCCCTAGTGGTGACATAACAAATTGCTAGATACATTTGCATCTCGATGAAACGAACCTCGATAGCCTCGAATTCCTAAAAAAAACTCCAAGTTTTTTCTATGTTTGTAAAATTAGGCGCCCAAAGCTAAAAAAAACCTCAGCCAACCCACATGTCGAAATCGTGAGCGCATTAAACTAAGTCAAAATCCCTTCAAAGTTTCAAAAGCAAACTTATATCCTATCGAAGGTGAAGGAATCAGTAAAAATACTAATGGCGGATTTCACGAAATTGTTAACCACTTAACACTAGATTGCCCAAGCAAGTCATTTTGACTGCTTTTTATTTTCAATCAGAAAAACAATTATATATATAATGACACAATTTGTTAGAATATTGTGACTTTTTGTACAACATATAAATGCGTTTATTAATAATTGTAGTTACCTCCCCCCTCCTTCATTTCCGGTATATATATATGTGTTATACCTATATTGCCAAAAGCAGTCATTTTGACTGCTTGACTTCCTTGGGCAATCTAGTGTTTAAGATTTGTAAAACTCACCATAAAAAATTAAGGCCAGAAACCAATTTATAAGAATCAATAAGTATTTTACCGTTCTATCTATACTTACCTGTTGAGGACTAATTATTCGAATTTTTGACCGAAATATTGGGTTGGGGAAAAAGTATCGGGACTTTTTTAATCAAAGTGCAGAACATCTTTTTATACTTTAAATTACTTTTAATTTGAAGTATATTTTTTTATTAAAGAGTAAGACCTATAGCGCACCGATAGTTAATTTTTCATTGAAACCATGGGAAGTAAGCATTTTTTTATGATAGTTCTAGTATAGTAAATTTTGTTGTCTTCAACTTTTGTCATACGAAAAAACTCATAGTTTCGTAGTAAATTGCGAAAACCGAAATTCTCTCTCGGCACTACAACCGGTTTTCGGTCTTGACCTGCCGCAATATTTCTCCCCAGAAGTCCCGATCACGCGCCGATATCCTCCAGTTCTGTATCCCAATTCTCTTCGCGTAATGGTCAACGCTCGGGGGGCTTGGTTCTAACACTCTCAGAACCAAATTTGATCATGATTGTATTTATATCATAACATCAAATATACTATGTTAACGTAGTTTATTTAATTTCGACATTTTTCGGGGAAGAAATTAGAGATATCGAAAAAACATCGATATTTTTTGAACCCTAGAAGAATAATTTGAGGGATTTACGGGGAAATAAAATGAAAGTTCGATTTGAATTTGTGTCGATTTTGTTTTCAAACACAGTGAGTTATACAGAAATATTGCATAAATGCAGCGCGGCAAGCGTGGGGTTCACTAGGGCAGAATTTTTTTCGCCAAATTTTTTTGTTATTGATCTCTTGCCGACGCTTCAGGGCCTGGTGGGGGGACAGTTCAAAATTCCTTATAAAAGTTAATTACGAAGGAATTTTTCTATTCGTGGAATCGGACTGATAGATTAAATGTTTTTAGCCTTTTTTGTAATTAAAATCATAGATTTTTGTTTTGAATATTTTTTATTTATTTGGAATCTACAAATTCCGTGGAGTCTCCGGAATTGTATGTGGCACCCCTGTAAGCTTAACCCTTTCGCCCCTATTGGGACAATACGTCCCAGAAAGTTTTATCGTAATACTACTGGAATATTTTCAAAGCGCTTTGCAGGTTTAACATCTAGTTTCAGTGTTTTCATGCCCTATATGAATATGAAGTATTTACAGTTAGTGGTTGTCCTTTGTTTTGTTAGTTTTTACAAAAAATCTGGAAGGTGTGGAAGGTGTTTTTTCAGCTTTCTGATCATTTTTTAAATATTTTTTTTACAGTTTGGTTCTAGAATTAATTTTAAATGTTAATTCTAGAACGTCTTTTTCGCTCAAGACCATTTAACAAGAAATCTACCTATAATATCAAAATCTAGCTCGTTAATATCATTTTCGCCAAGAAAGCAACGCCGACTAACTAATCCTAATTTGTCAAATGTACTTTTCTCAATTGAGTACGTCCAAGTGATTTATTTGACATTAGTAGCTTAGCTTGTGTGGAGATAAAATGGAATTCACAATGCAAGTGATAAACACGTTATCTCTTCACGCAAACCACAAAATTATGATTAAACAGCGGAGCCAAAAAGAACACTTGAGTGATACAAGAAAATCTAATTTAAGAGAAACACCAGCATAAACGAATAATATGAATATTATTCATACATAATTATATTCGTTTTTCACATCATTTTAAAATGGTGGTAAGAAATATTTGCCTTCTGTTTATCATAGATAAGCTTAAAGCAACTGGAAATTACCAAAAAGTGATATTATAAAAATTAGGTAGACGATAATGTCTTTAAAGTTTCTGATATAGAGCTTTATCTTGCTTGTTATCACTATCGCATTGAGTTAATCAAGTTAATAACTTATTTGATAAACTCAGTGAAAAGATTATCCAATAGTCACATGGTTTAAGAGAGGAAATGAAAAATTTATTGAAAAAATCGTACACTTATTATGAACAATGTATCTTTTGTACTCTCGATGTTAAAAAATGTTTGAAAATCATTGAAAAAATATTTTTCAATTGATTTCAACCAATTGTATATCAAAAGTATGACGAGAATGAAAAAAAAATGTTCCCATAATAGTCAGCTTTCTACATTTCTCGGTATTTTTCTGTCCTCCACTCAAACACAGCTGGATATTAATACATTCTCACTGTATCCAGATCACAATAAAACGATTAAAATCAATAACTGCATTTACAAGGTAAAAGTAGAGCGTGTTACAAGCTGATGGATGTTATCCCATTTGTTACATTTAACCAGTCCTTTTACCACTTGTAAAGTAGGACATTTCAACAGAATGCGACTACAAGTATACCAAAATTTCTTTCTCAAAACTATTTTTTTTAATTTGTGACAAACTTGATCAAAGACTAAAAATGCAATATTTAAAAAAAAAATATCCAGGAGCTGTCTATAAAATACAACGACATGCTTTTTTACAAATTTCCGATTTTTATTCCCGATTTTACTGAAAAATCCTAGGCAAATTTTAATGCAATCTGACAAGTAATATAAGATCTCCGAGTCGGTCTCCGAGCTAGAAACAGACTTATGTTGGATTAAACTAAAGCAATTGCATTTTGGGCCAGTAAGAGTATTTTTTGCATTCACACTAATCTGTAGGCGAGTTACTCCTGGAGCCTTCAATTTCAAGGCATATTTCATATTTTTTTCATATAATACTAGAATTTGGACCCGGGTTAACCCGGCCAAAAGCGTGAGTAGAAAAAAACCTAGGAAAACAAAATTCAGTTGGTTATAAGTTAGACGTAGTCTAGCGTAGTCCAAGTGGTAAAGTACTTGGCTCGTATTCCGGAGGCCGGTGGTTCAATTCCCGACTCTGGCACGCTGTGATTCTCAAGTCCACTCAATATGCTTTACGAAATGAGCAGTGGCGGCTTTATAGGGGAGGCCACGGAGGCATTGCCTCCTCATAACATTTTATAGAAATGTTTTTCTAACGTATGCCTTTAATTTTTTATACCATAATAGACTGTATAAAAATCTGTATGTTCAGAAAATAATAATTTAAAAGAAAATCCTATTCTCTAATGTCAAATTCTCTAAAACATAAACTACAAATTCTCTTCATAGAGGCTAGCCTCCGATTCGTACAAATACTTTCATACAGCTTTTGCTAAGAACAAGCATAGCCACATATAGAATACGAACACCAATCTCTGTTTCACTTTTCCCCTCCAGAAGAATAGGTCTTCCTACATAATTCGGAATACGTCTTCCTACATAATAAAAAATTTTATAGAACTAAAAAAACTTTGTCTCCTCATTTCAAATATACACGAGCCGCCACTGGAAATGAGTAGTGATAGTTGTCGCTTGGTGTTAACATTATCGGTCTAGATTGCTATCACGGCTTCTGCTGTTGATGTTTTATATTTTGCAACGTAAAAACCTTACAAATATTGTAATTCATCCATGGTTCGCAATCCATGTAAAACTGTAGGTGCGAATCAGGGAAGAAATTGTTATGAAACATCAATTGAGGAGGCCTAGGCTCTTCGAGAGCTGTAGCGCCGATGATGATAATAAGTTAGACAGCCTAGAGTAGGGGGTCGGGGTCTTTCCTTAGTTTTTTTTCTTCGGAAAATGGTTTTCAGAAATTAAAATAAGACAATAAATTCCAGTATCCGGATTCAGATTCACTCTACCGCCTCCCCTCACTCCACCCATCACCTGGACTATGTTAGAGCTGGAACTCCAACGAACATCTGTGCTAAATTTCAGGCTGATCGGCCCGGTAGTTTTCCCGCGAAGGAGTAACATAGAGGGAAAAACCAAACTTCGATTTCACTTTACTCTTTCCTATGTAGGCACCAAGTCTGCAGCGAACATCTATGCCCAATTTAGCGTCAATCGGTTAAGCCGTTTTCACTTGAAAGAAAAACAGACAGACAGACACCAACTCATTTTTATATAATACTAGAAACTAAACCGATTGTCGTCGGATGAAAATATTTTGTATACGTTTTAGAAATACGGGAAAAATCCAGAAATTATTTTCTTAACAACTTTGGAGAAAATTGCGTTAACAACTTTGGAGAAAAAAATCTTGCCAAAGCAAGATGTCAAAAAAATCAAGATATTGGTCTTGAAAAGAGAAAAATCGCCGAACTTAACTCTCAAATGGACAACCGCCTGCGAGTAACTCTCGAGAGTTTTTGAGAGTTACTCGCGTATTTACTCTCATGTGGACAGGCACCTTAAGGCATTGACCAGCAAAATTTGCGTGGTGGTATGTACTATCGTAACTGTACAGGCATTAATTTTGAAGCCTAAATTTCAAATTTATTTAAAAAGAATTGAATGTGGTCACATAGGTATATATACTTTTTGAATACAGGAACACTGTTACTTAATTTTAATTTGGAAATATTTTTTTTTATACCCGTATGGTGAAATCAAAGGGTATATTAACTTTGCCTTACCGTTTGTAACGCCAAGATCCCGTCATCACACACAAAAATGAATTACACCAGTGTGTTTAGAGTGAGAAAAAAAAAACGAATTTTGCATGTCCGTCCGTCTGTCTGTGGCGCGGATTGCGGGCGCACGGATTGAGCTAGAGACTTGAAATTTTGCGCAGATCCATTTTTCGTAAAAATGCGAGGCTAAGTTCGTTAATGGGCAAAAATTGTCCATTAGGGGGGTACCCCCCATACGAACAATAACTTTTTGTCTGAATATCTCAAAAACGGTGAATTTTATCAAAAAAGTCCAAGAACAAAAGTTATTTAGGATATGATTCTACATAAAACTCCCATACATCAAAATCCGATTGGAATAAGTTTTAAAAAATCTTATTGGAAAGTTTGCCTTCAAAGTGGAATCTTGGTACAACTGTTCGAATTTTGATACGAATATCACCATACGGGTTTTCAATAATTGCCTGATTGGCAATTATAGCTTTTATTATGTTTTATTAAACAAAATGTGCACCATCAAAAAGAATCCAGTAATTCGAAAATCTTCGCGGTTCGAATTAGGTCTGGTTTGTATTGATTCGAATTACCGAATCTCTACTGTATAAACGCGTAAAACGACTCTTGTCGGAAACGACAAAACACCCACATACGGGCGAGTTTAAGAAATTTTAAAATCATACCGACATTTCTCCGGCATGATTTTATTTTTCAGCTCAAAATTAGAATACATCTAATGACATAAGTATTATACAATTTATTTAATTTTCACTTTCATTTAAATACAAATAACAGAATTCATGGCCCGGTACTACAATATTCGAGTACCAGAAATTAGATCAAAATCGTGAACTTGAATACTGAAAAAAATTACAAACTTCAACATCTAAAAATTATTCCAAATTCAATTTTAATTCACACTCCAATGTGAATCATTTAAGTACATATTGGGAAAAAAAATCAGAAACATGAAAAATCCGCGAAAACCACCGCATGGTAATAGCATTGAACAAGTTTTAAAGCAGCCACAGCAGCAGCAGTAATCGTGTTTTGTAATCGAATCATATGATCGACAATGTTATGCTGCCTAAATTTTTTTTTATCTAGTCTGGTGACAAATTTTACGGTACTTAATTGTATTGTAATCGACACGACGCATACATTTATGGTATAAACTGCAATAATACAAAAGAAAATTGATATTTTAATGGAGAAATCTTTCACAGAAATTGCTGAAAAATGCAAAGCACTGTGAATACGGTCGTTTGAATGTTTCATGGGATCGCCAACATTGTCACCTGACAGGTTAGTTAGCTGTAGTCGTTATGACACAGTATACCACGTGACGTTATCTTTTACCTGATAATTAACAGAATTCTCTTCATCTTCTATGTTTTCTGTGAATGGGATCCTGGCGAGACGAGATTTTTGATCTAAAATAAAAACTTTTTTTCCTACGGGAATTTAATGTTATCAACAGAAAAAAAAACACACAAAAAACTTTACAAAACATAAAAAATTCATTGACTCATCTACGATAAAAATCCAGTCACATGACACTCAACTGAGTTGAGGAATTGCAGAGAGAGACGACAGCGATTCGCTATCAACAGAAATTTCCCCCATCGATTATAAAACATTCATCGTAATCGAAAGAATAATTCTTTTCGTTTGAAATTACAATCGATTGGGATAATTTGAAAGAATGTCCACAGACAGTTTGGTAGATTTGATATATCTTTGCTGATTCTTTTTCTTAGAAAAAAAAATTCACTCCACATCACCCTATTGTAGAGCAAGCAAAAAAAAGAGCAAAAATGTGAAAAAATTACGCGCCTGTCTGCTGAGTTTCGATTCACTGTGAGCAAATATCGACATTAATGTCGTTTTAATGGGCGTTTTCAACAAGTGCAAATCAATTCGTTGGCGGCCAGTCTTTTATTTCCATTGCCCGACTAAGTTTTAGCAGGCACATCCATTGAAGTGAATTTTGATTATAAATCCCGCATTAATTGATCACGAACGATGACGATCAAGTTCAACAAAACTTGCGAAGAGAATTTCAATGACGTGATAAATGTCAGATGACAAAACCTTATCCAGACCACCACCACAAGTTGTGGGGCATGTGACCGAGCAGGCGGTAGATAAGAGCGGACTTCCAGGAGGGTTTTTCCCATTTTAACCCATCATCGTTCCCGTTACTGACATCAGAGATTCTTTTCTTATCCCACAACTTTCAAAACAACTCCATTTACTCGAGATTTAGATGTAGGCATAACCAAGGTAGCTGCAGCAATCATATGAGTAATCATATGAGCAGCGTAATTTTCCATCGATAGCGATGAAGCCTCCACTCCCGGTTTGACGAGTGAATTGCAATGGAATCACAGGGATTTGGATCCTTGGCAGATTTGCCCCTTTCGTCGTCGTTATCTGTATGGGGAAATGAACTAAAACTTTCTTCAATTCGCAAAGCAATTAAAACGAGTCGAAGGTTTTTGTGGTTAACCGACTTGACTATTCGAAAGGCAGTTAGTTTTTTTTTTCGATTGGATGATGACAGAAAGAAAGAAAGTGAGTCAAGTTTTCTTTCCTTTCCTTTCCTGGATTCCCTGAATCGGAGAGACGGCCTTCGAGGACGATTTGTCCCCGTTTCCTCCAACTTCAAGTCGGATTGCAATGGATTCCAGGCTATCCGAAAGTGGTGTTCCCTCAAGTCCTTGGCCCAAAATCGATATTTTTAACGAAACCATCATCTTTGTCCGTTCTGCCTGAATTCCTTCCGCCTCTTCCACTAGCATCCGCACTCACGTGCACACAATCCCACATTCACCTACAATACGAATATGCACGGGCGAACACAGCGCAGCGCGCGCTCTTCTCCCTCCTCGCCCTGCGCTCCCAACGAAATTTCTTCGGTGGTTCTTCGTCGATCCGTCGCCGTCGTACATTTTTCATTCTGTTCATGCTCATTGTGTAGTTCCAAAAAATCAAAATCCGTACAACACCACCAACACAAACGCCATCATCGGCCATCCATTTGTGAAAATTTTCGTTTTCCGCTCATACTGCCGAAAACGCATCCTTTTTCCATGGCCTTATCTTCTTTCCCCTTACACGAGAAAAAAAAAACCAACAAAAGAAAAAAACGAAATGCTCAACATTTCTGGGAATCCAAGGTTTTCCAAATCTATACCACATCGAATAAAGAATGGACGTCGAAGACTGGGGGAGATGAGTTATTTCGCCGTTTTTCTCCATTGAAATTCGATTTTCCTACACGTCCACGAACATGGTGGCCTATTTTCATGACTTATCAGTGATTTTTGGACATTTCTGTGGGGGGCAAAAGCTTTTCAACACATCATCCTTACCACTAAAAATGATCGCAGCTGCTGCGCCCATAACGCCGAAAAATGGTCCGTAAACTGGATATTCCTCTGACATTTTGATGTGTTTTCTGGTTGATTCGGATTAAAACCACAAATTGGTAATTATTTTTCTGATCAGAGAGTATTTACAGGCAAACTGCAAATAACCGAACTATATCCACACACTCACTTCACTAAACTAAGTTCCACTGTCAATATGGCCTACTCAACTCGAACTCGGCAAGAGATCCACTTCGACTGAAAGTCATGTGAATTACACACAAGCAATTTAAATACAACAGTTTTCCTGATTGGTCAAAATTCTTCCTGACTGAGAAATTGGACGAATCAGCACGCGGCTTCTATGATGACGTTTAAGCATGTGAATTATTCACAATATTCGGTACTGCTCGAGTGAAATTTCAGGGGGAAAATTGATTCCATTAGAAATTCGAGGGCAAAATGCTATTTTGTGCTATTCATAATATTCCAGGTTTATTAATTATGGATTTTCTATTTTAATCTATCAAATAAAATAAGCACGAAACCAAACGGAAGCCAAAAACGCCACATGATTTGACTTTTTTCTTGTGAAGATGGCCGCAATTTTAGATTTAGTATAATTCATTCACAATTATTCATTTTTGACTTTGTTTAAAAAACGCATAACTAAAAAATTCTTTTTTAAAGATATTTTTTTAAAAATTACCGCTTGTTTTATTGTCTTTTGAGTACTTAAATTTACAAATTAATGTTTGATTTGATTCTCGAAGCCCTATTCAAAACTAGAGAGCCTATAATATACAGAGGGGACTATAGGACGCATAAAAATGGCCGCCAAGCTGAAAAACTAGCGCGAAAACTTTAAAAATTTGATTCTTAGTTACAAACAATTACCAAAATAACTGAAATCGGTTAAAATAAGTAAAAAACTCATGCCTGTTGGAAAGTCGTAGTTGTTTTAATAAATTTAAAAAAAAATTAGACTATACTAATATGAGAAAAAACTGTTTTAACTAGCCTAATAGACTTCTAATTGCTCAGTAGAACAGTCTAATAAGTGCTTATGTCCACTCTCTAGATTATAGGACCTCTAATTCAAAACATGAAACCTGTCTTTAAAGCTAGAACCTGAATCGTACGTCGCGTTGATGCGTCCGTCCGGTTGACAGTTTTAGGCGGTGACAGTTGGGTACGGCAACGAATCTGGAGTTAACTCATTGTTTTGCACTTCTTCTATTAGTTTATCGTCGAAACAATTACTTTCAATTTGTTCCATACTTAAATTGCTTAAATCGTAACCAAACTTTTTTGCGAAATGACATTTCCGTGCGTTGCCGCATGTAAAAGTAGAAAGTCGACCTACTCTATGCGGTTGCCGCATCGGAAAACGTATTATTAGGGGAGTACTCATAGCAGCCCGTTGATTTTACTCGAACTGTCAACGTGAAGGACGCATCGATATACGATTCAGGTTCTAGCTTAATGTTTTTGACATTTCGATTTTATCCAGCAAATGTTCTGAGAAAAAAAAATTGATTCAGTGCTGAAATGCATCAAATTCACTTACGTTATTTATTTTTTCAGACTATTTGATTTTTAAACTGATTACAATACTCCAATATATTTTGTAACTCAGTCTTGGTAAAACATAACCTCTAACCTACCAATTTGTGTTAATATTTACTTGCGAATTAATAGGGATATAAAAACTTTAACGCTTAATTTCTCAACATCTTATTTTTTTTAAACTTTAACATTTAACATTTTTTTCACAAAATTCATATTTCTATAATTGGTATTACCACTTTGATATTTGAATATCTCGAACCTTAGGGATTAATATTTTTGAATAATATTTGCTTCTCTCGAAACGAATTTTCTATTCATTGTTACCGGATTTCTCTGGTTGAAACAAAGGAAGGGAAAATTGTAAAGGTCAGTCAAGTTTAGCCCGAAGTGTAGTTGGCCTCATCAGAACAACTTCCAACCAGTGTTCAAAACGCTCCCATTTGTAGTCTTTCGTTCTGCTCCTAAGGAGGGATTGAAATCAATGGAAAATAAAAATCACTCTCTCAAGAACGAAATTTGGCATTTCAGTAAAACGCTCCCAAGAACGAGAACGAAATTACGGTTTTTACGTTCTTGCTCTTAGATCTTTACATTTGCATTTTGTTTTTACGTTACTTTGAGAACAAAACGTTAATGTTGGGAGCGAAATATCGTTCTCTCACTAGTAAAATACATATTTATATGTGTGTGTGCATTATAGCCAAAAGCCATCGCTCGAGGCTTTCATTCATTTTTATGGGAGACCCACAAACCGCTTTGAACAAGGAGCGAAAACTTAAATAGAAACCATTTCGTTCTTAGCTTGGGAGCGAGAACGAAAAATGTGCATCGATCGTTCCGACTCCTACGAACAGTACAGCGGAGCTCAAAATTTCTTTCTTTAAAGTACGATTGCGCTTGCAAATCATTTTCGTTCTTGAGAACGGGAGTCGGAAACCGCAGCAAACGTTCTTGCCATTGAGAGCGAAACTTTTAAGAGCGAAAAGAACGAAATTACAAAATAAACTTTTGAACACTGCTTCTTCTGCAATTTCCTACAAATTTTCAGCATTTGAGAAGTGCTGCAAGTAACTTCTGGAAGAAAAAAATTGTTTACACAATTATCAACTTCTGGAAGCATCACAACTTCTGCAAGTTCACTTGCAGTTAGCGTTTCCACTGGGAAAACTTCCAGAAATTTCTGCTAGAAGCCACTTCTGGAAATTAACTTCCATGTGGACCCATGCCTTTGCAATTTAATTAAACAAATTCCGTCACATAGATCGCGATCCCCTATAACTGTTTTGCGACCCCAGAGGATCGCGACATATCGATAGAAAGACAGTACGTGTTTTTATGTATTTTCTGTTTTCCCCAGACTCTTCGAATAAAACAAAACTCATTCCCTTCTAGGAAACGGAAAATTGAAAAAAGGACATTTCTAATCACAGTTTATTAATGCTTGTCTAGAGCTTTTGTTAGCAAATCATTCATCGTTGTGAGTAATGTTCTTGGATCATCTGCTAGACCAGCCCCAACCATTGCATTAGCGAATAACTGTTTCGTCAATAAATCAGCTAACTCCGGATCACTTCCCTTCAACTTGTACAATTTCTTAATTATCGGATGTCTAAAATAAATGAACAAATAAATTTAAAAAAAAAAATCCATATATCCAACGGTTTACCTGGGATTTATTTCAAATTGGGGCTGCAGTAGTGCATAACGATTTTCCTCGGGCAATTGATGACTTTGTGTTCGTATGAAATGCCTTGCAGCTGCCATTTCTTCAACTGTGATTACACATGGATGAGTATCCAAACGTTTTGTTACCTAAAAAATCGTAACCACATGCTTATTCGATTTGAGGGCTTAATACTTTGAGAGCATACTTTAACGTTAGCTACTTTTCCAGCTAATTTTTCTTTTATCCATGGAACCAATTCGTCAATCTGTATTTTTATTAAACTATCGTCACCTAAACAAAAATCATTTAGATTTTAATTCTAAATTGTGTAAAGTTTTACCTAAATCAGTTAAATCATTTGCATTTGTATCCCTTCTCATCTCTTTTTCGACTGATATTAAATTTTTTCCCATGAACATGCCGAGTTGCATTAAGACCAACTCATCGTAAGGCTCGTAACAGAACAATACCTCGACATTTTTCTTTTTCAAACCTTCATAATATGGGGAGGATTCCGCCAAAACACGATTTGGTGCTGCCAAGTAAAAAATTTCCTTTTGCTCCTCGGCCATTCGATTACAGTATTCTGGTAGGGATACTGTTTTGCTATCATTACAGTTTGATGAATCAAAACGTAGAAGTTTTGCAATTTCCTCCTTATCTTTGACATCGGGGCTTGTTATAATTCCCTCCTTTAAAAACAATCCATAGTCGGTATAGAATTTTGAGAACACTTCGGGTTCTTTATGGGAACGCTCCTGGAGGAAACGCAGAATTCGATTGGTGAGAACATTTCGTAGTTTACTGAAACCAGTAACATATTATGGTTAAAAGAAATGAACTCCATATGAGTTAATTCACCTTATAAGAGCGCTATTTTGAAGAAGTTCTCGACTTAAGTTTAATGGGATATCTTCTGAATCAACAACACCTGAAAGTAAAAACCAATCTTTGTGAAATTCTAAAGCTTAGCAGAAAATTTATTCACCTTTAATGAATCGCAACCATTTGGGCAGCAAGTTTTCTGTTTTCGATTGAATCAAAATTTTCCGGGTGTAAAGAGCAACACCGATGTCTGTGTCTCTGGACATTTCAAACAAACCGGGTTTACCTTCAGGGAAATAGAATAGAGCACGAATGCTTAATGGTACATCAGTCTAGTAAAAAAAAGCATGAGTTAATTATTTTCCATCTTATAAAATAAATGCCACTCACTTTATAGTGAAGAACAAAACGTGGCGTATCAAAAGTGTTGCCAATAAATCGATAAAACTCATTGTGTTGCTCTTCAGTGACCTCTTTAGGATCCATTAACCAAACTGGCTGAATCTGATTTGCACGTTCTCCATTCAGATATATTGGACTTCCCACAAAATTACTGTATTTTTTAATTACACCTAAAAGAATGTTACTTTAAATTTAACGATAATAGCTAAGCGGTTTCTAAAATACTTCTAATTCTATCTTCATCTGCGTATTCCCTGCAATCTGCCTTCAAATGAATGCAAATCTTTGTCCCATTGGCAACTCCTTCGGCTTCTTGAATTTCGTATGTGCCTGAACCATCTGTTGACCACTTCAATCCGGGCGAACCAATCTTGGATGACTTGGTATAAACTTCCACCTTGTCAGCCACCATAAAAGCGGAATAGAATCCAACACCAAACTGACCAATTATATTGGAAGAGCTCTCCAGATTTCCGCCCTTCTCCTTGACTTGTTCCAGGAATTTCTTGGACCCAGACCTTGCTATCGTCCCCAAATTGTTCACTAGTTCTTCCTTGGTCATCCCGACTCCAGTGTCCTGTAAAAACTTCCTAAATGAAATCGTCATCATATGAATATAATTCCAAACGGCTAACCGAATTAACGTATAGATTAAAAAAAACGAATTAGCGTATCTATATGTTAATTCCTTTTCTTTTTTTTGGCTATACGTTAATTCACTATACGTTAATTGGGGCCCCGGTTCCAAACCTGAATAGTGAGCATCATCGATTGCTTGTCTGTTGCTATATGAATGTGTAGAGGCCTATCCGTCTTCTCGTAGTCCTTTTCATGTTCTCCTGCCGTATGTATCGTGTAACGAAACTTCTCTAAAGCATCGCTTGCATTTGATATCAATTCTCGAACGAAGACTTCATTCTCCGAGTACAATGATCTCGCAACAATGTCCAATAACATTCGAGTTTCTGCCTGGAATTCGTGTTTTGCAGCTGATCCCAAAGGCTTCTCGGTGTCTCTGATAATTGAATGATGCTTCTCTTCTGGTTGCGCATTGTTGCTAAAGTCCCGAACAAAGAAACTAGCTAAATGGACACAAAAATGATTATCACACAAATGCCATGGATAACCTCACTTTGTACCTTCTTGCGGCACTCGTTTTATGCTGGACAGTAAGTTAAAGCTGTTTGATTTCAATTGATTTTGGGCGCGTAGATATCCGGGCACATTTGCTCTACGCAGAATATTGAAAACTCTTAATGATAGCGACATTTTCCCGTAATTTCACACCTTCAAAAAATAACGAGCAGAACACAATCAACATCTGACTTCAAAATAGGGTCACCATTTCCTTCAAATTTTTCATCTAAAGTTAGAGTATGTTAGAGTACATATATTAGATATTGGAGCGGAATTACGTTCCGAAGTAAACTGTCCGAATTATATGTAGTTGCATTCCAGACCAGTGATGCTATATCGAGGGGAATTCCCCTTTTTGCGGGGAATTTGACTATAAAAATTGTTAATAGGGGAAAAGGGGAAAACGCTTCAAAACGAGGGGAAACGATTTACAACGAGGGGAAAATCTTCGCCTTTCAACCACAGAACTATATACATAGAACGCTCAATCTTCTATCTCTTATAAGTCATTTTTTAGCAGTTCAGTGGGGTAAAAAAAATGGGCCAAAGGGAGACAAATATATATAAAATCTGAGTAGTTGTCACTTTTCCACTGTAAATAAGTTACTCGAACTGTCATATAATTTGACGGTTTTCATAACCTAAGTTAATTGAACTGTCATCATATGACAGAACATGATTCGATTTCGTTTTGAAATTAAATTCAAAATAGTTTGCAGTCAATATTAAAAGTGATTATAAAATTTATTTGTGTGAATTAAATTCTGTCGCGTCATCATGCCACGGCCTAAGAAAGGCTTATCAAAATGTATTGTCGAAAGTTGTGGAAATACTGAAGAAGATGTGGTGGCAATGTTTCAGTAAGTGATTCGTTTTTGTCATTTTTTTACATTAGTTCATTTGATTTTGATATGACTGGGTTGCTAAGATTAAAAGAAATTCTTGAGTAAACATTTTTAGGAGAAATTGGGCACAAGAATGAACTGAGAAGAAAAAATATTCAGTATATTAATTTGATTAAGTTTTGTGTTTGTCCACATCTTGGTAACAAAATCACTTGAGTGGAAGTCGGTCAAAAAGGGGGTATAAAAATCCTAACTCTCAATTAATATATAGAATTAAAACAACAAAAATTTCTAATGCGATAGAAATTTTGGATTTATCGCCGGAAAAAATTCAAATCTTAGCGCCTTAGGTAGCTATACATTTCAATTTCAGTTCAGTGAATGAAAGTCACATGAAATGTCATTGAAACGAAATATAGCCGGACAAAGAAAGCAATAATTTTTGACTTACTTTTAATGCTAGGCTTTATATGGCCATGAGCGTTCTATGTATATAGTTCTGTGCTTTCAACTAAATCCGAAATACTTACGGAAAAGTAAAAATACAAATAAATAAAAACAATTACAATCCAATTCCAAGCTTAGGCAAAGGTAAAGAGTGAAGGAAATGCTCTTATTTATGCATTTGCCACTTTATAATGATCTTATTGCAATTGTAAAGTACACACCAATCTTTTAAACAAAAGCACTTTAAAATGGCTTTGGAACGTACGTTTAACCGATTTTTCAGTGTACTTTTTAACCGCTTTGAAAAAAGCACATTAAAAAGTACAATTTCTCATCTTATTCAAATTAATTACTTTAAACTACTTTAAAAGACTTTGATGGATAGTAGTTTCCATGAAAGTTCATTGACACATATTTTTTGTTCGTTTTTCGGATTTCCTAAACATATTTTCAATAGAAATATTTTCAATTGCAACTCAGCAGAAGTGCTTTGTTTAAATTATGTAAAGATCAATTAAATCGGTAATTTCTTGGTCATCTTTAAAATTTGGCTTAATGTACTAATTTCGACCAATATTCACCAGAAGAATGCATGGACCAGTGGCAAAGTGCCCGGAATACAAAAATCGAGTTCCAGTCGCGACATGATTTCGTTTTTTTCCATTTTTTTGATATTTTTATATTTTTTAAATTCAAAATATGGAAATAATTTTTATCGAATTTAAGGAGGATAGGATCATTTTAAGTTCGAAAGCAAAGGAACTACCTTGATTTATAAATTCGTGACTTGCTTTGATTATTATCTAATTGTGAATCCCGGCTTCTTTTCATATCTTATTTGACGTTTGGTTGGAGACCCGTGACACTGTTATGGGGAATACAATTAACGAGTATTTTGTTAAAGCTTTCCAAAATATAAAATTATTTCCTAATTTGTGCTTTTTTCTCTTAAAAGACTTTAACATGAGTCCAGAGGACAATAATTTTTGGTTTTAATAAATGAATTCTTTATTTAAAATTCGTTGTTTTTATAGGGGAAAAACGAGGGGAATTTCGTCATTGAAAAAGGGGAAAAAGGGGGATTTTGTCATTTGGAAAGGGGAATTTCACTAAAGGTACATAGCATCACTGTTCCAGACCCATGCAAAAACTACTCGCAGCGACACATCCTCTCAGTCCGTAGCTTTAGGTGCCGCTCCACATGAGAGTAAATACACGAGTAACTCTCGAGAGTTACTCGCAGGGGGTTGTCCATTTGAGAGTTAATTTCGGCGATTTTTCTCTATTCAAGGCCAATATCTTGATTTTTTTTGACATCTTGCTTTGGCGAGTTCTCGAAAGCTACTAGCGAAATTCAAACGCCGTTCTTAAATAAGCCAATATGCTTACATTTGGCTTAAATAAGCCAATCCTTTTTGCATATGCTACACAAGTTGACATATGTGTGTGTGGACGCAACATCAGTCGTGCTTCAGTTGCCAGACAGTTAACGTGGAAAAAATTACTGAAATTGCTCCTGCGATTTGTTTAGTTCCACTACTTCAGATACTTCCCAAGATCCTTACCTGCTTACTGTCAGAATGGAAATGATTTCTCTCTACTACTTTTCCCAAATCGGTTCACACGCTTTACATGTATGGAGAAAGTTGCGGATGAGCCATGATTTCGAGTGGCAACTTTTCCCTTCCATCTCCGCAATCGTTTTTCCCGAAATCGGCTTAAGTAAGCCCGAAAGTTGTCAAGTCTAATCGCGCACTTTGACAGCTCGCTAAATCTAGCTCGCGAGATTTTGCGAGTTTCTGCTAGCGAGTCTCAGAGACGTGTCCATTTGCGAGTAGCTGCTACCGAGAGGTTCTCGCCGAGACAGCAAACAGATGATTGGGGCATGCTTATCACCAGGGATCCCGTTTACACTACTATCGTAGTTTTACACTACTATTTCGACATAATTTGACCTAACACTACTTACACTACTGAAAAACTCAAAACACTACCTTTTTCGCCCTATAAAAAACGTGCTACAAAGAAAGTTAATTTCTAGATTTGAAAAGTTCATTTATCTGGGGAAAATTAAAAAATATGTAATATGTAATCATTCAGACTCTTTATCTAAAATATTTAAGTACATTCCCTATGAAAAAGTGAATGAAAAAGTGACTGACTAACAGCACTCAATTCTTGAACAAAAGGGACATATAATACTTAGGCCCCTATAGTGAGGCTAATAATAAAATGGAAGTATTTGTACACATTAGGAAATTATTAATGAGGAATATCTTGATCAAAACCTCGATCAAAAATCCAATATAAAAATTGGTTGAAAAAATGAAGATAAATAAGACCAAAGTGGTATAAAAATCATTTAAGTTTTTAAGTTCAAAACTGTTTTATTCACATAGATTTGAAATATTGGTCAATTCAAAGAACTCAACATTCGGTGTTTAATATTTTCGCCTTGACGTTGGTTTGTAAAACCGTCTTCTGGTGTAATTTCGCTCATATCGCCATTGTCATCCACCTCCTCTTTGTTTTAAGGGAGCTTAATATTGTATTTCCTGCGTTGAAGTCATTTTTAAACATTAAAATAACTTCAACAATGTGAATTCCCAAACGTCAAACACTAAAAAATTCACAATAGCGATTGCTTGAACGATGAACCTTACGCAATACCAAATTGTTTTTCGATCGTTCCGGCCAACGATGGTCGATCGAATAGATATCGATAACCGCAATAGGCCCCTTAATTCCTTCCTTTAATTTTAATTTAAAAAAAAATCGATTTTTGTACTAATATAAAAATTTACTGATATGATATGCAATAAAACATTAGACGGTAACATTCAAAATGTGTTGTCTCAATAAAACTCTAAATGACTGTTAAAAAAGTTGACACTACTGAAATCCCTCTGACACTACTATTTTTCGATCAGTAACACTCCGCTTTTCTCTTTTGGGGTGGGAACCCTGCTTATCACCTGTCAGTGAGTGCCCCGACCTCTGCCCACACACTCAGCAACTTGGCATGCTAGCTTTATGCCTGGCTTAGCTTAGCGGTTTCGCGGTGTCCTTGTTGCTGAGTATGTGAAGAACATTACCAGTATTTTTTACATGCCAATAATATCTATACTTTCTGTCTATTTGTCTATCCCTTCTCATGTCTGTCTGTTCTTCTGACTATCTAAATTTCCTACTATTCAACCATCTCCGAATAAAATATTTAACCATTGATCGTGAGTTAAAACAATAATACATAAAATACAATTTACTCTCAGGTGGAGCGGCACCTTTAGATTTTGCTTGCAATCATCCAAAATATCGTTTCCGGTAAAAATTGCTGCGAAATACTGCGCAGTAGTTTTTACACGGGAGGAAAACGCAGTTAAATTAATAAGTTTACCCAATAACATGTCTTGTATCTATCTTCAATGACAAAAAAACGTATACGGTCTAATAAAGTGTCGGGAGCCTATAATCCAGAGTTGATGTTTCCAAACTGAGATGCCTACACCCGAGGAAAAAATCCTTGAGGGTGCGAGGCTTTTTTGATTTGTGAAATAAAGTTATAACTTCGTCTAAACTATATTTAAATTACATTTTTTTACGCAATTATAAAATTGGATTCAGTGTAATAAAGTTTACAAGTAAAAATATTCGTCACCAGCGTATTTTTCTGCAAATTTTCTACGAAAGCAAGCTAAATATACAAGCTTTTAAAAAGGCACTATGCCTTTTACATTCTTATAGGTAGTATAATAAAATAGTGTATTCATGAAAAATTTCGACCGCTTAATTTTGCCTTAAAACATTTTCCGAGCGCTCCTGAGTCGATTGCAGTATTATTACAAAAATGTCTTTCTGTCAGTCTTTTAGTCGGTGTACAATATTTCTCGAAAACTAATAGAGCTAGAGCCATGACATTTTACAGGGATCTTTGGTCCTGGAATATGACGATCCTATCAATTTTTGATGGAAAACCGTTAATCAAAAGTACCCAAAATGGCGGCTTTTTAAAAATCGCAATTTCGTTTTTTGCTATGTTCCCCGAAACTACGCGTTTTTTAGTAGTCTAGTGAAATTAACAAAAATTGAAGACAATAAAATTTTCTATATTTTAATATAACCACAAATAAACATACCCAGATAACCAGTGCCCATAGTAGCATCTGAACCCATTTTTAACTCGTAAGCGACAGTCGTAGCTGACAAAACGAAATCAGAAAATGCCGAAACGAACCAGATACTTCGTATCTCAAGCCGTTATCGAGATATACCGTTATTTAAAAAAAATAGTTTTATGCAATTATCTTGAAAGATATCGGGTTTTTGGTGGTTTAAGGTATGATATGAAGGGAAGAGAATAATGTTTGCCATAATTTTGTCTGTTACTGTTATCTGATATATTGTACCGTTATTGAGATATTTTCATTAAAAGATAAAAAAATTATTTTTGTGTTATCGAGATTTTTCAGAATTTGTGAAATAAAAATTCACATTTTTATATGAACTAAAAAATTTTTCGTCGTATTCTAGTGTACGCATAAATTGCGCAAGAACATAGATTTTGTATAAGAAATTCATGTGTTGCTAACATAAGATACTTTTTTAAATAAAATGGAATTGAATTCAATAATTATATCCTATTGGAATTTCTCGGCTTATAAGGTCTGCAAAAACAACAAAATTATATTATTTTTGCGGATGTTTTCACATCCAAATTTCCCCCCAACAGGTCGGGCATGTCTGCCCTGAAAACCTATCAGGAGCCTGTTTCTGGTATGGAAGCTGGCTCACCGTCATCAGAGCCTGCTTTACCAGCTTCCACGCAGGCTTACAGGATTTTGGTGGAGTAAAACTCGATTCGAGCATTTACACTCCGATGCCACAAACCTTGTGCGAATTATAAGGTTTAAGGCAACATAGCTCCATCAAGCCAGAGCGAATCAACTATTTATTAGTGTTTAACCATTGAACCATTTCTGATTCATGGTTTATACTCGACCTTTTAGCATTGAATCCTATTGGAATTTCTCGGCTTATAATTATATTTGTTTTTTACAATGGTGCAATTAATATCAAAATCTGTCCTCGATGTCACTCATTTGACTGTAGGAAAAAATATTTATAATTAAAGTAAATCTTTTTATTCTTACTTATATGGTTATATGGAATTGAAACTACTTGAGTTACATATTCTTTTACAATACATATACTTAATAAATAAAGATATCTTGCTAGAATAAATAAAAACCATTAGTTTAATTAGCTTCAAAGTTTTCTTTTGTACATCTATATGATTTCACACTTGAATTATTTCAAATCAATAACATTTCGTTCAATATTATATGAATTATTTAATAGTGCTTATTATAAAAGAATTTTTCGAGAAATCAAAATTTATAAACACTACAGAAATAATATTTTAGTTTGTAAAGAATACATCTCGTAAAATCTTGGCACCGCACTCTTACCGGAAACAAATTTCTTGTTAAAAAAAAGAGAGTTTATAAAAGTTTATTGAAAAATGATTCTGGACAAATTCCTTTTATGTGCCTATTATTATTCCAAATTGTTTGCCTATATTCCATTTAAACTGAATATATCTCAGTGTTTTGTTCATTTATCTCAACATTCGACAGCCTGGGGAGTTTTCATGACAATTTTTTGGATTATTTTGTTTCCATATAACATGTTTCTATTAAAAATCAAAATCGAATCTATGGAATCAAAGTTTTTAGATATGTTTCTTTCGGCGCTTATTGAGTTTACATGTTATATTTTCCTAAGTCCAACTATAGGATTTCAGTTGATTTATAGACGTGAAATTGTGAAAATCGTCAATGATATTATTCGAATCGGGAAACGATTTCACAAATTAGAATTTTTTCGTATGAAAGTAAATAAATATTTTGTCTGGTTGGTCTTATTAAAAATTGTGTTTCCTTTAAATAATTCTATAGCATGTATTGTGGTACCAAGAAGTTATTCCAAACTGATTTTGTTATCTACACGGATAATTGATGTGGTTTGGTGTATTGTCACTGAAGCAATTACAAATTTGTCCATGGCTGGATTATTTTTTGTTAATATATTTTTTAAAACAATTAACAATGAACTAGAAATAATTTTATTAGATTTAAACCGTTTAAAACGAAATAATTATAAAATTTGTAAGATAGTTGATCAAATTGATGAATTACGTATTTTTTACTCGAAAAATTGCAATATTGCAAATGAAATTAATAAAGTTTTCGCATTACTGTTTTTATGGGTATTAGTAAATGGTTTTTTAACGTTTGTTGCCAACATGTTTCATATTTATCATGTGATTAACAATTTGGAACAAACTGAATCGATAACTGTGGAAAATATTCTCTTGGGTATTTACGCGATATCCTGTGTTTTCGAAGCATTGTTACTAATATATTTATTGGATTATATACTGGTGGAATCATCAAGAACTGTCCAAGTTTTACATGAATTTCAGGAGTTCTGTTGTTTTGACGAAAGGCTCGACAAAAGTGTTTGTGCTCCCAACAAAATAATTTTAAAATTGTTTTTTTACTGACATTATTTTTTTTTTAGATTGACTGTTTTTTACATCAACTATGCATTCAAAAGGTCGGAACTACGATTTTTGGATTTTTTACAGTTAATCGGGAATTAATCAGAAAAATATGTTCTACTATGGCTTTGTATTTCATTTGCTGTGTACAAGTTGATATGGAAATCCATAATATGGATTTAAGATTTTATAATCCATCTACAATTTAAAGCTTGTGTTTTTCTTGCACTTTGATTTTAAATATATTTGCTTTTATTCCATAAAGAATTAAATGTATCAAAAAACAGATTCAAACTCCTTTCATCGGTACAAGATATATCAGGAAAGGGGAGATACACAACAAAAGCTTAAATTGACCGAAGCAATCTTCAAAAAACTGTGACGGCTTCATGTAACTTATTTTCGATTGACTAACTAGTCAAAGGAAATCTTTAGTTGACTAAAAAGGATTAAACAGACCGACACTTATTCTGGTGCACACGATATATAAAAGTATTTTCTGGGTAATTTGAGGTCGCTGATTTCGAATCTTGCAGTATTTTTGCTGTACAAGCTCTACGTTTTCCGATATGAAAGGTGACTCATAAATTGGTTTAAATATTTATAATTTGGAAATAAACGATTCTTTTTTCCGATATCTGACTAACGTAGGTTTACTAATGAATCCACACCTACTACCAAGAAAGCTATTGCTGGCCTCTTTTTCTTAGCTCCTGCAGTTGTGGATAGAATTCGGTTTCTTTTCGTTTGTGACCACTTTTGTTATTGTTGGAACGAATTTTAAAGTACTCTGACTTCAACTTCTGAAACTCGGTTTTTATTTTTTCTTCATCCCGAAAGTATTTTCTCGATTCCAATTCTTTTTTTTTTCTTTTGTGGACTATTTTGTATATACTACGAAATCTGGTTTTTTGTCATCAAATTTCTCCATTATGTTTATACCCGTATGGTGAAACCAAAGGGTATATTAGATTTGCCTTACCGTTTGTAACGCCAAGATCCCGTCATCACACAAAAAAATGAATTACACCAGTGTATTTAGAATGATAAAAATAATTAATTTTGGCATGTCCGTCCGTCCGTCTGTCTGTCCGTCTGCCTGTCTCTCCGTCTGTCTGTGGCGCGGATTGCGGACGCACGGATTGAGCTAGAGACTTGAAATTTTGCTCAGATCCGCTTTTCGTAAAATGCGAGTTCGTTCATGGACAAAAATGGACCATTAGGGGGAGTACCCCCCATACGAACGAAAACGATTCTTGCGAATATCTCAAAAATGGTGAATCTTATCAAAAAAGTGCAAAAACAAAAGTTATTTAGAATATGATTCTACATAAAACTTCCATACATAAAAAACCGATTGGAATAAATTTAAAAAAAATCGTATTGAAAAGTTTGACTTCAAAGTGGAATTTTGATACAATTGTTCTTAAACTTCGAGTATATCACCATACGGTTTTTCAATAATTGCCATATTGGCAATTATAGGTTTTGTTATGTTTTTATCAATCACTAGAATTTGGACCCGGCTTCGCCCGGCTAAAAGCATAAACAGAAAAAAAACTTAGGAAAACTAAATTCATTTGGTTAAAAATTAGGTAGCCTGCATGCTGTTCGGAAAATGATTAACCCATTCGGTATTTTGATGCCATATGGCAACGCAGTTAAAAATTTGAATTGACTTATTATTTATTTATTTTCAACACTCTATTCTCATTTAGTGCTCCTTTAAGTGCATTTGTCACCCAATTTTGATTTTTTGAGTAAAAAGCTGGACTACAGTGGACGTATTTGTAAAAAATAAAAATTTTTAATTTTTTTTTGTTTTTGTTTTTTTTTTTGTTTTAAATGAATACTGATAGCTTAAACATCATTAATTTGTAAAGAGAGTATTTTTAACCCCCATAGAAAAAAACATGAACCGAACTAACAAAAAATTCCAGCACTTGCATTCGGTATTACTTTACCCCCCTCCGCTTACTCTCCCACCTATCGGGCTACTTTTTAATAAATCTATGTTGGTGCTGGACCCCCGACGAACATCTATGCCAAATTTCAGGCCAATCGGTTCAGTAGTTTCCCCGCGAAAGGGTAACATAGAGGAAGAGCTAAGTTTCGAAATCACTTTACCCCCTCTCCTTACTCCCCCCACCCCTCGCGCTACTTTTCCATATGCCTATGTTGGAACCAGAACTACCACAGACACTCATGCCAAATTTCAAGTCAATCGGTTCAGCCGTTTTTGCGTGAAAGAGGAACAGACAAACAGACAGACAGACAGACAGACACCAACTCATTTTTATATATTAGTATGATTATGTCCAGTAATGATTTCGTTTCACTCACAGACCAATTTATTTTCGCCTTTTCACAGGTATTTGGCTGCATTTTCTTTGCGGAATTTATCGTCAAACAGTTTTACGAAAAATAAAATTTCACAATTTTGAGATTAAAGTACGGGCCACACCAGTCAGTTTTCCATGAGTCGCAACTGCGTCATTTTTCCATCATTTTTATTACTCTAGTTAGCGTTCAAATCTATGAGTCCGACTCAGGCTAGAAACACAATTGACGCAGCATGCAGCAACGTTTTAATTTTTCAAAACGCTGCATCGATGCAGACGCATGCGTTGCTGCTGCAGTATCAATTGTGTTTCTCCTCTACAGTTTTTGTGAGAAGTTTCTATTAATTTTGATTGCAGAGTTCAAAAAGTGCGGGTGGATAATAAAGAGAAAGCGTGTTTATGCATTATTATTGCATTAAGTTCAAAAAATATAATTTGGTTCTGTTCTGATGCGATACGTCTAACGCGACTGACACAAACGTTCACACCAATAAATTAGGTATCAGTTTATCAGATTTAATCAATTTCTACCTAATTTAAGCAAAGAACTTCCACTTATTTGAAATTTTAAAATAAAAAATAAATAAATATTATTCACAACAAAAAATTTAAATAAAAGTTTAAAAGAAATAAATAATTAATTTTAATTAGAAATTTGGCGAGATAAAAGCGTAAAAGAAAATTGGTGAAACGAAATTATCCAAACAGTTATCACACTCAAACTTTTTTCAAAACTAACTTTCATCTCATTTTACCTACCAATTTTTTTTAAAATACATGTACATATATGTATATTTATTCGTTTTTAGAACATTCTGAAGGGAGCGCTAAAAAATTCCAGTTAGAGGAAAATTCGAATTATAGGGATTTCTAGTTAGAGGACTTTGACTGTAAAAGCTTGTAAAAAATTACAATTCAAAAAAAAAGTTAGAAATTCTCGACCAAGTTACGAAAACAAAAATAACACAAAAGTTGAAGTTAGGTGTCATATTCATTGGTATTCATTGAATTGAAAGTACATTTGAAAATAGTTTTACGTTGCAGAAAATAAATAAAACACGGATGAACAAACAACATTCTTAATTAAAAACTTCAAACAGAAAATGTAATTCTTATTCTAATACATTATATAAAAGATTTCTAGGAATTTTCAGTAACATGTGCATTGAAACTGTTCACTTCAATGATAATTCTCTCTTTGAAATACGCTTTAAGAATCTCTTTGGATAGATGGCTATGTTCATGGTATACCTCTTTAATCAGTGACCTTTGAATGCATTTCTTTTTGAATCCATTTTTATGTAAGCCAATAAAAGCCTTTTCTAATTTTTCAGCTTCGACTAGCCACCAATTCGATGGACAAATGATCTCTGACGATAAATGCTTCACGTGATCCGTTTGTGTTACGTTATAACAAAACTCAATTGGAGTATTTTGAAATTCTCTATCGACTAGAATGGAGTGTGTACTTTGATATTTCTTGGCTATCCATCCGACCAGGTATTTGAAGCTGTTCTCATCGAATGGATTTTCTTTCCGGCACTCATCTACCAACTGATCATGATCATTAATGAGTCGCTTCCTCTTTGGCCTTCGAATTAATTGTTGATTGAGAAATTGATCACGTTCTGGGTCTGGGATTCTCGTATACGTTCCATAAGTTGTCAATCGTTTTAAAATCGCTTTTTGCACGGCGCTTTTAATTCTGCATGTCGTCAATTCTTTTCTAGGGGCTTTCTCCTTGATTTGATCAAAGACAATCCTGACAATGTCGCAATTTAGCTTATAGGGAGAAATGTAGCTCACTTTGAATTTCTTCGATATATCATCCTGTATTGCTCTCAACGAGTTTATTGAAATTAAGAAAGCCTTCTGACAAATCTCCAACGTGTCCGATTGAATGTTATGGCGCATTTTGCCCAGCTCATGGCACATTTGATCCAGGATTTCATTCCTTTGCTGGAGCGGAATTCTCTCCAAGTTTCGTCCGTTCATCACATCGTACCACTGGGTCGTTATTTCAATGAGATCAGCGAATTGCTTAACGCTTGAATTTGAGCGGAAAACTGCTGCTATTGTACGAGAGAATAGTTCAGCAGCCAAGGGTTCTGCTAATTCTTTGGCACCGGCTGGCAAAGGACCGTTGTGATTTTTTATTAGTGATGTTACCGTCTTAACACTGAAAATATCTCCGTTGTCTATGATGAATCCGCTTTTAAATATCCAACTTCGTAGTAAATTTGCTAGATTTGTTGAATCTGGAAAGACATAGATTTTTTCTTCCCTTTTGCAAGGATGTCTGATGTAATGTTGCGTTTCCGTCAAGTTAAATCTGTCGCAAAGTAGCTCATCGCCAATGAGATAGTTGGACACTAATCCAACGATGTTATAACCGATTTCTGTCATGTCTTCAATGACATAATCCAGCGTTGTTATGTCGATTTCAGTATCAAAGCCGCAATAGATCATTTGCTGCCAATTATGTATAAGTCCTCGAGCGTAAATTATTTGAACAGTCCTATGCGGACCAACAATTTGATCTTCGACCTGGTCGTACTCATATTTGCATTTAATACTTTCCTCGCTAACAGCCAGAACTGTTACAAGCTCCTCTTTTGATTTCTGCTTGGCCATAAGTTCTAACATTTTCAGAATCTCTTTAGATACACCATTTGGAAATGTAATACGGGATGAGATTTTCCGCAGTGTACGCGAATTGGGCAATGGATACTTGAGCTCTTTCAACACAAATTGATAGGATCTTGGATTGAGATATTTGAAAGTGAATGCATCCAATACTTCCGTAGGTGTCCACATCACATTATTTTTATTATCGAATAAAACATCGAATTGATTTCTCGTAAGGACATGCTGGAATTTCTTGAAGAAAGCTTCCTTTGTGTTTGCCTCCACTTCATATTCCGCATCAAGTTCGCGTATATAATTCTCGGTAATTGCCGAGTGAAGATGTTGAACTTTCTTCTTCTCGTGCTCCAAATCCCTTTTCGTTTTGTACAGTTCTTCGTAGGTTTCCCTCAGTAATGAGTTCTTCGTGCAGAGTACATTTAGGATCTCATGCTGTTTTTTCATCACAATTGATGTCGCCGCCTGATTCATTTTATCGTTATTTGTTTCTACTTTTACCTCCTCTACAATTTGCTTGCTGCTGTCTTCCGCAGAGATGCCCTTCATCTCTTTGTCTGTTGGAGTAATTCTGGGGGATTTCGCGGATGGTTCAATTGTGGAGGTCGAATTGCTACTATCGCTTTGTTTGCTTTTCGCTGCTGTTTTTTGATCATCTTTTGTGGGAGTTTTTGAGCCTCTTTCCGCTTCGACTGAATGCAGTTTGGATGATCTCCTACTATTAGTAAGTCGCGAAGGAGTCGCTGCAAGAAATAGCACCATTACAGGAAAAACTGGAAGTATATACAAAAAACCACTCACCTCTTCTCTTTAGGCATTTCTCGCCGTTGGAATTAGATTCGAAGTCGTCTTCGTTGAAGTGTTCTGAACATATAAACGACTCGGTCGATATCAGGTTTTCTCGGTTCACAAATTTTACCCACTGTTCCAAAACAGCCTCGCTAATTGGAAATGAATGCAGCACGACTTCCGAATCTTTGGTTTTCCGCAGACAATAGGAGTTTTTGCAATGCAGCACCGCGCAAACCTTCATCTTTGGATAATTCTGATACAAAGTGTTTAATTAAAATCCTTTTAGCGGATATATTTAAGACATTATACCGCACTTTGTTTAGGTGCGCGTTTTACGTTTCAAGGCTATGGTAAATTACGACAACAAAAACATACCCAGTTGGAAAACTGTCCCTATCAAAGATGATGTTCGCCTAAAGAGCCAAATACAATGATACCCACACAACATTTACGGCTACAGATTACGGCGACAATGTCGCCCTCCATATACAATGGCGCACACTTTGTTGTTCTAAACATAATTTGCTTTTCACAGATAAAACTTTTTATTCACCCACGCACTCAATTAATTGTTCTTCGAAATTCATTTTTTTCATTCCTTGGTCTTGATTATTCTTTATTTCTTTCATTTGAATTGTGACAGTCAGTGAGCTAGATATAACATTTTTTGTACCCAATTATCATAAAATCTAAGCAACACAGCATACGAACTATATTTCCTAATACTTACTTTAAATGAAGAAATTTAGATTTTATGACATGCCCATAAGATTTCATTTTGAATCAACCACTAAATTTTGTATGCGAGCTGGCCGACAAAAGTTAAATTCAATTGAACTTTTTACGACGACAAAGTTGGTCGGATTCATTGTATATAGAAGCATAGAGTCCTATGAGTTTAAAACCTGAAATGTCGCCGTAAATGTTGTGTGGGTATCATTGTATTTGGCTCTTAAAGTGCATGTAAACCAGGGTAGTGCGGTATTATAGCGAAAGCACAATGATGCGTTAGATTGTGTTTACATTAGGCGATGTGAGACGCTACGTGTTATCGCAAACGTGAAATGGTTTATTTTCAGGATTACTGCGGCACCATACGTGGAGTATCTTTTGCTCTGGCCGTGTAACCACACATGCCATTTAAATGTGTGCGTGTGTAGGGCTCAGAATTTTTTAATCAAACCGATTTGTCTTTTATGTGTGCGTGCTTTTGCTCTATTGCGCTGCCATTTTTCGAGGAGTATTTCCCCGCTAATTCCCGAGAGCGTCTTTTCCCCAAAACCGGTTTTTTTTGCACCTATTTAACGTACCGTCTCGCATGGCCTATTGGGATTCACTTTGAGGAGGCATGGCCTATTGGGATTCACTTTCATCATTTTTCTGCACACGGTTCGCTTCATCTGGATTCACTAAACCGGTTTCATCAACAAAACTAAAGACACAGGTTTCAACAACCAGACTCAAACCGGTTTGCGACCGATAATTTTAAGTGAATCTAAGCTTCGTTCGCTCTTTTTGGTTTCCCTCCCCAGTGAAAAATTATTAAGGCATTATCGCTAAGGTGTCTTTAAGACATGAGACAAATAATATAAAAGCCTCCAAATTAAAATGAGATGGAAGGAAAAACGCGCCTTTTATGCGTGGGGCAAAAACATCTACTATTAATGTTGCCTTAGTTGTAAGGCCTTATATACGCGGAAATGGCCTATACAAAAATAAGGCAACAATAAGATAAAGATAATGCATTAAGATAATGCCTTTATAATGCCTTAATAAGACATTTTTTGTTCACTGGGATTCGTTGACTCATTCCATTTCCATGCGGCCGAAATTGACTGTGCAAACGACATCTGAGATAACAAAAGAACTCGCCGTCTATAGGTGTAGGACGCACAATAAACCTGTGGCAACGAGGTACTCTAAACAAATAGCTTGGTTATAACGTATTTGTACGCCTAGTCCACTGGGCTGTTCCTTGTATTTATTCGGTCATTTTGTTTGGCTGAAGGGAAGTTCTGGCGCGTAACATTTATAATTCTTGTAATTCGGAGTTGAAAATCCACGAAAAACTCCAATTCAAAGTGATTCAAACGTGCGTCGTACTGAGATTAATAAGAGAACCTAGGGTAAAGTAATTTTTTTTTATCTTTGTGTCAACTGTGAGAAGTTTTCTATCGCCATCCAATCAGACCGCGTCAAAAATGGAAGAAATTGAATACCTCGACGAATACGAAGATTTGCTGAAATCCGATGGTAACTGAAAATTCGTGGTTATGCTTAGTGGCGAATTCCAATAATTGTTTAATGTTTATAGGGATCCTGTCGATTTATAAAAACCCAGAAGTAGGCGACAGTTCACAGAATGAGGCTGACAATCAATACAGTAAGTATATTCGCCCTCCCCCCAAACCCTTCCTTCTCGGTTTTCAATTTATGAGAAAAACTATCTTTAATTTTAGTTGATTCGTTCCTTGAGGAAGAATATGTATCCAATGATCAGGAATATGTTTCATCCAGCCGAAAAGGTGAGTTGATATTAAACAAACGAGGCCAAGAGAAATCTGCCTTGCAGACGTATTCTGATTTTTTTATTGGACACAATTGGTTTTACTAAATAATTTACTTAATCAAAGATTTGTTCACATTGATTACACTAACCGACAAAAAGAAACTATTTTTCCGTGTTGTCGAATTCAGTCAAATTGTTTTCAGGGGCATCAAATTACCCAAAAATGATTGAAATATCCACAGCAATAAATAAAAAAATTCAGTTTATGTATATGAAATTTTTTCGACAAAATACAATCTTTTTTTTTTTGTTTTTATACCCGTATGGTGAAACCAAAGGGTATATTAGATTTACCTTACCATTTGTAACGTCAAGATCCCGTCATCACACAAAAAAATGAATTACAAAAGTGTGTTTAGAATGATAAAAAAAATTGAATTTTGTATGTCCGTCCGTCCGTATGTCTGTCCGTCCGTCTGTCTGTCCATTTGTGGCGCGGATTGCGGGCGCACGGATTGAGCTAGAGACTTTGGAATAAATTTTTAATAAAAAATTGGAATAAATTTTAAAAAATCTTATTGAAAAGTTTGACTTCAAAGTGAAATTTTGATACAACTGCTCGAATTTTGATACGAATATCACCACAAGGGTTTTCAATAATTGCCAAATTGGCAATTATAGCTTTCGTTATGTTTTTTTTCTGGAAAACCAATCAGTGACGTCAGATTATTCTAATAGATTGTAAAATCTTTGTCAGCAATATGGCTGTTGTTCCATATTATCTTAGAAATTCGTAAACCGAGAGTTTTATCGGGAGCATCATCTGATTTGCTTTCTGAGTTATTGGGAAGTAAAAACATAACAAAAGCTATAATTGCCAATTTGGCAATTATTGAAAACCCGTATGGTGATATTCGTATCAAAATTCGAGCAGTTGTATCAAAATTTCACTTTGAAGTCAAACTTTTCAATAAGATTTTTTAAAATTTATTCCAATCAGATTTTGATGTATGGGAGTTTTATGTAGAATCATATCCTAAATAACTTTTGTTCTTGCACTTTTTTGATAAGATGCGCCGTTTTTGAGATATTCGCAAAAAAAATCAGGAGGGCAGAAGCTTACTATTCTAGGTGGTAATTAGCCGGTTATTAAATGGGCTTTTGCGATTTTAAAAGTTATTGCAACAACGTACATGTTATTATTACGCCACAATTGATTTTAACATAACCTTAAAACAAATTTAAACTCACAATAAACACCCATCGTTTTACCTATCCATTGTTTTACCTATCTTACATATGAGGCGTTAAAAGCTAGAGTGGACCAACCCACATGTCGAAATCGTGAATTTTTTTGTGTTTGAATCACTATTGCGAGTGAGTTTTTAGATAAAAATGTTTGGATGCACAAAAGAACATTTCAACATTGAATAATAAAGTCCACAGAATTTTTTTTTCCAAAAATTTACAGTCAATAATAGTACAAAAGTGGAAAAGCCTCAAAAACTCGATTATGTGACTTGGTCCACTCTAGCTTTTAACGCCTTATATAAGAAAGGTATTAAAACCACTTCAGAAACTGAAATCATAGCGGAGCCTCGCCCGTCCGCGGGACATATCGACCCAGTTCGATGAGTCCGCAATATGTTTGCATTGTCTGTAACGATCGACTTGTATCAGTAAACCTTAACCGATTTTGATGCGGGTTTTTGCATTCAAAAACTGTATCATGATAGAACCCTATTGAACGTGATTCAAAAACCCGTTTTCGAGAAAATCGCAAAAATCTTTTACATTTGTTTGGGAGAGGGGGAAGGGGTGATTGAATTTTTCCCCATGTTCAGAACAGGTTTATCTTTTGATAAAAGTCTGTACCACGCCAAATTTTAACTTTTTACTTCAATTAGTTCTCGAGTTTTCCAATGTTTTTGTACGAAAATTTCAACATTATACCCAATTATATTCATCATATGAAGTTTGATTATGTAAGAAAGGTATAATAGCACCGTTATGTGTTTTAAGCTGTGTTTTAAGGATCTATATAGCTCTCTTAATCGGATAATTAAAAATATGACCGTTACTAAATATGACCGTGGTTGTTTAATTAATTCATTGTTTCTGTTCTTTAAGTTATTGGCTGGGTCTAGTCGGGATTTTCTACGTAGTTCTGTAATTAAAAATATGGATTATAATGAAATACTCTTACTAAACATAATTTTTTACAATTTTAGAAATATCCGGCAGACCAACATTTTCATCATCCAAGGATCGCTCAATAGATATGTCCCGCATTCATCGAGAAGAAGACTACGATGTTGATGACAGAACGAGTGAAAATCCAGAAATTTACAATGAAATAATGAAGGACAGAGAGGAATTCAAATCCAATAGGGAAAAGTGGTTGAAAACGCTAACAAATATCGGTGGACCTGATAAGAGGATTAAAATAATATCCAATAGGCCACAACCGAAGCCTCAAAGTCCACTAATTCAGAGGAAGATAATACCAGGCGTTAAACCACAAAATCAAAAAACTCTTCTTGTAAGAAAAGTTTTAAAGAATCCAATTCAACGACTAGAAGATCCACTAAATGTAAAATCCTCCTTTGATGATCCACTGCATGCTCTGTGGCGTCCGATTTCGCGTCCAGTTTCACGTCCAGTATCACGACCTGCGATACGTTCTGTCCCAAAGCCACAGACGGTGTCAGAAGAAAGAATGAAAAAACAATCTCCGGATTTGCATGGGAAATCATCATTGCGAAGATATTCAGCCGAGTTTCTCGATCCGGAAGATGAGGACCATGATACTATCAAAGAAATTGAAGAGACATTGAAATATTTTGAGGGTGAAACTGACGAAAAACCCAAGCCGAAGCCACAAGTACCAGCACAGTCATCACAATCCGGAGTGAAACGCGGAATTACGGTCATTAAGCGAAAACTGAATGATGTGGACCCCGATAGAAGGAAAATTATTAGATTATCACCGCAGGGTAACATGCATAAATCACCAATGCAAAGACCTCTGACATCGGCGAAATCTATGGATTCATTGAATGTTCTATCGCGTATGGATTCGAAACCCATAACAAAAATAGAAATAAGGAACAACACTTTAAATCGATCTTTGATCAAATTGAAATTGAATCCAGGTAACAAGCCATTAATTAGGCTATCTGATACGTTAAAGAATCCAAGGAAACCGGAAAGAATCAGCCTGAAGTTATCGGATACAGATTGTGGCGTTATTAAACATCGGCGTAAGACAACCACTGAACTAGAATTATCGAGTCATCGAAAGATTGAGGAACCCAAAAATTATGTTCCGCTACGTAATGACCAGCAAGACATTAAGAATATTTCGAAGATAAATGAACAAGTTAAGAGGGTGCAAATTATTAGAAGGCCACCAGTAAGAGCGAAATCAGTTCAACCAGAGGATACGATACCCAGGAAAATAGAAAAAGAGATTGTCGTAAGGCCGAAAATAGAAAAAGAAATTGTCGCAAGGCCGAAAATAGAAAAAGAAATTGTCACAAGGCCGAAAATAGAAAAAGAAGTTATCACAAGGCCGAAAATGGAAAAAGAAGTCATCGCAAAGCCGAAAGTTCAAAAAGAAATTCTCGTGAAGCCGAAAGGTCAAAAAGAAATTGTCCTTAAGCCGAGAGTTGAAAAAGAAGTTGTCCTGAAGCCGAGAGTTGAAAAAGAAGTTGTCCTGAAGCCGAGAGTTGAAAAACAAGTTACCGTTAAACGGAATGTTATGGAGTTAAAAGGAAAGAAATTTGTAAGTAAAAACATAAATTTATCCACCTAGTGGTTAGATTATATTTTTTTTCATAATTAAACCTCATATATGGTGAAAGATTGGTTAAAATGTTGACATTTTTATATAAAAACATAACAAAAGCTATAATTGCCAATTATTGGCAATTATTGAAAATCCGTATAGTGATATTCGTATTAAAATTCGAACAGTTGTACCAAAATTCCACTTTGAAGTCAAATTTTCCAACAAGATTTTTTAAAATTTATTCCAATCGGATTTTGATGTATGGAAGTTTTATGTACAATCATATCGTAAATAACTTTTGTTCTTGCACTTTTTTTTTTGATAAGATGCACCGTTTTTGAGATATTTGCAAAAAACGTTTTCGTTCGTATGGGGGGTCAGAGGAGTTCAGAGGAGTGACACGGTCCTCGTCAGACAGAATAGTGTCAACTCCTCCTGCTCTCTATGACAGAAATTGATTATTTATTGGATGGATCATAGGCACTTACAGCAATTATATATATTCACCATCCGAATTAATTCTACTGTGCGAATTATTTTAGAAATCTTCAGCTTGAGATTTTTTTTTTTGCACAACAGAAAAATTTTTTAAGCTGGATATTTATAGTATCTTTAATTTATCTGAAAGCGGATTGCATCAATCGATATAGCACCTCAAAAAACCGATAAAATGAGGAAAATCTCAAAAAATCGATTTTGTCGGATTCGTCAAAACAATATTCTAGCGACCATCAGATTCAAAGCGCTGCTAAAGTTAAGCGGCAGCTGTGTAGCCTTTTTTTAGCTGGCTTTATAGTCCGCGTAGGAATTTATACCGTCGCTTCACTTAGGACACAAGCGACGAAAATTGAGCATCGACATAAACTCACCTATTCAATTAATTCTCCTATAATGAAGCCATATCACTTTGAATATCTGTTATTCAATAAAACATAACGTTTGTTTTTTTTTAATTTTAGAAAAACAAAAAAGTGCCAAAATTGCCACCAACAATACGATGTTCAATTCGTTTAGACAGGAATGCAGTTAAGAAGTGGTTACAGGCACATAAAGTGGAGTCTTCTCTCCCTAGTCCAAAAATTTCATTGAAAAGGAGGGGCAGAGGAGCCAAACAGAACTTAAAACCGAGTTCAATTGAAAAGAACAATGATGATAGTACCGTTAAAACCGCTCGCACAAATGATTCAACTGAAAAATTGGCAGAATCAGCCGTAAGTGAAGCTCAAAATGCAAGTACCAGTAAGAGAAAAACAGCATTAAGGGATGAATCACCAACTCCTATTATAAAACAGCCGCAAGGTAAGACTGGTTTGTGTAATTTTTCATTTCCTTTATTGAATTTTTAAAATTGCTTTTCAGTATCACTACATTCGGGTAGAAAAATTCGAGCAACTGCCAAGGCCACTCCAATTGTAACATCAACGCCTATAAATAAGGCAAATACTAGAAATAAGAAGGATTGGAGTATAGCAAGCACGATTAATGAAACGCCAATTGAAAAACTCAGTCAACAGCCTCTTTTGACCGTGTCTACGCCCAGTCAAATTAATGCCAGTCTCGAAAAGAGGGTAGCAATTAAAAACAATCTTTTAGAGAAAAAGCAAACTGATAACAGTAAAGATGTGGAAGTGGTTCCAATAGACGTTCAAACTACAAAATCCGGTATAATGAATTTGAAGCAAACAATAGAATCGATAAAGAGTCAGTTGAAGGAATCTGCAAGTTCAACATCGAAGGTTGATGAGGGTAAGGCTACTACGCCGGTAAATTACCAAAACGTCGCGGTCTATGGTAATACAACTGTGAGATCGGTGAAAAAACCACATATCGACATAATTGATCTGCCCAGTACGCTCTTTGTTGAGACGAAATTTGTGCGACGAAGCGATAAACAATCAAATGCCGTAATCCCGGTTCCAACACCTACTCAAGTTAATGTCCCAAAACCACAACAGATCGAAGCAGTTGCGAGTGGTCAAAAGCAGGTAGTGGAAATCGCTCAACCGATAACGCAAGTATTACCCATGCTGGAAGAAATCGATATGTTAATCGGTGATAAAGTTACAAAAGAGGTCCAAAAACAATTGCGTATCATTAGCGAAGGATTTTCATGGCAGAAATACGTTGAAGAGCAAAAACTAAAAGCCAAAGCGAATCGAATGGAGAAGTTAAATTGTATCAAAATAAGTGTAAACACCGCCAGTGAAATGTTGAATTGTCTGAAAATATTCTTGGCGAATGATGATACCGAGGAAGAAACCTCATCACCTACCATAGCTTCTATGGCTGTGGCTACGCCTTCAATAGCTGAGAGTAATTTAATATTGCCGGATAGCACAATGAATCAAAGTAATGCGTTGGATATTAGTCCGTCGCCTATAGGTTTGACAGAATCGAATTCAATTGGAGCAGTCACCCCCAATGCACCATTGCAGACATCTCCAAATGAATTACGATTTAAAAAAATCAAAATTCCATATGTTCCGCCAGAATCACGGGCAAAGGCCGCATCAACAAACAGCACCACAACTGTTAGTAGATCGACAAATGCAATTACAAAAACTAAGGAAATGAGAAAAACTCCGTCGACACTTCATCCCAGTGCTGATGTACAGCCAATTATCGTCAACAATGTTTCGTCCAGTGAAGTTATTGTGCCGGAGCCAACGAGTTCTGTGTTGCAAGTGTCGCCAACACCAACAGAAGTAATATTGCCTTCAACTCAAGACAGCGATGGCTCTACTATCGCCCTATAATTAGTTTTATCAATTACTTCAAGGCAATATATTGACAGGTAATTAACCGTTAAACACGATTGAGAGATTTATTTTTAATACGGGTGGGTTGCGACAGGTGGGGTTGATCCTAAGCGTACTAATTTTATGGATGAAAACTCACACAGATAAGAATTTGTTACAGAAATTGCACAATTTTCAGTCAATTTAAGTTTTTTGACAATTTGTTTGTAAGATAAATCTTACCTTCAGTGTACAAAAAGATAAATAAAAATATGTTTTCAACTCGTCTAGAGATTTGTGTTAAATTTTTACTTATACGAAAGATAAAGTATTTTATTCATGAAAAATTTCAACCTCTAAACTTAGTCTAAAAACATATCCCGAGCATTCCTGAGTAGATTGGAACATTTTTACAGAAATATCTTTCTGTCTGTTAGACTTTGATTACACACGGACTCAATGAACCTCCTGCTTGAAACTTTTGTGATTACACGCAGTTGAACGTTGAACTGAACCCCAAACCGAAAAGTGGAACGATTGGAAATTTGGCTATTTTTATTTCAATAATTTGTTGTCTATTTATTGCCCATTCCATGTGATTTCAAAATTATAGGTCCTTAATTTTTTACAAAATTGGATGTTTACTTTTATCCCTATATTTTTTTTTCAAATTTTTGAAAAATGGGGTAAAGGTAAACACCTTTTTTTTTATCCTTTTTTTATATACGTATCTGCGCAAAATTTCAAGTCTCTAGCTCAATCCGTGCGCCCGCAACCCGCGCCACAGACACCCGGACGGACGGACATGCAGAAGTTAATTTTTTTTTATCATTCTAAACACACTGTTGTAATTCATTTTTGTGTGTGATGACAGGATCTTGGCGTTACAAACAGTAAGGCAAAGTTAATATACCCTTTGGTTTCACCATACGGGTATAAAAAGGGTGATTACATTTGCCAGAAATTGTTTACATTAACCCCATTATAGTGTTTACATTTGGACATGAGGTTACAAATGAGGGGGTAAATGTAAACAGACAATAATTTTTTACAGTTTGTTTATAGCCAACAATTAACATATATAACCCATCTCAGGCAACTATATTGTTCGTATATTAAGCTAAAACATACATCCTTCTTTTAAAAAATCCCTTCAAAATATAATTCTTTTCCCTCTTAGGAAAACTGAAATCACAATAAAAAGAAGCACTCACTTTGACCGCTCATACACAACGAACCCTCTCTTAGATATATTGTGGCACGTGTCCGCAGTGAGATAAAATATCAATTTTTAATATATTGTCTAGATAAGCTAAGAAGGAATAGCAGTTTGGGGACAACCAATAGTGTTTACAATTACCTCTGTTTACATTTACCCACTTTGACCCTACATCAAAAATACCCTTTTGAAAAAACAAAATTAGTAATCTTTTGTTGACGTAAGCCTTCGATTGCAACAAAACTGACAGATTTCGAATTAATAGTCCGTTATGCTTGCTACACACGTTCGACGGAATACTCATCGCTCCTCGCCGTTTTGATCCGTTTACTCCGTGAAACAGCGTTCTGCAAACGGCAAACAAAATCATTTGATCTTTCGCACCGGCGAAAAACGCGGCCGAATTGCCATCCACACCAGCGATGTCCCCCTACTACAATTGTAGTAAATCTACTATTTTCGCCTTCAAAAGCCTTAGTGCGTAGTAAATCAAATCTACTACTATTTTTTGTAAAATACATGAATCAACCAATGAACGTGGAGTAATTCGGCCACCGCTTTTTAACTATAGTATAATGAAAAGAAAGAACTATAACAAACCAATATTGTAAGTAAACCACGAAGAACAAACCAAAATCGGAAGAGAAAAGTGGAGTAATTAACGGAAAGTTTTCATTAAGAGACGTTTTGTGGATCTTGAAGGCAAAAATAAATACGAATTATCCAGAGGACCAAAATGCATTAGTTTTTTACGAATTATCGAAATTTTTTAAGGGACCGGCAAAATTCATATGGATTAGCAGGATATACGAATTATCGGGCTACGAATTAGCGGGATTCTAGTGTAATTTTGAAAATATTAGTGATTTTATAAAGACAATACAAAGGTAGAATTATTTCATAAAGAAAAAAAAATAGAAACTATTCGAGATGCGCACGCTACGGTGTCTACAAATCGAATGATTTTTTTTCGATGACACGTCGTTCCGCCTTCGGTTGAAATGAAATTTTTGCTTTGCGTACGCTTTTTCGGGAAAAACTCCGCTGTTACAATTTCAATAAGGATAATGCACATATCGTTTTTTCCATTTCTCCTCTTAAAAACTGGCATTAGAGGGTTTTCCAGTCCAGCGTAGTCCAAGTGGTAAAATACTTGGCTCGTGTTCCGAAGGTCGGTGGTTCAATTGCCGACTGTCGCACGCTGTGACTCAAGTCCACTTAACTTGCTTTACGAAATGAGGAATGATAGTTGACGCTCGGTGTTAACGACATTATCGGTCTAGATTGCTATCACGGCCTCTGCTGTGTATATGTGCAACGTGAAAACCTTACAAATGTTGTAATTCATTCATGGTTCGCAATCCATGTAAAACTGTAGGTGCGAGGCAGGGAAGAAATTGTAAAGAAACCTCAATTGGCTGCGTTCAGACGAGGTTGAAACTGGTTGAAGTCAACCAAGTTACTCTGGGTGAAAAAAACCTGCTTGCGTTCTCACGTAGTGTTTTTCAACTTTTGCGCTGCAGTATATTTACACATTCTATGTCAATGTGTGCATGTAGCAAGAAAAATTTTGTGAACCCCCACCATTGAACTCTATGTGTGTATGTGTTTTCAACCAAGTTCACCCGGCCTAGCTGAATTCCCCGCATACACCCGATAGCGTCTGGCCCGTAAAATCGAGTGGAAACTTGGTGAAGTCAACCAGTTTCAACCTCGTCTGAACGCAGCCATTGAGGAGGCCCAGGCTCTTCGAGAGCTGTAGCGCTGAGGATAATAATAATAAGTTGGATAAGTAAAGTCTAAACCCCAATTACGTGTTCGCGCGTGCGGCAGCCACGCGGTGAAGGTAAAAACTACGTATATATATGAGTAAATGTATAATTGCGTGTTGCTCAGACGCGTTGCCGCGTGCCTGCCGCGTAGAGTAGGCTCAGTTTCTACTTTTAGACGCGGTGGCAACTACTAGATGCCAGAACAAAATCATGCCGCACGCGCGAACGCGTAATTGGGGTTTAGGCTTAAAGCAGCAGCCAGTGCAGCGGTTTGTATGGAAAACGATGTTCTATATAGCTCAAAAACATAAAACGCGAAAACAAAACAAAATCCCCAAGTTTTTATGTTATTCAAATTGACAAATGTCACATTCTTGTGTGGGTACATGAAAATTGAGGGAATTTTTAGGCCAGCTATCTGAAGTTGTCGGTTTTCACATTTTATCTAGAATTGGGTTTGGCAGATTTAGTTATATTTGGGTCTACGACTTATGTGTAATGCGTGAAAACTGAACGGTTAAGAACGCAGTTACCGTATGAAATATGCAATGGAAATATCACTAACATTTTAAACATTTCCATTGAGCACACCTAATAAAGTATAATAACAAAATTTTCCTTTTCAGGAATTGGAAAATGGATTGGAAAATGGATTGTTTTAACATAGTCGTATTTGCCTGGATTCTGGAATTACATATTTATAACCAACGTGTAATAAATGAGGCGATATCTGCAAAAGTGGTGTAAATCAAAAAAATGTCAAAACGAGGATAAGTTCGTTTTAAATTTTCGGCTAACTTACACCCCTTTTGCATACCACGACTCAAATATACTTGACACCACAGAGATAAAAAAAAAGTACTGCATAGGTTTATAAAGGCGAGAAGCGAAATCAATATTTAAGAAATAATAATAAGAAAATATATCTATTATATAATAAAATAATTTAATTATTTTAGTATAATCACCGTAAAAAAAGCAAACGTTGGTTAATAATAAAAAATAAATGTTAAGATTTATTTTTAGCAATGTACAAAAATTTTAAAAATGAATAAATTTTTTAAGTTGTTGAATTGAGTAATATAGTTTTCCTGGCTTTATGGGTTAGTTGTTAACTTTCACTGATTTTGTAAATTATTCAATAAGAAAGTATGGAATTGTTACTTTAACTTTTTAAAAGTATAACATTTTAAACTATTAAATATTTTAACAATCATTTGAAAATCTTATCTGAAATAAAGCCAGGTCTTAAATAAAATTTCAAAAGTAAAGTTATTAATTTGTGTGTATTTTTACTTTGTAAATATGTGTTTTTTATTAGTTTAATTTTTTATTTCGACTATAAAATGGTGTTTATTAGCAGTGGTTCCCAATTTTTTTCGCGACTTTTTGTTTTTTAATTTAGAGCAGTGGTTCCCAAAGTGGTCCCTACGGACCCCCAGGGGTCCCCGGGATCATTCAGGGGGTCCGTGGAAAATTAAAATTGATTCGGGGGTCCCTGAACAACGTCAGGGGGTCCGCGCAAGGTTTAATATGAAATAAAAAAATGGTGACACATTTTTATTAATATATGGAAGTTAAAATAAATAACAATGAATAAATTATTAGCGATTTTAACGTCCTAATTAAAATATTTATAGTTAGACATATTGGGTTTTATTATTTAATATAATGCACCCTAAAAGTTATAGCTTACTATTTTATATTTTTGTTTAATTTGTTTACTTCTGTGAATAACCAAATCCGCGAATGTTTGGAATTACTGTACATTACCCCACGACTCCATTAGACTTTTTTCCAGATTGTATTTAAATCCAATCACGAAAAAATCTAATGGAGACTCAAAAAATCTTGCATCATGATTTAAATCTGCGTACTGTCATGATTTTTTTGGCTACTGAAAAGTAGGATTTTTTTTGACATTTGCTCAGTCAAATTGGCTGATTTCTAGTTGGCTGCCCTGATTACCTCCTGGTTGACATTTCTAAGTACGCTATGGAGACACGATAAAAATGAAAAATCATGACTGAAAATGCCCACGCGCTGATTTTTTTATTCGCCAAAATATGGAGTGGGGGAAAAAATCATGATTCTAAAAAGTCTAATGGAGTCGAGGAGTTACTGGATTATTATATTCTGTTGTGAATTAATTGGTACAAAATGAGTACCTACACAATATGTGACATTTACATGAAATTTTATCCTCACATCTCAAATAATTAATTCAAGAGAGCGTTACATTGCAGCATTCAATTTTTATTATAATTAATTAACAGTGGTTTGTTGCAAATAAAATTTTTGATATTGTAACGGTCCACGGGTAAGAAGTTGCAAGGACATTCGAGGTTAGGGATGCCAACGATACCTCGATGTTTGCAAAACATCGAGGTATCGTTGAAAAATATCGAGTTTTAACCTCGATGTTGAACAGACCGATATATCGAGGTATCGATGTTGTTATCCACGATGTTAGAACATTACTCTTTATAAAATTAGTAGAGAAACTAATTTTAGGACTAGAGGGACTAGTTTTTAGATAGATTTAATATAGCCACTCAAAGATTTGTTTAAATTTTCTTTGGTATCAATTCCATCTTTCTACAAGATTTTGCAAAAAATACCAGAGCTAGCCATGAAATTTTACAGAGAAGTTTGGTCCTGATGTGGAAATCCGTTAACCGGAAGTAACCAAAACGGCGGTTTTTTAAAAGCTATGCGGTTTTTTGCGATTTATTCCGAAACTAACCATTTTCCAGTAGTCTTATGTATTACAAAACTTGCAGACAATAAAATTTGCTACATTTATGTCTTTTACTAGAACTCCGTTATAAAGATATGCCGGTATTTCAAAAAAAATTTTTTTTTGGGAATATCTCGAAAACTAATCGGTTTTTGGTGGTTCAACGTATAAGAATTCAAACCGTGTTAATTCTACCTGAGTGCACTCCACCCACAGTAGAGCATCCGCCAGGTAGCTAAATTATTTATTAAATTTAACTTTTTCAAAACATCGGAAAAACTATGTTTTCAGGACGATGTTTTTTGACATCGATGTCGCCTTAAAAAAACATCGATTTTCGATATATCGAGGTTTTATGAACGATGATGCATCCCTATTCGAGATCTGGCGTGAACGCTTCGAGAATGTTTGAGATCTGCACACGAGAACGTTCGAGACCTCGGCCGAACATACAGGAACGTTGGCAAACGAGCCGCGAATATAAAAGGCCGCGTCTTGGGCGGAGATTCAATAAATACTTCTTCAACAAAATGTTTTATTTATATTTTATTTTTACATCATCATTTACCATTCAAGACATTAAAGTTGAATTTGTAATTTTTCTATTATGCATTTATGTAGTTTTTCACCCAGGGTCCATGGGCAAGTTTCGACTATGAAAAGGGGTCCGTGGGCAAGTTTTGACTATGAAAAGGGGTCCGTGGGCCAAAAGAGTTTGGGAACCACTGATTTAGAGTGTTAAAAGGGTTGAAAGCCCCTTTTCCGGGTAGAACTCGTTTAGAAAAATGCGCTGCAGTTGAATTTTCAACCTTTATTGTTTCCAAAAAAAGGTTCTGTACCAAGTTGTTTGTGGCATAAGCAGGGCCGTATCGAAGGTTCTGGATTGGGGGGGGGGGGGAGACGTCTCAATTTTCCCAACTCGAACATCTAATTTTTCCCAACTGGGATGTACATAATAAAAATTCCTTTTCCTTGCCCAGAATCTCTGACAAGAAACAACTGATATAATGAAATATCAGTTGTGGTCAACACAAAACTTTCTTCTACAAAATCTACGACCCTGCGCAATTTACGCTAGAGCCCTGTCGCGTTGTCAACCTAAGACGACCTCCCAATAAATTCTTGGTTTATTCAAAAATATCAAAAACGTACAAAATTTGAGATAGCTTGAGAACTGTAAAAGATATCAATTTACGGTAAATGGCAAAAAGGTAGAAAATTTTAACATCTCCAAGTTTTCCTTAAATTAATTTGTCGAAAAATCGTTAGTTTGCCAGTAATTTGCAAAAACATATTTTTTTTATATTTTAATCTAAATATCTCAATAACGGTAAGAAACAAAATTGTGCAGAATGTCATTCTCATTATTTCACTTCATACATTCAGTCAGCAAAACCCCATTAGTTTTCAAGATAATCGCAAAAACTGTTTTTTTTTTGGAAATAACGGTTTATCTCGATAACAGGTTGAGATATCGAGTTATATCTAAAGACAAAAGTGTGGGAAATTTTATTTTCTAAAAGTTTCGTCGTACTTAAGGCCACTAAAAAACGCGTAGTTTGGGAGTAAATCGAGAAAAACGAAATTGCGATTTTTGAAAAACCGCCATTTTGGATACTTCCGGTTAACGGATTTCTACCAAAAGTTGATAGGATCGTCCCATTTCAGGACCCAACATGCCTATAAAATTTCATGGCTCTAGCTTTATTATTTTTTGAGAAATCTTGTACACAGACTGACAGACAAACTGACAGACAGACTGACAGACAGAACGACATTTTTTTAATATGACTCCAATCGACTCAGGAGTGATCGGGAAATTTTTTTTAGGCAAAATTAAGAGGTCGAAATTTTTCATGAATACAATACTTTATTGCACTCCGTAGAAGAAAGTAATTTTTTTTTATTTTTCACAATTAAATAAAGGGTAAACACTAATAATCTTATGCGACTTGTGACCACAAGAAGTACATTTGACTTTATATCGCTTATTTTTGGCACTTTCTTTTGTATTCAGATTTTATCCGAATCCAGTGTTGACATAAACTTATAAGAAATTAAATACATATTACTTGAAGCAGTTCTTACCTATTCATTTGTTTAAAAAATCCGAACACCGATGGTACAACAATTACACTATATTTTCAAAACTCACTGTTTCAGCACGAATATACTAGATCGCTCGATTTGCTGTCTCAAATGGTCCCATTTCAATACAGTTCAATGAATCAAAACGAGTTAAGTAAGAGCGAGATAACCGTATGACTATAAATATAGTCCTTTCGTTTAAACCGTGAGCTGTCAAAGGAAAATAGACTTTCGGAATGGTGTTGGCGCATAAAGTTAGTCTCAAACTTGTGAAATTTGAATTTCGCGGCGGACGAAATTTGAATTTCGCGATATTATACAGTTCAGTGGATGCGTTTAAGTATGATAAAGAGGGAAATACTTTTGGGACCATTTTTCAGCAGAGCTTTGTGTCACCATACTATGTTATATAGTTCTGTGCCATAAACTGATGAGAACATTATACTCCCCCCATGGTCGAGTGTCTACTCTACTCTTTCAAAGCCTTTTATTCATTCTCTCCCAACTCGCTGCGACGCTGTCGCCAAAGCAGAATGGCATATGGAAACACAAACAAGTCATAAAACACGCCTTTGTTCACTAATAGAAAATTTGAGGTAGAAAAAGACAAGTTGGGATTTTGGAAAATCGACAAAAGAGATTTCCCAACTTGGGAAATCTCACATCTTCAAGAAGTGAGATTTCCCAACTCCTAAGGGTCAAATTCCCAACTGAAGACTTATTGGGGGTGGAGCCTCCCCCCCCCATCCCCCCCCAGTCGGTACGGCCCTGGGCATAAGGGACTTGGCCAAAAATACGTTACTCCTAAGGAGGAGGGAGGCACGTCCAAGCGCGACGTGGTGCGGCAAAAATGATCTCTCTCCGAACTAAAAGCCTCAGACTAAAAATGACTCTCACTCCAACCAAGAACTTGAAATGTTAAATTGCGTATGGATTTTCTGTAGAAACTAGAATTAAAGATAAAAGCTATAATTGCCAATCTGGCAACCCGTATGGTGATTTAAGTGAACGGCGAACAGTTATATGCAAATTCCACGTTGAAATCAAACTTTTCAATAAGATTTTTTAAAATTTATTTAAATCGGATTTTGGTGTATGAGAGTTTTATGCAGAATCATATCCTAAATAACTTCTGTTCTTGCACTTTTTTTTGATAATATGCACCATTTTTGAGATATTCACAAAAAACGTTTTCGTCCGTATCCGTGCGCCCGCAATCCGCGCCACAGACAGACGGACAGACGGACGGATATGCAAAATTTAATTTTTTTTTATCATTCTAAACACACTGGTGTAATTCATTTTTGTATGTGATAACGGGATCTTGATATACCCTTTGGCTTCACCATACTTTTTACCCGTGTGGTGATTGTAATGACTCCAATCAACTCAGGAGTGATCGGGAAATGTTTTTTAGTCAAAATTAATAGGTAAAAATTTTTCATGAATAGAATATTTGGTTATACTTCGTATAAGAAAATAAAATTGTAACGATTCAAAAGGATTGGTTTGGGAAATTAGTCCTTAAAGGTTCTACATAAGGAAAGTGTCATCTTGAAGAATTTTTGAATTTAACTATCGCTTGATCTACCGCGATTGTTACGCCTGGAGTGCTACTCCAAGTCCAATGGAAAATACCTACTGGAACTCTTGATGAAAAAAATCAAATAAAAAAGAAACAAAATATGTCATAGAAAGATGCGCCGCAGGCAAAAACTTTCAAATATACTCTTTTGCGTATATAAAATGTATATTTCGTCACCTGAGTGCTGTTTTGTGCCATACGCCATTTTCACATTTTTTTAGTTAAGAGTAATTTTTTGTATAATTAAACTATACTCTTTTTGAATATCTGACCGGTTTTCCTTTAACTCATTGTGTTCCTGAGATAATGAATACTTTTTACACATCTGTAAATCATTTGTGCCAAATGCAAGAATTGTTCAAGTGTTGATTTTTTAATGACTGCTGAATTGTGCCATGCCTTGTGCCATTTCGTACAAATCGCTAAAAATTAGATGGATATGGGAAATATGAGATGAATATGGCACAGACTAAAAATTTCGTTTTACAAAAATATCCAAAACTTCTTTTGTAAGTTCCAAAATTTATTGAAATTTGTATTTAGAGATGTCATCGGTATGAGTATTTATTGCGCCAAATCACAGAAAATCCTATCGGCTAGTTTTTACGTAATGATCTTTCAAACTTCGAAGTAAATTTTGTCCAAACTAGAAAAATGGCGTATGGCACAAATCATTACTCAGGTGAGGATTTGCATTTGCAATGTGTAATCACACAAAAATTCCCTTTTTCATCTAAAATTCCCCCAAAAAGGAAAAATCCCGCGATTGGCATTACTGGCCACATCACGCCATATCGCGAAATTGACATTTAGTCGGTGGAGAGACAGAGATGGCCTCATATCACACCGTGGGGAATTCATTCAAGAAAAAAACTATTTCGTCGTCTGACGTGTTGATTTGATGTGGTGTGCGTTTGTGTACTTTTCGAATTTATTTTCCAACGTCTTCTGTAGTGTTTACTACAAAATTCACGGCAGTCGAGTTTAGTTTGCGCGTGCTCTTTTGCCATTAAACTCGAGGAATTTCATTCGCAAAGATTTTTACACAAGAATTGTGGTAATTTTTGTTCAGTTCTAGCCGACTTGAGTTTGCTGCAATTAGACGCATAAACATAGCAGTAAATTGCACTTTTTGTCAAGCATCATTGCGAAAATCGGTGGAAATCTGTAAATTCAGTGAAGTTTCTTAACAAGCAAGAAACGACAATTTAGAATCGAGCACAGAAAATCATTAGAAAAAGTTTGCGTTCTGCGATTTTCTTGTGCGTGTTTATATATTTTTTTTTCTTGTGGGGAAAATCGTTTTCACAGGGAAAGAGTGAACGAAAACATACCGATAGCAAGAAGTAATTGTGACGACTTTCTGTGCATTAAGCTGTTAGTGGAAATTGGCTGATTTCCCGTGAAAATTGAATCGATGAAGGCTTTACTGCAAGGGGATTAGCATTGATACGTCGGTGGAAGAACAAAGGTGAGTCTCGTGCTAACAAAGTTTTCCAGTTTTCCGCATTTGAGCAATGGCTGGCTGGTAGTTTTTAGTTTTCATCTAACTGTAAGCCTATTTTCTATCCTTGCTTGTCTCTACTTACCGCCTATCTAGCCTCATCCATTTCCTATTGTGACCGCTTTCCGTTCCCGCAGGAGACGAACCCAGAGTTTTCCAAGCATTCATCGATGTTGCATTTGCATGCTGCTTGCATTTAATTCGGTTTATTGCTGTACATAACCTAGAAACTGAATTGCTTTCAGCCAAAGATCGGTTGCTTTGGAAAAGTCTTGAGTTTTCTTCATTCTTCTTTCATTCGACTTGGCGTTTTCTATTCACTCGAAGACTTTCTTGTCTGCTACATGCTACACGACCTCACTCCGCAATGAACCCTCATCCATCGCAACTCACACTTTCCAAATGCAATGGGCGTGTTTAAATTTTATATATACTTTCTGTCTATTCTAAAACGCATTTTTTCCTAACATTGTTACTGGATTTTCGCTATTTTCAAGCCTTGAAAATGTGATCCTCAGTTAATTTCGCACAGGCGAATTAAAATACGAAAATACCGCAAGTCTGGGGTTAATTTTAGACTTTTGTGTGGTTATTTTCGAGTGGATTAGGTTTTTTTCGGCCTGAGAGTCTTCGATTACGTAGGGGCCGGCTAACGGGGCAGTGGAACCACGAGAAAACGTTCTCGAGACGATGGACATTTGCGAAAAGACGTCTGCAAGACGCACTAACGCACAAAGTTGCGTAACTGTCGATTGTTGTTCTTAAATAACACGAGATAATCCAAAGTACACCGCAGAAATGCCAATGCTTTTATGTAATTCACTAATCCGATGCCCTCAAATTGCTGGCCGGTCAAAGTTCGTCGTCCACCCAAAATTAAGGTTGATCTTGGGATAATTATTAGCTAAACCTCAACATTAATAAGGCAAATACTTGTAATTTTGTGACAATTATTTTCTATTTTCGACAAAAATTCCAACTGTAAGTCCAAAATCCAAAACACAAGTGAAATTTGTCCCTGCACCGCAAAATTTTTCACAGAAATATGTTTCATATTTTTGTTTATTGTGCAATTTGAGTGATTGTTTACGTCTTTTCTTACGTTATGCTCTTTCATGATGTCGGCATATATGAATCATAATTCAATGTTAGCATTTACGTTCTCAAAATTAATATTACTTTTTGTTTACAAGCGAAAATCGCTCGAATAATGTATAAGCGTGGTGTTTATTGTCTCATGTTATCCATAATCCATTATCAACGCCATCGCACACCTGGAAATTATGAAAATCCAAAAAAAAAAAACAACCAACAAAATTGATTCCCACGTTTAGTGATATCAACATGTACATATCTCCCTCTAGCCCCTGCCACACAAGACTGTCTGTCTCTTTCATGTATGCTAAAGGCGCACGTGCAACCACGTGGTTCGATGTTGAAATTTTAACCTCGGCTGTTTAGTCATTTCCCCTCAATGTCATCCGATACGCAAAAATACCGAATGGGGTTGCCCAACAATTTCCTTTCCCCTCTACATTCTTGTACCATCATTGCTTTTTTGTTGTTGTTTCTTTATGTTTTCTGTTGCTTTTGGGGGATAATCCTGCCAAGGAAAACCGGAAGGGGTGGCCATTGTAACAAATTTTCTAGGGTGGTTTGATGTCGGCTGATTTTTATTCAAATTTTGTGCTCTAGTTTTATTTTTATTAAATTAATATTTTCCTCTTTGGTTGGTTGTTTTTTTTTTTTATATAGCATAGCTTATTGTCGATTGGGTTACATTGGCGGATGCCTATCGGATGGTGAACAGGTGATGACCACCAATTTTTTGGGGGAAACCAATTTTTAAATTGTCCGATGTGTATCTGATGTTTTGGCTGAATATATTCTCCAGAGTTCGTGTGTACTTATTTATTCGAAGATGGGTTAAATGACCCGAAAAATATGGAGACAGAAAGTCAGGCAGCGATTAAGTTTCGTTTTTTCGTTTTTGTATACCCAGAGAAAAACAAAAACCGGTAGGTTTACAGGTGACGACTTGGAGAATCTATCTAAGATGACTCTAATCGCGAAGACAATATCTAAAGCTTTGTCGTGTCAAATCAGTTCACATTGCGCAATTTTTCACACTTATAGAATTTTCCACTTAATTTCTCTTTACTTTTGAGATATCTAATTTTAAGTAGGTTTAACCCTAATCCGCATTCGCGGTGTCTTTGAGACACCGATGCAGTTTTGAGAGTGATTGTTACGAATGTTAAAAAAGTTGTTGCATTCATGCTCCTTGACTTTGTTTTTTTAAGCCAATACTATTTAAAAACGAAAAAAAATAATTTATTTTTTTTACTACAACAATAATATTTCGCTTTTATAAAATTTACCCTTAATCCACGCAGGCGGTGTCTCAAAGACACCGTAACGGTTTTACCAGCAAAGAAAGGTTATTTTGGTATCCCTTTGCTTCTATTTCGCAAAATATCGGACTGTAGTAGGCGATAATAACTGTAGCACTTCCCAAAAGAGAAAACGTTGTTTCCTGTGTCCCCATTTCTAAGGTCGCGCTTTGAAGCAGATAAGTGCAAATCCAAGAAAAATGTTTGTAACGAAAATTCTTAAAAATCAATTTTATGCTACAATTATAAAAAGTGCGAATAATGTATATACAAATAAATAAATATTATTAACTGAATTAAAAAATGCAAACTCAAAAAAAAATTTTTTTATTAAATTATTCTATTTTTCCGGCATGGTGTCTTTCAGACACCGCCTGCGTGGATTAAGGACAAAATTAGCCTGAGCTGATTAGGGTTAAAATAGACTCGCTTTTCAAAGTAATTCAGCAGTACAATACGTTAATTAAAATAGCACAAAACAATATCGTCAGTTTACAAGCAAAATCACCTATGAGTAAAGTACTCCAAACCGATCACGTCGATTTTGCTGATTTTTTGATGTGTTATAGGAGTACTAAACCGAAATTTAAGGGATATGTGTCCTTTAAATTTCGGTCCAATTTTTGTTCCATTTAAGGTGTGTTTTGGAGGGGAAATTTGGACCGAAAACTGAGTTTTGGTGATTATTGGGTAGTGTTGGGAGTTAAGCAACTACAATTTTAGTTGTTTGGTTAGTTGACTAAAGCCGTCCACAGATGAGAAACCTCCTCAGCTGTGCTTCACCATCCTGAGCTGTGCTTCACCATTTTGAGCTTACCATCCTTAGCTTACCATCCTGAGCTGTGCTTCGGCATTAAAGGATCTTCCCCTAAGCTCTGGCTGAAACTATGAAAAAACTCTTTATTTCAACCTTATTTTCAAAATATATGTTTTCCACCTGGTTGTTAGCTTTTCCAACACACAAAACGAAATGTTGGCAACCCAGTTGTCAACATAACTTTCGACGATGTGTCATCGAGTTTAGGTGAACGCCCAAATGATGTTCAGAACCTTGTTGCCAACTTCCCTACAGACGCTACAACATGGTCGCCAAGCCAACATCAGCTAATCCTAATATAAGAACATCTTTTGATCATCATCATATAAAAATGAGTTGGTGTCTGTCTGTATGTCTGTCTGTATGTCTGTCTGTATGTCTGTCTGTATGTCTGTCTGTATGTCTGTCTGTATGTCTGTCTGTATGTCTGTCTGTATGTCTGTCTGTATGTCTGTCTGTATGTCTGTCTGTATGTCTGTCTGTATGTCTGTCTGTATGTCTGTCTGTATGTCTGTCTGTATGTCTGTCTGTATGTCTGTCTGTATGTCTGTCTGTATGTCTGTCTGTATGTCTGTCTGTATGTCTGTCTGTCTGTTCCTCTTTCACGCAAAAACGGCTGAACCGATTGACTTGAAATTTGGCATGAGTGTCTGTGGTACATAGGCATACTGAAAAGTAGCGCGAGGGGTGGTTGAGTAGGGGAGGGGGTAAAATGATTTCGAAACTTAGTTTTTGCGCTACGTTACTCTATTTGGCATAGATGTTCGTCGGGGGTCCAGCCCCAACATAGATCCATTAAAAAGTAGCCCGAGAGGTGGGGGGAGTAAGGGGAAGGGGTAAAGTGATTTCGAAACTTAGTTTTTGCGCTATGTTACCCTTTCGTGGGGAAACTACCGAGCCGATTGGCCTGAAGTTTAGCTCCAACATAGACCATAAAAAAAATTGAAAAAAAGTACTCTACATGATATATCATATACAGTAAAACACGCTTAAATGCACATCGAATTTCGCAGAATTTTATGTGCATTTATCCGTGTTTTGCATTTATCCGTAGCACGGATAAATGCACATTAATGTGCAATTATACGAGTCAAACATAAACATGCAACTTTAATATTCCTGTAATAAATATTTAAATTCAATAATGCTACACAAAAACAAAGAATCTAATTAAAAATTCATAAAAATAACAAAAATCACATTTCGTTCAAATAAAAATAACAAAAATCACAAGTAGAGCAGATTAGGGGTGTACAAAAGAATTTTTGTGTAATTATATTTCATTTTTGCACATGTACATTTAAGCGTGTAAAACTTCATGTAATTTATACTTTTGCGGATGTGAAAATGTTTGCGTTTAAGCAAGTGTTGTAACTAAGCGTGTATATTTAATGAAAAATGCTTGAAAATCCTCCAGGCACAAATTTTGCGTGCAATTACACGAGTTTTGCATTTAAGCGTGTTGCATTTAAGTGTGTTTACTGTATTAGATTTAGTATATCGTCTGTAACGAGTCGAACCAATCCTCGGACACAAAAATGAACTACACCAAGGTGTTAGGGATGACAAAAGATTTTGATTTCCGCATGTCCGTTTTTCTGTCTGTCTGTCCATGAACACCATAACTTTCGAAAGGATTGAGCTAGAGACTTGAAATTTTGTACAGTTTTTGATCGGGCAAAATTGGATCATTCCTAATTTGTTTTCTAGAAAAATATTTCAATAAATTAAGAAAGTTGTGGCTGTATAACATGTAAATAAATATGTTTATTTTGGGAGAATAAATCTTTAAAGATCGGATGATTTTAGACTTGCTTTTTTACATATTAAAATTATATCAGATTAAGGTAACTGTACCATATTCCGTGCCATTAAGGGTTCTGCCACTTTCAGTTGAATTTGTGCTTTTCCAAGATAAAGCAGCAATGCCAAATTTTTTTAGCATAATTTAGTATCAATTCTGTGTAGATTATCATATGTGTCATACTTGTAAAAATATATTTTATATTATTTATTGATAAATTTGTTAACACCTTAATTGTCTGTAATTCCGTGCTAAAAAAATGACGTTGTATTTAATTCCGTGCTAGTAAGTACCTAATTCCGGCCTATCTATGGGGATTGCAGTTTTGCACACAAAGCAGTATGAAAGAGCTTAAGTTTTATGAAATAAACATAAAAACAACTACAATAGCGGCGTAAATCGTGAAATATCCAATATGAAGAAATTTAAATTTAATAATTTGAATGTTTTGAAAGTTTAAACAATTAAGTATACATAATATGATTTTCCTTCCTATAAAACACAACAAATATTTAAATAAGAAAAACAATATTTATGCAGATATGTATTTATTCGATTATAGAATATGTATTCGATAAAAAAAATATATTTTCTATATTTAATACAAAAATAAAATAAAAATCACAATTCATTGCATTGAAGTTAATATAAAATATATTTTCTTAAACAGTTGCATTATTTGCTCAATTAAAGTCTTAAATAGAATAAATTCCTCTATTATTTAAAAGCACTTGAAAGTTAATTTTCTTCAAGACATCTTTAGCGTCATAAAAGGACCTCAACGCCAGTTGGCTCCGCACATTGTCATTGTTTTTAATTCGATTGCGAATTCCGTCTTTGTCACGGAATATTGTACACGTCTGATTAAGTCGGGAACCAAATTCCGTGCTAGGTAAAATAGTAGAATATAAATATAATTTTAGTGTTTTTAATCAAAACTTGTAGTAAAAATATTACTCTTTTATTTTATAATAATAAAGTTACACAATTCTCGGATTTTACACAAATTATAATGAATAACAAAAAAACGTGGTATGGAGAAGATTCTCTTATAATATAAAAAAAAGTTGTTGATAAAATCTCAAATAACTAAAAAACAGTAAGAAAAAATGTGGTCCGGAATTTGCTCAAGTGCACCTCTATGGTATACTTTATTTAATAAAACCGATAACTAATTATTTATTTTATGATTGATTGCAAAAAAAGCCAAAGAAAAACTAATTATTATTCGTCAATTCCGTCCTAGGCACGGAATAATGTACACGTCAGATTATTTAGTGAACGTAATTCCGTCCGACAGTAAAACGGCCTGTTTAATAAAAAAAACACAGAGTAACACTTTGATACAAATAAAAATACTTAAAAAAAGGCATAATTTTAACAAAAACAAAGATGTAGTTAGAAATGACTTACCTTTTACTTTTTGTGATCTTAAGAAAATTGCTTCAGTTCCTTGACGATTCACACAACACGTTTACTTAGCACAGCACTTTTCACAGAATTACTTATCAAAATAGGATTATTAGTTGTAATTGATATACAATAATATATACTGCACTTCATTTTTAGACACAGTAAACATTACTGATCAAGTTTTATCAAGTGATTTCCTCAAAATTTGATCAGTTTTCTTATTTTATGACTTTTAGCCCTGATTTATTCACTAGGAGTTAAGCCGAGTTAGTGAGTTAAGGGAGTTAGCTAACCTTATTTTCCATGTTAAAGGTGAGTTAAGGGAGTTAAGGCGATTTAACTCCTAGTGAATAAATTGGCCGTTAATGAAATGGGACGGAATAATGTACTAGGCCGTAATAGTGTACACTTACCTTAGTTTTTGGTTCTTAATGCAAAAATAAAGAGCAAAAAAACTTTTCTCCACTATTTTCGATGTCAGTCACTTGTTTGCAAAATCTAAAAACTAAAAACGCAATCAAACTGGTTTCTTGATTTAAACGTTTGGCAAAGAATACCCACGACTTTCATGACTGTTGAAGTTTTTTTTACTTCTGAATTTCACGCTTCAATTCCCCTCACGACGCCACTAGATAACTATCGTTGTGCGCATTTTTTTCGCAAATAACATAAAGTTCACCTCTGGCAAGTTGTTACGTTGGTCAGGTGAGCCGGGCCAAGCACTTCTAATAACTAGTACCCAAGGTATCTTCAAGGTTATGTTTATTCTTAGAACAGCAAAACGTTAGGGTTCAGATATGCCACATCAAACCGGCATTCTTGCTGGAAAGGAAGGAAAACAACTCGAAATGAGAAAGAATGTCTTTTGGAAATCTGAAAATATTTAGCCGTACAGGTAGAAAAGAAGTCACTGGTAGCCATCGCAGCATAAATACAAAGCGCGTCAATAGCCTATTTATTATTGGTACAACTACATTAAGTGTGTGCAGGCCGTAGCTAACTGTATCGTGGCCGGTAAAGTCAAGAATAAGACGAATATGAAGGTAGAGAAAAGAAAATAACTCTTAATGGTTATCATGACGATAAAAGGCAATTCCTCATGTGTTCCATAAATGCTAAAAATTCCATTCAAGTAGAGTTGATTCTTCGCTTAGGTACTCGTATAATAACGTGTGCAAAAATCTCAAACATGGCAATGCGAAACTTTATTCAAATTTAGCTTTTACGTCTGATATCTAAATATAAAAAAAAAACATCACTTATTTTTGTGTGGTCATTTACCTTTAATTCAAGTTAAACAAATTGTGGAAACTACAATAATTAAACGTGTTTACAAATTGTCATTGTCCAGATGGTTGCAAAAATAATGAAGATATAACCATCTAACTAACGATAGTATAAAATAATTAAAACAATTTTAATAATACTACAGTTAGTTTTTTTTTGCACTTTATAGACGCGCGTCTTTAGTTTAAAAGATGTTTTTACTTTATAACATTTTACTTCCGAAGCGTTTTATTATTTGTTTGGTTATTTTTATTGCGGGTCTGGCATATAATTGTTAATTTCGAAAAAGGGGGGTCACTATTTGCTTCCATTTTTTTTTATTTTGTGATCCCCCTTTTCGAAATTTCCAGTTATATAAAAATTTAACGTCGTTCTCTTATTATCATCGATAGATTAAACTTAAAACGTGTTTGAAAACTACTAAAGACAAACGCGGTGCAGGCAAATTTTTATACCCGTATGGTGAAACCAAAGGGTATATTAGACTTGCCTTACCGTTTGTAACGCCAAGATCCCGTCATCACACAAAAAAAATGAATTACACCAGTGTGTTTAGAATGATAAAAAAAAGTTGAATTTAGCATGTCCGTCCGTCCATCCGTCCGTCTGTCCGTCTGTCCGTCCGTCCGTCTGTCCGTCTGTGGCGCGGATTGCGGGCGCACGGATTGAGCTAGAGACTTGAAATTTTGAGCAGATTCGTTTTTCGTAAAATGCCAAGTTCGTTCATGAGCAAAAACGGACCATTAGGGGGGGGGGGGGGTACCCCCCATACAAACGAAAACGATTTTTGCGAATATCTCAAAAACGGTGCATCTTATCAAAAAAGTCGAAGAACAAAAATTATTTAGGATATGATTCTACATAAAACTCCCATACATCAAAATCCGATTGGAATAAATTTTAAAAAATCTAATTGGAAAGTTTGACTTCAAAGTAGAATTTTGGTACAACTACTCGAATTAAGATACGAATATCACCATACGGGTTTTCAATAATTGCCAGATTGACAATTATAGCTTTTGTTATGTTTTTTAAATGAAAATGACGCACGTGATAGAAATGCACCGCAGGTGAAGAAAGTTACCTATGACTAGTGTTGGGGCCAGATAATTATTTTTTTATCTAGATAAAGATAAAGATAAATGCTCGTAATGTTTATCTAGATAAGATAATAGATAATGAAAATATGAAAGATAATAGATAAGATAAGATAAAAAGCCAAATTATCTAGATAATTTTTAGATAAATATTTATTTTGACATTGCACAAAATTCAAAATTACGTACTAAAAAAATAGCACAAAATTTTTTGCTTTTCTTGATTTCCAATTTAAATATAATAAGAAACGAAATAATAATAAAAGAAAACGGATAAGAAACGTTATCGTAACGTAACGAAATAACGAAATGATTTTCGGGCTTTTTCTTCAAAATTACGTTATAATGAACGTTATAGAAATTCAATTCCGTTACCATAACGAAAAACGAAAAAAATATTACGTTTTTTCGTTGTTTATTAGTATTTCCTTGTTTTGTTCAGTATTATTTTTTGTGAAATTTCCCACAAAAGTTCATCAAGTATAACCCCACAGACATAAAATATAATCAAAAATATTGGAGTAGTGTTTTTAATCGTATTTTGATTCTAAATCGGATTTTGTTTTGGCCAGATTCACTCTATTCCTGGAGATACAAAAATGGAAATCTTCTAAGCAAGTTTTTTGGTAGCGAAAAGATTTTCTTTTTAGTAACTCCAGAAGTAGAGCGAAATTCTATAAAAAAAAATCTATATCTTTGATATCAAAATCACGCTTTTGTGGAGACAGTTTTTTTAATGAACAAAACTTTTGTGTGATTTTTTGTCTTTTGTATTTTTTATTGATTTTTTAACTTAATAATCACATTTTTTTCCGTTTTTATTTGTATTTTCTTTTTGCTGAGTTTTATTATTTGTTATACAATTTATTTTTATGGAAACTGAACTGAATTACTTTGTGATAAACTATTATTACAGTGCGTTTTTTTGTTTTCAGTTTCAATACAATGTGTAACGGAATAATAACATTATAACGTAACGAAATTAAGTTTTTTATTGATACAAAACGAAATAACGTCACGAAATATAAGTTTAATTTTGCTACGTTATGATTTTTTATTTCGTTCATAGCCCGGTTTACACTTGGCAACAGTTACTGGCAGAACTTTTTTTTTATGGACAAGAGAAGAGAGGCGAGGGAAAGAGTGACACTTCGCTTCCTTGTCCGTAAACAAAAATTGTTGCCAAGTATAAAGCTGTTCCTAAAAAAAGTTTTTAGGTTTTCAAAAGTATGCAGAAAACAATTTCGTTTCAGCATTTTTTCAGATTTAATTTTTTGATTTTCGCTAGTAACGATTATCTCTAGATAAATGGGATTTTCCTTTATCTAGATAAGATAAAGATAACTTTTTTGGGGTGTTATCTAGATAAGATAAAGATAACATTTTTTTTTATCTAGATGATTATCTAGATAATTATTATCTAGATAACCCCAACACTGCCTATGACTAAAGTTTTGTTAAAAAATCATTGGTATTGAGGTCTCTCAACTATAAAAAATTTCCCTCAGTCCGTGTCTCAGCTTACGTCATTGGTGAACGTATATTATATAGGGTTACTATACTAAAACGAAAAAACCTAGTGGCGCGAAAAAAAAGCTATTCGTATTCTAGCGGTTTGACATGGGTTTTGCAATTTTAAAAGTTATTGCCCCAATATACGGGTTAAAACATAGCCTAAAAACAGATTTAAACCCACAATAACCTGGCTTGCCTTTTTTTAATGATCCATATAGATATCTTAATCGGATCATTAAAAAAATACAGCTATTGTATCAACTTTTGGAAGAGTAACGGTAGCTATAATGGATACCTCCGATACCATTTTTTTTAAATACCGTTTTTTGAAAATTTTTTCAAACCTATGCGCTTTTTGGAAAAAATAAATATAAAAAAAATTTGAAGGATATAAAATTTTCTACTTTTTTTTGCTTTAACGGTTTATACGTATCTCTAACGGTTCTCAACATATTTAAAAAAAAATTATTATTTTTTGGAAATTTCTCGGAAACTGCGTTGTTATGAAAAAATGCATATAACCAAATTCAAAGGAAATGAAATTTCTTGCATTTTTTAATTTAACGGTTTTTAGGTACCTATAACGGTTCTCAAGATTTTTGGACAAATATTTTTTTTTACAAATATTTTTTACAAATATTTTTTACAAATATTATATTTGAACGAATATTTTATTTTTTTTTTTTTCCGGAACAAAATATTGCAGAGGAAAGTTTTGTGTGATTCGCAACTGATATTTTTCTTTTTTAGAAATTTATGATTAGAAAGCTTTTCTATCCAAAGTTCTAAGTATATTGTATTGCAGTTTTATATAATATTCCGTTATCGAGATACATGGATGATTTTGGAAATGCTAATTACGAGATTTACACAGTCATGTGATGACTCCACCGAAATTTTTTTTTCGAAAAGATGTTTAGTAGAAATTTTTTAACCATTATGTTGTATTTCTAATATTATGCTAAATCTTTGTAAATAATTCAATGTTAATGATCTTTGTCAATCAAAATAAACAAACTTGACCTTGTACAATGCTACTACCATCACACACTACTACTACAGATAACTGCTCAATATAATAATATGCTTAATATACAAATATTGTAAAGTACAGACAACTGAATGAAAACAAAATTATGTCAATTGCCGCCGGAAAAAAGTCTATTCAATTTTAATTTATTTTGCCGAAAATAAATAAAAAAGCAAAGAAAAAAAAATTGTGTCCATCATATGAAAATTCCTATATAAACAATTTAAGTTGAGGGCATTTTACGATATTTCTTTATAGATTTTCGTTTTTTTTTGCAGAAAAACTGTTATTTGAGAGATTTTTAAAGTCCACCGATTTTTTTTTGTTGAAGAAATTGAATTGATATAATTTTATTTTCTTTACTTATAAAAAATGAATTGTTATCAATATTTAATTGATATCTATTAGATCGCAAATTGCTTATATAGACTTGCACTCGATGGACCATTGTCTAAAGTTTATTTGACGAAAAAAAATAAAATTGATTATTTTATTGGCTCAACTAGCGCGAACTACTGTAGTTCAGGGTGCAACGAAAAATTCGGACTTTGCACGAGATATTCTAAGACTAGAAGTCGCACATATGAGATGCAAAAATTCACACATTTTTATTGTAGTGTAGCAAAGCAATTCTCGAACTGAAAAAGCGCGGCTAATTCGAAATTTATGCTTGAAATTTGCGGTCTGGACATTGGCTACTATCGCGTGTTCAGTAAAATCGAATGGGACTTTGCATCACTAAGTTTAGACTGTGATCAGCTGAAGACAAGGTGGGAGGCATGGCACATTTTATTATTGAACGTCATGTGCACTTGTTGACGGTTCAGAGCGGGAAAAAGGGGAAGTTGCTATTTGGACTTTGAGTTAACCGGACTCGACCCGATAGTAACCATCGGGAGTGAATTTTCCCTCTAGAACAAGAAAAAAAAGAGTCCTTGCCTCACAGACTTTGTCAATTGACATAAATCTGATAGATGTTTGTGAGATTTCCATCCGAAATTTAAAATCGTGCGGCATACGTCTAAATTGTTATGCAATCAAGGCAATGCCATAACATTTATTATAACATCAAATGGATAGTAACCAAATGATTTTTTGAGTACTTCGCGACGGTTTGCAGAAGGCGACACTTAAATAAGCCATCAAACTCTTAGTGGAATCTGACCCCAAGCGGCGAGCAATTCACGTTTTGTTTAATATATTAACGGAAGTAATTTAATAGAATTAAATCTTAAAGAAACTTTTGTTCTTTGTGTATGAATTTACAAACGCCTTGAAAGAGCATCAAGTTTCATTGTTCTAATATTTTGTACTTTGTCTCTTAAATTGTGCGTTTGATTGAGTGGCAGGATGAATCTGTTGATCAAACTATCATTGGGGATATTTTGTTGTTTGGCATATTTTCGATGAGTTCAGTTTGATTTGATTGTTTGTGCTTTAATAATAATTTCGGCAATTTTTCTCATTGATTATTTTGATTCTAAATGTGTCGTTTCAAAATGTTTATGACCTCCACTCTTTTATTGAATCGGAATTATGCTAATTGAATAGAAAATTGAAAACAATTCAATCCTTTTTTTATTATTATGGGTATTCATGATACCAGATAAAATTAGTGATTGTATGTTTCCGTATTTTTACCCGGAGTGTTCCATGATTTTTTTTTTCAAAAAATAATTTGTGTAGATCGATCAGCAGTCCGGCAGTCTTCTTTTAGCAGCCACGAAATTAGAAGTTAAAAATGCAGAGAATCACTAAAAAACTAAAATAATTAAAATATGGGAACAAATGGCACAAAAGAAATTTTAAATTTCTTACCTTCATTTTTAGTTGCACCTGAAATTTTTAGTTGCACCTGAAATTTTTAATTGCACCTGAAATTTTTAGTTGCATTTGAAATTTTTAGTTGCACCTGAAATTTTTAATTGCACCTGAAATTTTTAATTGCACCTGAATTTCATAATTTCTCGAAATCTCTATATTTGACGTTCGCGTAAGTTTACGAGGTTTTTTTGTAAGAGATTGCGAAAACAACTTTCGAGACAAATTTTGACAGTTCATTTACGAAAGGGTAAACTTACACGGTTTACGCGGTTTTCCCAAGATTTCATTGTTTGAAGAAAATTTCACTTATTGTTTTTTTGGTCCAACAAATCATGGTGAAAACAACCCGCTCGCATATTTTGGGAATTACATAGAACCGGTGGCAACAGCATCAGGGATGGCCCCAATTTGCCTTAGGAGGGAAGTAGATTGGACCAAAAATAGTAGTAGATTGATACTAATAGTAGCAGATTGATACTAATAGTAGCAGATTTTCAAAAAAAAAACCGTTTCTACCTATGCCGATATACCAATTTGTATAACTAAAGCTAAATAGCTTTATAATTCATAATACCAAAATTTGATCAACAAAAAACTTGCTGTAGTTCAGAAAATGCTATTTAAAAACTTCTTTTGTATTGGCTGCCTCATATTTAATTTCGTTAGAAGCTTTTTACATTTAACATGTATGTATAATACAATTTATTGGTTGATTCATGTATTTTACAAAAAATAGTAGTAGATTTGATTTACTACGCACTAAGGCAGGCTTGTCCAACCTGCGGCCCAAGACATGTTTGCATGTGGCCCAACAAAAACTGATATACTTACAAATTTTATGAATTTATGAAGTCTAAATTACTTAAAATTGTTAACTAAGTCCGTATATATTCTACGTTTTTTACTAATCAGCTATCTTTAGGGTTAGTATATTTTATTTGTGGTCCAATACAACTCGTCTTCTCCCAATGTGGCCCACGAAAGCTGAAAGGTTGGACACCCCTGCACTAAGGCTTTTGAAGGCGAAGATAGTAGTAGATTTACTACAATTGTAGTAGGGGGACATCGCTGAACAGCATCAGTTGAGCGTCAGCAACAGCGTGAGCGGCAGCAATAGTGAGAGCGGCAGCAACAGCGAAAGCGGCAGCAATAGCGAGAGCGGCAGTAACAGCGAGAGCGGCAGCAAAATGATTTGATTGGCTGAGAGCAACTCGTGATTTCATAGTCGCAGTGCAGCTGCCGGTTCATCTATAATCCTAATTTTGTTGACTTTGTTTCACAGTATTTTGGCACATGATTTTGTGTAATTTAACGGATAATCGTTAAAAATGACAGATTTGAACGAAATCATCACTTGTAAATCATTTTCACTTTTAGTGAAAACCAAAAATTCAAAATTCTCGCTGAAGTCTAGTCAGTGGCATAGATATACTAGATCGCTCGATTTGCTGTCTCAAATGGTCCCATTTCAATACAGTTCAGTGAATCAAAACGAGTCAAGTAAGAGCAAGATAACCGTATGAAAATAAATATAGTCCTCTCGTTTAAACCGTGAGCTGTCAAAGGAAAATAGACTTTCGGAATGGTGTTGGCACCTAAAGTTATTTGTTTGCGCCTAAAGTTAGTCTCAAACTTGTGAAGTTTGAATTTCGCGGCAAACTAAATTTGAATTTCGCGGCAAACTAAATTTGAATTTCGCGACCTTATACAGTTCAGTGGATGCGTTCAAGTACGGTAAAGAGGGAAATACTTTTGGGACAATTTTTCAGCATAGCTTTGTATGGTGACAGTTTTTCTATGTTATATAGTTCTGTGGTCAGTGGGTTTCACAGGGTAGCATTTTTATTTCTGCTGTTATTGTCACTATAACTGCGACTGTCGCTTTGTTGCAAGCTGTGCTTCGGCATTAAAGGGTCTTCCTCTAAACTCAGGCTGAAACTATAAACATAACAAAAGCTATAATTGCCAATCTGGCATTTATTGAAAACCCGTATGGTGATATTCGTATCAAAATTCGAACAGTTGTACCAAAATTCCACTTTGAAGTCAAACTTTCCAATAAGATTTTTTAAAATTTATTCCAATCGGATTTTGATGTATGGGATTTTTATCTAGAATCATATCCTAAATAACTTTTGTTCTTGGACTTTTTTGATAAGATGCACCGTTTTCGAGATATTCACAAAAACCGTTTTCGTTCGTCTGGGGGGTACCCCCCCTAATGGTCCATTTTTGCCCATTAACGAACTTAGCCTTGCATTTTACGAGAAACGGAGCTGTGCAAAATTTCTAGTCTCTAACTTAATCCGTGCGCCCGCAATCCGCGCCACAGACGGACAGACGGACGGACAGACGGACAGACGGACAGACGGACGGACAGACAGACGGACGGACGGACGGACATGCAAAAATTAATTATTTTTATCATTCTAAACACACTGGTGTAATTCATTTTTGTGTGTGATAATGGGATCTTGGCGTTACAAACGGTAAGGCAAAGTTAATATACCCTTTGGTTTCACCATACGGTAAACCCACTTTTTTGAGGAAGGGAAAATAAATGTCCCTAAAATGGTTTATGTTTCAATCTGATAAATAATTACCTTAACTGCTAAGTTTCAATTAATTTCATGGCGAAAACGGGCAAAAATATTAAAATTTAATTGAGCTCGGTTTTCGCGATTAGTATAAAAACGAAACATGAGATCAAATGTCAATGTGTGCCGATTCAAAGATTATTTTATATATTGTTCTTCTAGATTCAACAAAAGAAAATAAAAGTATAAACATGATTGATTTTTTTTAAATCGGTTTTTAGAAAAAAAAAAAAAAAACAGGATGATTACTGGTTCTTCCATCATACATAGCTTCAAATAATTTCCAATTCTGTTAAAGTGTCTGGCAAAGTCTTGGGGTGAATAAATGATTATTTAACAAGTTATTACCTAATTATTTTTAATGGATAAAATTACACCATAATTGAATAGAAGAAATAAAAAATCTGGGTTTTTCCGTTGAACATAATTTTGTACTTTGATCGGGGTCTTACGATTTTGACCACAAACGGATAAAAAAAAACCCAACATACCACATATTTGCCTTAGAGCGAAATGTCCAGCAGAATCTTTAAATTGCTATTAGCACTTGCGATTGTTTCTAATCTACATAAGCACTTCGGAATCACGGTATACAGGATGTGCTCAATTTAGAAAAATGTGTTCCAGTTGTGTACATTTAATTCTCCCTTGCTTAAGAGTAAAATATGCCGGCCCATGATGATCGCGTTTGTCAGTTAATGCTACCAACCGAAAAAAAAATATATCTACGGAAATAGATTGGCTGTAGGTTGATTGATAAGAGATGAATCTAGTGTGTATCTCGTCTTTTCGGACATACATATCATAGTAGGGTCATGGATAGCGTGAACTGATTTGATTAGAGGAGGCAAATTCTCTAACTGATCATGAACTTTTCAAGTGACCAAGTCGTTATTTTAACCTCAATGTTGTTTCGATTATGTACGAGTACGCAGGAGAAGTTCAAGGCATCTGCGTTGATAAATCTGTCAGAGACATTAGAGCTAGGGCTGATTTGTGTATATTAGGTTAAGCTGCGGGTAAAAAGGACCGAGACGTTCATTATGTATTTTCCCAATAAGTGGAAAAAGTATGAGCTGCTTGATTATAGGGGTAACTAGTATTCGGTTAAGAAGGAAACACAAATTCCTTTAAATAATGTTATCCGTACAAAGTATTTTACTTCATTTGACTACGAGTATAATAACAAACCCAAACTATGAAGTGATATTTATAGAATATTAAAATCTAGCAAATATAAAAGGAAAATCGATAAGATTTGTATTGAAGAAGTACTTTTTCGATGTGTAGAACCGAATCCCTTTTACTTGTGTCACGTTGCGTGACCTGATCAGAAAACGACACCTTCCTGCAATATTACTTTTGTGTTCCTATAAAAATACTCGTAATAATACTGTATGTAATGTACCTTGTGATATTGTGGTTTCCTGAATGCCCCTTCTGTCATTTGTAACAAATTAGAGTCCATACAGAGAGCGATACCTCTAACTATACTTGTAAGACACACACCTTTAATTATAATTTTTTTTTTAAATTTATACATTGGGGCAACTGGAACAAAAATGAAATGAGTTCAACATACGCAACATTCGGGTTGCGTTTAAATTCAAAAATTTTACTAGTAATTAATATTGAATAGCATTTTTAAATTCAGGTTCTACGCTGAAATGTCCCATTCGATACCCTGTAGTTAAAATGCACTTGTTACTTTCCGATTTAAGGCTAATTTTATGTAATTTATTTATCTACTGCTATACAAGTCGATGTACTTGGATAAACCGGTTTTATTGATTGAGTTGTAAATGACCGCGTGTAATTGTTTAATAAGATTTTAGTCAATATTATGCAATTTACACAGAAATATCTCATGTCAACAGCACATGACTTTCTTATACAGAATCTACGTTCCTACGCAAATTTCAGTACAACCGGACGAATAAAATATTAGTTTACATTAAAAAATGATTTTTTTACTAAATCCGAAATATCTCGATAACGGTAAGAGATATCGATTTACGGTAAAAGGCAAAATTATAAAGAATTTCAATATCTTTTACTATTGGGAGTACAAATGGAAAACCTATGTTTTTTTTCAAAATTTGAGGCTTTTTTGTGAAAAAATGCTTACATATTTATTCTTCAAAATATTGTCCATCACTAGCCACAACTTTTTCCCATCTTTCCGGCAGCATACGAATTCCGTGTTGAAAAAACTGCTCGTATCTTGATGCGATCCACAAATCGATCCAATTTTTTGTTTCTCTGCAAGAACGGAAGTGCTGCTTAGCCAGGCCATTCGTAATCGATTGGAACAGGTGGTAGTCGGAAAAGGGCGATGTCTGGAGAATACGGCGAGTGGGGTAGAACGTCTCAATTCAGTGTTTCCAGGTAGTTTTAAACGACATTAGCAACATGTGGCCGAGCGTTGTCGTGCTGCAAAATCACTTTGTCATGTCTTTGCTCGAATTGTGGCGGGTTCTCCTTCAATGCTCGGGTCAAACGCATTAGTTGTGTTCGGTAGCGAGCTTCTGTGATGGTTTCACCCGGTTGCAACAGCTCATAGTTTTTCACCGGACCGCGACAATCCTTGTCTTCCACGTCAAAATCACCACTTTTGTTGGAAACCATTCGCGACACGTTCTTCAACTAATAGAAGCCTCACCATAAGTTTCTACAAGCATTCGACGCGTCTCAGCTGCAGATTTTTTCGAATTGACTGCAAAAAGCAAAATTTCCCTCAAATGACGTTTGTTTGGCTCAAATTTCGACATTTTCATGCGCAAAAAAATATATGGCACCGAAAAAAATTCAAAAATTTAATGATAAGCTTATCATTTGACGTTTCTGATCTGACATTTTTACCAGCATTTTACTCTAGCGCCATCTATTGGAAAACGGCGATTTTCTATTTGTACTTCCAATATTTTTCCAATTAACCGTTAGTCTGCAAGCAATTTGCAAAAATCTAATTTTTCACATTCCAATGGAAACATTTCAATAGTGGTAAAAGATAGCGAATAACGACGGACGACAAAATTGTAGGAATCGTTATTCTTTTTAATTCGCCTCCTACATTAAAAACTGTTAGTTTTCGAGATGGTGGCAAAATACTGATTTTTTTCTGAAATAACGGTATTTCTTTATAACCTTTTAAGATATGAAGTTCTAGTAAAATACAAAAGTCTAGAAAATTTCGTTGCCGTTTTCGAAATATCGAAAAAAAAACCTTAACAGCTTTAAAAAAAACTAACATTGTCCTTTTAGAACTTTCGGGTACAAATTACAAAATTTTTAGAACAGATTTGTGATGAGCGACCTTTAAAATTTCGACTGCAAATTTTCCCGAACAACCAGAAAATTTGTATAATCCATTTCCTAACTTCCTATCACCAGTTGCGTTTTTTTTTATTGTTCTAGGACTAAAAAAACTATACAGAGTAAGTGGGAATTTTCATCGTGTTCAATCGCAACTAACTTTACGTTGGTTGCATCAGTAGGCCTTTACTGTTATAATTTCTTGCTGTACTAACTATTTAGCTGTCTAAGGCCCGTTTGCTGAAACGAGTCATAACAATTTAAGTTGTGCTTAGCCTACTTAAACCGTAGAAATTCTGGGTCTTAAATAATTTAAGTTGAACATAAGACGCTATGACTTGTTTCAGCAAACGGGCCTAACAGATCTAACTACCCACCCACAGAAAATCTTCTAACAGAAAATAAAATTGCGTTAAATTAGCAGCATTTCATTATCGTACATTACCGTATAAAATTTCCCTTTGTTCCAAACGCTATCCGAGATGAAAAGGTGGTGCAGGATTTTGTATGGAAAGCTTGTTCTGAACTGCTTCAGAACATTAAAAAAACGCAACTACTGTTAGCCTGCGTTGTTCATATTCCTCCCAGGTTTTGATTTCGCGAAAACTACGTATCTTTTTATATATTGATATAGAAAGCTGATAACGCCTGGTAAAAAAAACCCGGTTCAAGGATTAAGTAGGGGGAAGGGATGGTTAAATCTAAGTTGGAAGGAAATTTATTTAACGCATGACTTGTCTAACGGCGAAAACCCGGTCAAAATCCCTTCTGCGATCTAGAAGATAACAGAGGAGGGGATTGAAAAGCAAAGGAGAGTGGATTTTTGGAATGGAAAATTGTTGTCTGCGAGATCCTTAATACAGAAAAACGCATCCCAAATCCATAGAACGGTTCGAAAATTATCAGAAGGAGGTCAACATAAAATATTTATTTATTTATTTTAATATGGTACAAAAAAAGGACTAGCCTTATATAAATCTGTACAGTAAATAACAAGTGCAATAATCAATAACCAAGATTAATTAAATTAACAATTCAAATTGTATAAAATTTTAAAATTTTGTATAAAAGTATAAAATTTTAAAATTTTAATAAAATTTTGTTGAAATCGGTTGATTCGTTTTCGCTTGATGCTGGACAAACAGGCAGACAAAAATTTTAAAAATGTTTTTTTGGCTTCATTACGATAAAATACATTGATGTACTTATATCACAATTTCTAAGAAAATCCAAAATAAAAAAAAATAGGGGGCGGGGTTCCCTCTACAATGTTTTGTTGTATGTTTAAATAGATATTTTGTTGTTCTACTTTAACCCTTGCGTATATTCTTTTTCGTCTAGATTCGGACTGGGTTATTAAATTCGGAAGCAATTTTTCAAAATATATATCGCCACTGATTTTGACATTGAAATTCTACATTTAAAAAAAAAAACTTCGAAACGTAAATAAAATTCAAAATATTAAAAAGAAAGAAGAAAAATCCCAAAATTAAAGACATTATTTTCTGTTTGTGTCGTTTGAAAGTAAATAAAATCAGAAAATAGCATACGCAACACTATTTTTGTATAAACCTTGATTTGTTTGTATCTATTCAAATATTTAAAAATAAAAACATTGTAGAACTTTGCATCATGTGCGAGCATTGGATGAGATTAAATCAAAATAAAAATAAACGTGAAATTTTTCTACCTAACAAAAAATCGACAGGAATCAGAATGATAAACAGAAAAACTTGCCATAAATTGAATGTCATTCTGCCGATCTTTATATAATTTTATGGGCAGTGGGAGAGGGATGGATTTTGTTATTCTTGTACTTTTAATTGGATTTTGATATCAGGTGCTTTCGTGTGTTTTGCTGAATCGATTAATGGTTTTTTTTGGGAATTTTGTGACTTTTGATTATGTTTTTTTTCAAATTTTTTCAGCAATAATATTTGATACGTTTTGTTAATTTACTTGAAAAAAAAATTCTACCGCAAAAGCAAAAGTAATTTTTTACGTCTTCTGGGTCAAATAGAACCGCTTCGCTTGAGTAAGGTTAGAACTCCGTGTGACATATTTCAAGTCAATCGGTTTAGCCATTTTTGTTTGAACAATTTTTCATTTATGTGATGAAACGTTAAAAAATTATAGAAATGCAACAATAACGTTCTTCAACCCATGCCATGTCCTAGCGTTGAAGGAAGTTCAACTTGAAATTATTAAAAGTGTCGCACGACTCATTGCTTATAACATCATTTAATGGAAAACACTACAGAGCAGAATATAGCAAGCTACATTATAGTGAGATCATCAATAAAAAGAACCGTGCATTTAATGTACAAAAGGGCAACAAGCATTACTAAGTTTATATTCATAAAAATTATGTAACGCGGTTGCTTGAGTTACTTGAAAAAAGTTATTTATTATTATTTGTTTTCTGAGTCCAACGTTATCTTAATTCTCGGTGCTTGGTTTTAGAAATGAATTTTTTGTAAATTGCAAACTTTTATTACAATCATCAGCTAGTTATTATTTTTCTGTGCTTTTTATTGTTTTTTTTATAATTAAGTATTCCAAGAAATTGCAATATAATTTATTCTAAATACTAGATATATTTATTGAGAATTGTTTGATTAGTTTATTGTATAAAATAATTGCATATTAATTTTAGTACGTTTTCAGTTCCAAAATTTTTTCATATTTTGTAACCGAATGGTAACAACGGGATCAAAATCGGTTAAGAGGATCAAAAGATAAAAGGAAAGGGGGTTTAAAGTTACGGGGAAGGGTGAATTATTTTACACTTAAACATTACTTTCGTTATTTTCAACCGAATGGCGAAAGTGGGATCGAAATCGATTCATAGGATCAAAAGATGTCAGGAGAGAAGATTTAAAGGGAGAGGGAGGTGATGAATGTTTATGCATGAATGTTTATGCAAAACCTTTCTTTCGTTATATCCAGCCGAATACTAAAAACAAGATTGAAATCCGTTGAGTGGTACAAAAGTTATGTGGGAAGGACAAACACACCAACAAACTCTCACCCCAAACGAATATACCCTCTCCGTACCGCAGGGGGTCAAAAGCATAGAATAAGGAATATATAGAAAAAACTCTGCCGAACAAATTTTTGACAAATTTCCCCTTCGAAGGGGGGAAAAATGTCCCTATCATTCACTAGCTACGGCCTAAAAGTTAATTACTTTTACACTAGGGAGCACGAAGCAGAGAGAACATTTCTCGTCGTATCTATTCAATGAGGTGGAGGAATCGAATGGATAATTTTTTCCGTGTTACATCGGATCCTCTTGCTTCATCTCACAGTGGAAAAATTTTCTCTAAAAATTTGTTCTAAAGGGGCCTCCACACGTTCAATGTTACTTGACAAGTATTATTGTTGAAAATTTTCGTCAAGTAATAATGATGGAAATTGCCTGCAAATGTAACATTGAAGAGCATCCATACGATCAATGTTACTTGAAACATGAGTCATTCATGAGTCATTCAAAGTGTCAAGTAACATTGAACGTGTGGAGGCGCCTTAAGAGTTTATTCTCTAGATTATTTGTTCTCTGTCAAAAGTATCGCGTTCCGATATTCCTTCTCATCATCCTTGGCGCTACAACTCTCGAAGAGTCTTGGCCTCCTCTATTGAGGTTTCACAACAATTTCTTCCCTGCTTCGCACCTACAGTTTTACATGGATTGCGAACCATGGATGAACTACAACATTTGTGAGGTTTTTTTACGTTGCAACCTATCAACAGCAGAGGTCGTGACAGCAATCTAGACCGATGATGTCGTTAACACCAAGCGGCAATTATCACGACTAATTTCGTAAAGCAAGTTGAGTGGACTTGAAAAATCAAACCGAGCGACAATCGGGAATTGAACCACCGGCCTCTGGAAAACGGGCCAAGTACTTTACCACTTGGACTACGCTGGACCTATTGACAAAAACAAAATGTACAGAGTTGTGATAGGATTTTTATACTCTATATCAGTGCTCCGCAACCTTTATTTGCATACGGCACACCAATTTTTTTTTCTGGAAATCCGGGGCACACCACAAAAGAAAATATAAAAAAATTTGTGTATAAAATATTTATAATGAAAAAATTTAAAAAAAAATCCTGAAAGAATTATTAAATAGCTATTTGAAATGTTTACCGCGGCACACCTAATATCATTTCCCGGCACACCAGTGTGCCGCGGCACACTGGCTGCGGAGCACTGCTCTATATGATATATCATATAGACGTATACAAAAATGCACTAGACCAGAGTGTTATGGATGACAGAAGTGTTTTGATTTCCGCATGTCCGTCCGTGAACACCATAACTTTCGAAAGGATTGAGCTGGAGACTTGAAATTTTGTATAGTTGCGTTTCTCGTAAATGGCTAGGCTAAGTTCTTGAACGGGCAAAATTGGATCCTTCCTTCCCTTGTCCCACATTCTAACCAAACAATTTTTTGCAATTTTCTCGAAAACGGTGAGTCTTATTGAAAAATTTATTAAGGTAAAATGTGTTTAGAATCAAATTCTACATAACTCATCCATACATCAAAATGCAAAATACATCAAAATGCAATCGGATTTCCTATTTTCTCGAAAATTTTGCATCGTATCGAAAAATTTATAAAGATAAAATGTATTTAGAATATAATTTTACATAGAATATAATTTTACATAACTTATCTATAAATCAAAATCCAGTTGGACCACTTCTTCCCTCCCCCATACAAATTGTATACTTTTTTTTATTTGCTCGAAAACGGTTAGTTATATTGAAAAATTTATTAAGGTTAAATCTGTTTAGAATATGATTTTACATAATCGTTCCATACATCCAAATCCAATCGGACCACTCTTTTCCCCCTCTCCGATACAAATCGATTTTTTTTGAATAAACTTTTTGGCTGTCATCGTATAAAGTATCTCACGATTGGCCCCTGGCAATTAATTGTAGCTTTTCTTATATTTAAAAACAATTTTCGAGACAGGTGATGTTTTCGTTACAAATCCTGTGTGATATTTCTTTTCCTAATAGAGTTAAACTTCAATAAATGTTGAACAGTTAATGCAGGCTTATGTGAATTGCATTTAACAGCAGTAAAGTTTTCGAGAAATGCTGTGACCTAATTACTCATATGCAGTTTCTTGACCATGACACTGTTCAACAAGTAAGCAAAAAAAAAACCGTGTCGTCAGTCGGACTTGTTTGCCTGCAGTGACGGGTAACACTAACCTGTTTGAGATTAAACCGTTGTGTTGGCGCGAGATAAATCTGACTCTACCACTTCTATAAAAAATCATCAAAAATTAACCACAAAATAAAATTGAATGTAAAATTTTTCATCATGTGGGGACACTTGTTGTTGGAAAAAAAAACCTAATACGTATAGTAAATTTAACCTGTATTTAATCAGGTGTTAACCGGTTCCACCCAATAATAATTCTTAACAGTTTTTTTAAAAAAAATCTGCATTAAAAAGAACTCAATTTCGTTCATCTAACATCGGATTACTTTATTTACCTGTTAATTAAATTGAATTCTTAACATTATATGAGCGTAATTCATGCTTGCTACATCTTAGAAGCTTTGATTAAGCCAATTAATTTATTGTAGTATGACTTGCTTTTGTATAAAGCATTTTGATAAGAACAGCGTAAAGAAATAATCAAACAAGAAGAAAAACAAGTCGAAACAAAATAAAGTTAAATGCTCAAGATTTGCACTTTGATCGAGTATGGCCTGATGTCTATTTTTAGTATACAAGTATAAAATAATAATTTCTTCTTGCCGGCATTTTATTGAAAATTGTTTTTAATAAAATGCTGTATCGGTTGAATTAATTTATTGGAGATCTATTGCAAAAAAATCTGTATTTAATATCAATTTTAATAAATTGTTGGCACTTGCTGTGCATCAGTTTTTAAATTGATTTCAGTATGATTGATAAAAAAAGATGTTCGTAAACTCGGTGATATACAATACAAACGGATATTTATTTTGTAAAACTTTTATTAATGACAATTTTTTTTATTAAAGAGTGTTGAAAGGATAAAAATTCTATTCACCAAAAACTATTAAGTAAAAAGTGACAGTGGTGGCCCAAGCAGTAAATCATTTAGCTTGTCAACCGGAGGTCGTGAGTTTTAAATTTCGTCTGCAGTCTTCACTTAACTTCTTTTATCGAAATTATTAGTGATAGTTACTGCTTGGTGCCAACGACATCATCGGTAGAGACTGCTATCACGACCTCTGCTGTTGATGGATTGCAACAAAACCTAGCAAATGTCGCCTATGGTGTGTAATCTATGTAAAATCGCAGGTGCGCAGGTGCATTGAGGTCGTCCTTAAACCTCAATTGAGGACGATCTCAACGCAGAGCCTTAAATAGATAGAAGTAAATTTTGTGATTGCGAATATCTTAACGTGCTTTATGGGCTGTCCTCAAAATACGTCACAAAAGTTTTAGGCTTTTAAAACCCAATCCCTCCCTCCTCGTCACACTTTTTTTTAGATTTTTTTGTTTGGATTTTTCCCCCTAAAAGTGTGAAGTATTTTTATGGATAGCCCCAAGAATAGCCCTTTAGAGAAATTCTTTTTGTTTCAAAATTCGTGTTTTTTGGTGTGGCCAGTAGAATATCTTTCCATTGAATAATTTCATTTGCATGAAAACATATTTGCATTAGTTTGAATTGTAAACTAAAAAAATCATTCTTGATTTAAAAAAAATTGGTGATGGTGTTTTGCATGAGTTTTTCAGATTAATAAAGAATTGGAGTTGGTTAAAATGTGTGATCAATGAAATTTAATATCGTACTGGAAATATTAAATCTCATAAATTTTTAGGACAAAAAAAAACATGTCTGTAATCATAAATTTTGTGTCTTTCATTGCAGGAGCTTAATTTTGTTTGTAATAATCACGAATCCCGTTTGCTTCATATATTTACATAATCGTACATCTATAGATCAATTCAATTGGTTTTGAATTAGAACAAAACAAAAAAAAACACAGAAAATCATTATTTTAAATAGAAGTAGGACAAGTATCTGATAAGCAGAACGTACAAAATGTTCATCGAGGATGACGATCAGTAAGTATTTTTGGCAATACGGAAGAAAATTTTTTTTTCAACACGATTTTTTTTTCGGTAATTGTCTATTTTTTAAATGTTTTTGACGACCGTTTTTGGGCGTCGATCAATATTTATATTTTAGCAGTAAATTTTTTTATTAGAAGAAAATTTTTGAAACACCTGAAAGTAGACACAATTCTTTTTTTAATTTTTTGAAGATGTATTGAACAAAATGTTGTTATGTCGAAGCATTTTGAATCAAATATGAGCGGGGGACGGTAGGCCAAATTTTAGGAGAAAAGAAAACTGGTGAGAAAATCATATTTTAGGGGAGAGTGGTCCATTTCAAACACGAAGCACTTTTACACAATTTAAATTTCTCGCTAAATAGACACCCACCCAGGACATAAATTGATGTTTTAGGGTTTATATTTTTGGATTTATATTTACCGAGATGATTAAGTTGTATGAAAATTTTTCACTTATTATGGCTACACTAAACCAGAATTTCGAAGGAAGTTTTTCAACTTTAATCATTGTGACTTTGATGTTTTACTCTTAAAACCAGTCAAATCAACCTAACACTCTAACTGGCACGTCATTCAAAAAGACCTGACACATAACTGTACACAACGGCCACAATGAAAATTATTAAAGTGTTCGCTGCAACCGCAACGATTTTTTGTAGTTGCACACATTTTATGGTAATAAAATAACATTTAGGTATAATTTTGTTAAAAATTTTTTTTCTCTTAATGCCTTTTTGACTGACAACTAAATATTCGAAAAAGGCTTAAAATTGTCGTGGCAGTTAGAGTGTTAAAATGGATATGATTCTATTTACTATTGATACTATTTTGTGAAGAAGAAAAAATCTAAATGTTAGTACAGAAGTTCCATGCAAAATTCTAACTGGAGCTAGGCGTCATTCTAAAATTGACTCAAGCGGTTATTGGTGTTTTATTCAGGGTCATTGCATCGATACAGACTTAGTACGGACGGATAAATTAAACTAGACAAATCACACTACGAGTGGGCTGTGCCTAAAGACAACAAACTGTCTCGACACACACCAGTTTTAGTTTTTCCCCCCCTTCAAATTTTTATACCCGTATGGTGAAACCAAAGCGTATATTAAATTTGCCTTACCGTTTGTAACGCCAAGATCCCGTCATCACACAAAAAAATGAATTACACCAGTGTGTTTAGAATGATAAAACATAACAAAAGCTATAATTGCCAATCTGGCAATCATTGGAGACCCGTATGGTGATATTCGTATCAAAATTCGAACAGTTATACCAAAATTCCACTTTGAAGTCAAACTTTCCAATAAGATTTTTTTAAATTTATTCCAATCGGATTTTGATGTATGGGAGTTTTATGTAGAATCATATCCTAAATAACTTTTGTTCTTGGACTTTTTTGATAAAATGCTACGTTTTTGAGATATTCGTAAAAAAAGTTTTCGTTCGTATGGGGGGTACCCCCCCTAATGGTCCATTTTTGCCCATTAACGAACTTAGCCTCGCATTTTACGAAAAACGGATCTGTGCAAAATTTCAAGTCTCTAGCTCAATCCGTGCGCCCGCAATCCGCGCCACAGACGGACAGACAGACAGACGGACGGACGGACGGACATGCAAAATTCAATTTTTTTTATCATTCTAAACACACTGGTGTAATTCATTTTTTTGTGCGATGACGGGATCTTGGCGTTACAAACGGTAAGGCAAAGTTAATATACCCTTTGGTTTCACCATACGGGTATAAAAAAATTTAATTTTGCATGTCCGTCCGTCCGTCTGTGGCGCGGATTGCGGGCGCACGGATTAAGCTAGAGACTTGAAATTTTACGCAGATTCGTTTTTCGTAAAATGCAAGGCTAAGTTCGTTAATGGGCGAAAACTGGCTATTAGGGGGGGTACCCCCCATACGAACGAAAACGTTTTTTGCAAATATCTCAAAAACGGTGCATCTTATCAAAAAAGTGCAAGAACAAAAGTTATTTAGGATATGATTCTACATAAAACTCCCATGCATCAAAATCCGATTGGAATAAATTTTAAAAAATCTTATTGAAAAATTTGCCTTCAAAGTGGAATTTTGATACAACTGTTCGCCGTTCACTTAAATCACTATACGGGTTTTCAATAATTGCCAGATTGGCAATTATAGCTTTTATTATGTTTTTATTGTGTACTTGATTATATTCCTAATTTTAATGATTTTTACTCTTTTATTTGCACTTCCGTGCATTTGTCTGTCGCTCTGTCCGTTCTAATTAAATTTTACAAAAATCAGTTTTCTATCAACTTTTGGTAAAGTAACGGTAGCTATAACGGTAGCTATAACGGTAGCTATAACGGGTGCCTCCCTAACAACTTTTTTGAAAAAAAAAGTTTTTTAAAAATTTCACGAAATTTATGCGCTTTTGAGAAAAAACGAATATAACAAAGATTTAAGGATATGAAATTTTCTACATTTTTTGCTTTAACGGTTTTTTGTATTTCTAACGGTTTTCAAGATACAGTAGCGATTCGGCAATTCGAATCAATAGAAACCAGACCTAGTTCGAACCACGGAGATTTTCGAATTACTGGATACTTTTTATGGTGGACATTTTGTTTAATAAAACAGTCTTAGTGGCAAAAAAAATATACTTTCTTGTTAAAATTAACCCTTTCGCGAACACCACTTTTTAGAGTGAGCTACCCAGAATGTCACACAGAATAGTGTTCGGGAATCACAAAAAATCAAAAAAAAAATCCAGGAATAATTTCTCTTTCTGTACATTTGTATCGATGCTACGACAATATTTTACAGCTCTGAAGGGACACTAAACATACATAATCCATATAAACTCATATATTTCGTATATATTTCGTATATATTTCGTGACGGTTATGATTTTATTAGTACAACAATATTTGACGTGTGTACACGTCATGTCCAACCAAAAACCAGTAACATGACGTGTATACACGTCATTGTCCATTAAAGAGTCCCTATTCCAGAATCCGATACGAATGGTTCGGATCGTAAACTCAATGTTGTTGTTGGTATAAAACACTAACAACAACATTGCGTTTACGATTCGAACCATTCGTATCGGATTCTGGAATAGGGCCTATAAATATATCTATGTGACAACATTCAATTCTTTTGAAAGGAACTTGAAATTTTGGCTTTAATATTAATGGCTGTACAGTTACGACAGTATATACCACCATGCAAATTTTGTTTTTTTGAAAAATGTTCGACTAGTAAAGTTCGAATTATAGAGACCAATATATCGTCCACAATTCGAATTACAAGATACCCAATATAAAAAAATGGTTGTACGAATTAGCGTGGGATTCGAATTACCGAGTGTTCGAATTACCGAGTCTCTACTGTATTCTGATATTTTTTTAATAGTTTAGAATCTAATCAAATTTATGTCTCAGATTTTTTTTTTTAAATTATCATTTTTTATTATTTCAATGTTTATCAACACTGCCAATAATATTATTTTTAAATGACGTTTTAACTGGTTTGAGTATCGATTGAAGTTCTTCTCAATTTTTCGTCACGTGCCCATACGAATTTTTCAAATACATTCAAATTTTTCGAATACGATATTTGAATTATGCAATTCGCGTGGTTTGAGTTAATTGATATCATTTCAACTGTATAATAAGCAAATCGTAATTAAAATTAACTCAATAAAAATTCATAATTAATTGAAATCTTCAATTTTACACACAAGTGCCATTCATATGACATATGTATAAACGATCCGTGATTCATGCAAATATTTCACTTCCCCTTTGCCCAATTTTGTATCAATATTTGCAAAGTATTGGTTAGCGTAAAAAAATGTGACCACGAAAAACGCGGTAATCGCGTTGAGCGCGCTATAGAAAGTGAGACGCGGGGGTCTTACCGAGATGAACTGGATGTCTGTGAACCATGTCATGCCCCCCCATTGAATGGTGGCGTGATTTCTGTTAACTGCTAGTGACAAGCGTTTTCAGCCTTGTATGAATCATAGGGCCACGTACTTCTTGACGGTTCAATCGCAAAATCGCCTCCGATGATGCGACACAAGATGAAATCTTCTGTTTACCATATGAGATTTTTGCACAAACATTCGATAGTGTTCGTCGTGGATGCCTTCTCTCTTTCTTTCTCTCCAATTTTAGAATATTTTAGAACAGAATCTTTTGGGATTCAGAGAAGTGTTTCCGGATCATTGCGTGGGCATGCATGTTGATTGCCCGGTGGTTTTATTGGTCATTAATCTATCGCTTAAGAAAAACGTGATGTCTTGTGGCAATTGATTGTTACTAGTCGAATAGAAATCATTCGAAAACACTTTTCCTGAATGTTAAGGAATTATTTTCACATGTTATTTTCGACAGTAAACACAGAAAATCTTCAAAGATAGAATTTTTTGTTAGGTACTTTTCTTCTTTAACCTTGAATGTAGGTGATTGTACTTTAACCAGGAATTCATGTGTACAACAAACGAATTATATTATGTAATACAAGGTTTTTCATCATCTCTAATGACCAACGATAGTGTCCTAATTTTATTTATTTTTTTATTTACCAATCTTTGTGTAGATATTGCTACACCCTGCGGCTAATTGTTAATTGGAAGATAACAAAAAAAAGTTACATGTTATCACAGAGCAAGATTGATCTGGGGTGAAATATGGTAGTTAAGTACACCTATTGAACATTATCACCTTAGGTTTAAATCGATCTAGCGATTTTTTAACACCCAGTAACAGAGATTTTTTTATGTATGCATCATCATATCTAGAATATGTCTGTTATCCGTAAAAATTTACACTTTTTGCGATAAGATGATGTCGTTTATTAAAGATCCAAATCGGTATATTTTGTTGGCGGCGATGGATTTTATTTCAAATTCATTGAGCTAATACTCTACCTAGGTCAAATATTTAATGGTGTGTATAGAAGTAATAAAAAAAATCAGAATCAGTTAAGTTCAATTCAAAGTACAAAGTATATTTGAACGCCATAATAAACTCAGTACAATTGAAATCAATAGAATTGTTCTTTGACACTCGTACTGATAAGCAACTTCAGATATTTATTATGGATTTTTTTGTGTTCATTCGAATTATTAAAAAAATAGTCTGAATGGAAATCAGTCATTAACTCGGAGTAGTACACTATTTAAAATAATCCGGAGATTACATGTAATTTTATTGAATACTTAAGACAATGGTTCCCAAACTTTTTTGTTTTGCTATTCCCTTTTTGGAAATTTTGAAAATTCCCCAACCTTGGTCGTGAGGTTATGGGTCATTTTTAGAATTATTGAAGCCACATTTATTGTCTTGCTTGGAACTCCTCGCGGTAGGACTGCAAAAAGTCAATTATGGATCTAAAGGTGCTGCTCCACATGAGAGTAAATGCCGGCGAAAACCCTCGATAGCAGCTACTCGCAAATGGACACGTCTCGATAGCAGCTACTCGCAAAGTCAATTATGGATCTAAAGGCGCTGCTCCACATGAGAGTAAATGCCGGCGAAAACCCTCGATAGCAACTACTCGCAAATGAACACGTCTCTGAGAGTCGCTCGCAAAAACTCACAAAAACTCGTGAGCTAGTTTCTGCGAGCTGTCAAAAGTGATTCTACTCTCTAGTCGACACGCACCCACTGAACTCTCGGGGAGTTGCTCGCCAGATACGAACGGCGTTTGAATTTCGCTAATAGCTCTCGAGAACTCGCTAAAGCAAGATGTCAAAAAAATCAAGATATTGGTCTTGAAAAGAGAAAAATCGCCGAAATTAACTCTCAAATGGACAACCTCCTGCGAGAGTTTTTGAAAATTACTCGCGTATTTACTCTCATGTGGAGCGGCACCTTAAGATTGGTAAAAAAAAACTCTAGCAAAACTAGCCGAAAGAAAAAAAGCGTTGGGAAAAAACTCACGAAGATATTAAAAATGTTTTGCAGACAAAAATCACGAAATACGATGGAATGTCGGTGAAAACCGAAGTAAATTGTACCGCAGGGATTTTTTTTTAAAAAAAAGATCAATGCAAAGTAAAATTGCATAAAATTTGTTAAGAGAAATGCGCCGCACGTGAAAACTTTCACAAATTGAAACAAAAATCTTGTTAAAAAATCACTGAATTTAATGATTTCTGGATTAAGAAAAATATTTTCATAAAAAGTTTATTTTATAATGATTTTTTGCATCTTACTCGCTAGTTGTTAGAAAAACCCATACGATTTTTATCCACGATATAAAAATTATTTAGTAGTCCCTCGATTTACGATGTTTCGATTACGACGCAAAATCACGAAATTTTGATTGCCCAAAAACGTTGTAAATCGATGGTTGCCTCTATTGGATTTTTTATAGTGTTTGTAACGCACCCAACAAACTGTGGGACAAAAAAGAAATGACAGTAGGCTGTTTGCGATGATCGAAGATTTTGATTTACGCCAATCTCTCCACCGCCTGTCCGTTTGTCCGTCCATAGAGATCAAAACTTTCAAACTGAAATTTTGCACAGATAAGTTTTTCGTTTAAAGTGAGGCTAAGTTCTTGAACGGGCAAAATCAAACCCCTCTCCTCCACACAAATGAAATAGTTTTTTTCGCTATTTTCTCGAAAACGTTGTATCGTATCGGAAAATTTATAAATAACATGCGTTTAGAATATGCTTCTACATAACTCTTCCATACAATAAAATTCAATCGGACCACTCTTTCCGCCCTTCACCATACAAGTATAAAAATTCGGTCTGTCCTCATATCGACTAATATTTGACGATTGCCACCTGACAATTGTAGCTTTCTTATGATTTTATTTCACTATTTTTATTTAAGAAAAAAAAATTCTCGCGATTTTCGATTCTTGTGTTGTCAAAATGTTTTTTTTATCGCTTTTGATAACAAGGCTGTAATAGTAAAATGTTCCCAAGTTATATAACTATCAGATCGTGTTTATCTTATCTACATTCAATCAACTGAATAAGTATGTAGAAAAAAACACTAGAAAATACTTAACTTCGATACTACCTAAATATATTTCATTTCAAATAATTTAATACTGATTTTTTCCTAAAAAAGTTTGTTATTTGGCGATAAATATCGACTTGCGTTATCAGTCGACTCCAAAGAATAAAATAAGATTTAAGTAAGTTCCAGCGTTATCAGAATTGGATTTTCAAAAAATTGAAATCAGTCGCGGTTTTCACATCAATCGGCCAAGTTTTGCCGTCTTTAGATTATTTGTTTTCGGCTAGAATAATTTCAAAGTAAAGATCATAATTTTATTTAAGTAAATTATTTAAATAAATTTTTTTGATTAAAATATACGATAATGTAATTATTTTCTCATCTTTTTTTTAGGATGGAGAGTTTTTGGGTCCAAACGGCAATCGGCGCCATCAAGGCGATTGCGTTCGTGTATGACATAATCACTTTGCCGGTTTATTTGGTGCTCCAGAGACCTTGGAAAAGAAGGGAGTTGTCAAGAAAAGTCAAAGTGAGTTTAATACTTAATAATTAATATATTTATAAACTATTGATGGGTTTTTCCAAAAAAAAAACTCACTTTTCTTTAAAATTACCACAGCGATTTAAAAGTCGTTTTTATTCAATCAATCTCATGTTCAAACTTATGAGTAAAAAAGTTCGAAGTCAGTGCTAAAAAAAATCGCTATCATTTTTTTACTCGAAGCGAGCTTCATGTGGATTAAAAAATGTGATTGATTGGAATTTTTTCGCTGTTGCTCAAAAGCTGTAGAAAATTTTACTATACCGAAATGAAAATGTGAAACAATATTTGAATATTTGTCGATAAAAAAATAATTATGTCGTCAAGGGCTTTAAGCGAAAATAAAAAAAACATTCAAATTGAGCAAGATTCTCTTATTTCATTAAAAAAAAGAGTAACTAAAAAACTATATTGACCCATTCAAGATGATTCAACTTTACATGCAAATAATTTTCATTTTTATCATTGGTCATTAACATTTCATTCAGGCTAACAAAAATTATTTTAGTTTACGTTACGCTAAATTCTCATTACAAGGTAAACAATAAAAAAACCAAATTTACACAAAACAGTTTAATGCTTATGTAGAAAATTATTTTTTAGGGGAAGAAAAAAAATGCAAACAGTGGTGTTAAATAGGTGAACAGATTGTTAATATGATATTTTAATGGTTGTAAACAACAGTTTTTTTTTGTTGGTCAAAGATGTTTTTTGCGTTAACATAAATTAAGTGAAAACTTCTCTTCAACTTTTTTAGTTAATAAATTAAATATGTTGTTTTCATAAATTTGTATTTATGATAAAAATAAAGCCTAACGGTGGCACGTTGTCCATTCAAGTTCGCTTAACTTACTTAATCGAAATGAGGGCTCTGATTTGATAGACTTGCGACACGACAAATGCCACACGAACCGATTCTTTATTTACGAATATTGTACAAGACTGTTTCAAATGAAGAACTTTCGTATTAAAAAAATCGATGTCAATTGCAGCAGAATACTCCGGATTCGCAAATCGATGTTCAAAGGAGAGTGGCGTAGTTTCAAGTGACAAGTCTATTAGAATGGGGGTGGAGTAGAGATAAAATGCGGGTGGAGTAGCGATAGTTACCTTTTATTAATGCTAACTACACTATAAGTCTAGTCTAGAATGCTATTGCAGACTCTGTTGTTGATTATACTACATGATTTGACCCTGACAAACACGAAAGCAAGCTAAATTTTTGAGAAAATGGCGTCTATTCAAAGGCAAATTTTCGATATTTTTGGTAAAAACCGCAACGTATTGACGCAACGTTAATGAATTTTCTACAGTTTACGCTAAAAAGGATTCTTTTTGCAATATACAGAGATTTAGACAATCCTCAGGCGCAGGAAAATTTCGAGGTCCGTATGACAATTTAAGGCTCTAAATTGTCCAATTTTTTTGAGTCATTTTCTAAATAAAGGCTTTAAAATGTTCGTGTCCATGCCGCCTATGTACTCAAATAAATAGATTTAAAAAAAAACACCGAAAGCAGAATGCACCGCAGGCAAATTTTTTTTTTCACGAATGACTAAAAGTAATGATAATTTTTGGGTATTGCTGTCATGATGAATCCCGTAATTCTAGAGATTTTTATAGGTTTAAAAAATAAATGTTATTTCTTTAAATTTTGGGTCCCGAAAGTTGAAGGCCCAATTTGTGTTATCATCATTTACTCTCTTACCTTTATTAAGTCACCACGCGCACTGCGTTGGCAAGCATGTAGAATGCCATTACAGTTGCAATTCGAATTTATGTTTTTTACCCCTGGAGCCCAATGAACTCAACTAAAACGCACAAACTGTCATGCAGCGCAACATTTCAGCGGCAGAGCCCAATGGCATCTCGTGAAGTAGTGCAAGTAACATATTATAAAGTGATATAAAGTTGGCAAAATTACAAAAATGGATAATTTTGAAGCGATAATTTGCTTTGTTGGTCTTTATCTTTGTTATTTGCACTAAGGCTATCAATTTTTCCTCGAACGACATTTCCCCAACCTCACTTTATGAACTGTCAACGCAGAATTGCTGCGGCAAAGTTAGAAGTTTGCAAACTTTTGCGTTGTAGCTGCGTTCTCTAAATTCACTGTGCGCACTTCAAATGATTTTTATGGAACTAACTTGTAAGTGACAGTTTGTGCGTTCGGGTTGCGTTCATCGGGCTCCAGGGGTTAGGCAAAATTAAGAGGTCAAAATTTTTCATGAATACAGTACTATTGCAAATTTTTCCGTCAAGCATTTCTGTTCAACAAATTTCACGAAGTGTATTCAAATTTGAAGCCTGTATACTGAACAATGTAACAATTTTTTTTATCTGACAATAACAGTTTAAAAATGTTGAAATTTTTAGAATAAAATAAAAACATCAAGATTATAATCTAATCAATTCAAGTATCTTGCATAACCAATTTATATAAAATCGATTTAAGCTTGTCAAAGATAAGGTTAATATCAATTGATTGTTTTTATGTTTATAACATATTTACTTATTTATATGTAACATAAATTCGTATATTATTTGAAAATCTAGGTAATGAAAAAAACATTCAAGTAGAGAAAAATTTTCAAAATTTTCTTTTTACTAGGCAGCTCCAGTAAGAGAAATACCGACAGGAAGCTTTAATTATGCGGCAAATGATCCAGAGGTGCATGTCGTGTGACTTTTTATTGTTATTGTTTCTACGAATCTATCTTTATTTTTCAATTTTAACCTTTTTTTTTGTTGTTTTTGGTTTCTTTTATGTATATTTTTTTGCGTGGAGGGAAATTAAGTTTTTCTGTCAAAATTTTTGGACGTTGGTAGATTATAAAATTTTGCAATCGGGTGACTTGGCAAAATTCTGTTCTTCTTCAAACAGTTTACACTTTTTTCAAGTTAATTATATTTTTTTAAATTCGGCTAATAACACTTCACTAAGCACTGCATTTGCATCCGCAGAACAAACATTAAATATGATTTATATTGAATATTTCTTCACAAAATTTTGACTGTTTTTAGATAATTGTAAAAGGCACAGTTTTAAGTCATTCCCATCATTAAATATCCCTTGATTGTTTTCACTATTCATGGGTCGTGTTTTTATTTTGAGGAACAACCATTTTGAAATTTAGTGTTTGCTAAATTCCTATGTTTCAAAAAATATTTTTTATGGTTCCGAAAAGTCTTTAACATAATTTTTTCGATATCTAACTGGCCAAATTTGAAATGATTTAATTATATTAGTGCATCCAAAGCTTTGTTTCCTATTCAGATTTTTTTCCCACCTGATTGTTGCGAAGTTGAGAACGCTGCAATGTAAAGGGTTAGTGCAGATTTTATACCCGTATGGTGAAACCAAAGGGTATATTAGAGTTGCCTTACCGTTTGTAACGCCAAGATCCCGTTATCACACACAAAAATGAATTACACCAGTGTGTTTAGAATGATAAAAAAAATTGAATTTTGCATGTCCGTCCGTCTGTCTGTCTGTCTGTCTGTCTGTCTGTCTGTCCGTCCGTCTGTGGCGCGGATTGCGGGCGTACGGATTGAGCTAGAGACTTAAAATTTTACGCAGATTCGTTTTTCGTGAAATGCAAGGCTAAGTTCGTTAATGGGCAAAAATGGACCATTAGGGGGGTACGCCCCATACGAACGAAAACGTAAATATCTCAAAAACGGTACATCTTATGAAAAAAGTGCAAGAACAAAAGTTATTTAGGATATGATTCTACATAAAACTCCCATATATCAAAATCCGATTGGAATAAATTTTAAAAAATCTTATTGGAAAGTTTGACTTCAAAGTGGAATTTTGGTACAACTGTTCGAATTTTGTTACGAATATCACCATACGGGTTTTCAATAATTGCCAGACTGGCAAATTTAGCTTTTGTTATGTTTCTAGTTCTAACAGTGATGTAACATCACTCCAGATAACATTCCACCATTAACATGTCGATTCTGATAGTCGTGCCGTTTTCCACAAGAGTCGTTTTACGTGCTGTTGTCAGTGTTTTTCTACCAACAAAAACACGTGAAGCGACTCTTGTCGAAAATGACTCGACTATCAGAATCGGACTGTAAAAGGTATAAATTTTTGCAAGAAAATAAATTGCCCTTTTACCCATCTGCCTCTAGTGTCGAGTATCCAATATTTGCCTAGTAAAGTAGCAAAAGCACTAAATATCTTATGGGTTTCAATTAATTCGCAAATGTATGAAGGAGTCGAGGTCGAAGACACAGATATTAACGTCAAGTGAAAAATTGCAAACAATTGCGTTTTTTTTATCACCAAAATTGGTTGGACTGAAATTTTTTACTCGACGGTCGCTCGAACAAATGCCGATTAAAATTATATAAAGAGAAAACGCTTTGCAATAACCCAAAATCCGATCCAATAATTTTGTCAACCAAAGTTTTCATTATTCTTTGACTTGAACCGGTTTTTAAATAGGTCGGAGAAGCGTTGTGTGTCTGTTCGTTGTTACTCGAGAATCACTGAACTGTTTTTCACCAAACTTTAGGCCTTTAGGGACACCTTCTTCCCGTTTTATCAAAGTCCCTTTTCATCCCCTTCCTGGCTGCATCCTTCATCCATTAACCACCGCTACCAGAATACTATGTTTAATTTTTTAAATGAAACTGTCAGGGTTTAAGAATTAATTAAAAATAAAAATCAGAAAATTTTGAAAAGAAATTAATAACTAAAAACTCCGAACACTTTTTTCAAATTTTTTGATTTACCCGAAATTTTAGATTTTTTTTTCATTTACCCATTTTTGCACAAAATGTATTATCATCTGTATTCTTGATCTCTCCAGTTTTTTTTTATCCAAGGACGATGCTTAATTAAAGCTAATTCGTATTAATCTGGCAACACTCGCATTTGGACATTTGGGAAAAAAAGACGAGAAATTAAATTTTTCTTTCCTTAATGCAATTTTAAGAGTTTCTAAAGTGAAATAACATCATTCCAGATATCATTTCAGTATTACAAGATATTAATTATGGCAAGAAACCAAATTAGCTTGGTGTTAACGACATCATCGGTCTAGATTGCAATCACGGCCTCTGCTGTTGATGGGTTGCAACGTAAAAACTTTACAAATGTTGTAATTGATCCATGGTTCGCAATCCATGTAAAATTGTAGGTGCGAAGCAGGGAAGAAATTGTTATGAAACCTCAATTGAGGAGGCCCAGACTCTTGGAGAGCTGTAGCGCCGAGGATAAAGAAACCAAATTACCCTTTCAATCATGCGCCTCTTATGTCGTGCACATAAAATTTATCCATTCGAGTGAAAATATCACTAGTGAACTTATGGTTTTGTTTTACCTGGAAAATCTAAAGGCCTGTGTCCACATGGAAGTTTATTTGCAGAAGTCGCTTCTAGCAGAGACTTCTGGAAGTTTTTCCCGTGGAAACACTAACTGCAAGTGAACTTCCAGAAGTTGTGACACCAGAAATCACTTCTAGAAGCGACTTCTGCAAATAAACTTCCATGTGGACAAAGGCCTTAAGGACGAGTTGTGGTCCGAAACACAGCTATTAATGGAAAATTAGTTTTAGCGCGAGGTTGAATATCGAGTAAGATGGGAGGCGCTGTACCGTGAAGGGATTAGGGGCGAAGTCTCTTATAGAATTATTATTAAGTCTCTTATTATTATCACTAAGTCCTTTAATATTATTTTATTATTATTATTGATATTATTAAGAATTTCGTTTATCGATAAGGTTTTTCACACACTTTTTTTTTTTTTATAAAATTGTGGTTTGGTTTTAAGGAGGGTAAAAATTACACAGGCCGACAAGATCAGATTTTTTTTTGGAGCATTCGGTATAGGAGTATTTTTTTAAATAATTTATGTCGTTGATTTCGGATTTGGCAATGGCTTGGCTCGGTCAGCTTTCGTTTTGGAGATAAATTGGTTTGTACGTTTATGGGTTACCCTCTGTTAAATACTAGACTCTTTTAAAACTATGTTAAACACTATTAAACACTAGAGTTGATCCAGTCAAAGTTAAATCCAGTAAAATCTGGAATCACCAACACAAAATTACTCAAAATAAAACACTTTACTATCCAATATATAAAATTGAGTGTGTTGTCAACTATTTTTGGAATATATTACTTCAGATGAAGCTCAAATTAATTGTAATTGACCGAATTTTAAAGTTTTTATATGAAAGTGATCAAATTCAACTTTATTTTAACAATTATTTATTTTAACAATGGGATATGCTTTCTACCTCTACTTGACAACTCTTTGCTTTTTCTTTATACAAATATAAAGCCTTGACAGGATATTACGGAAATAGTTTTAATCAAAATATTGAATAACATGTCTTTGGAATATCCTCTCTAAAAGATTAACAAACATCAATAAACTTTCAGAATCCTTGGGTATTGTTTTTTTTTAAATTTGCATTTGAGTTCATGTGATCGTTAACAATTAACTATACTTCAATTCAATTTCGCACTGCCACTACTCGGAAGTGATATTTATAAAACTTGAATATTTTTTTAATCACCTGTAGACACTGGTATATCAAATGAAGATTATTCTGTCTGTTTTCAAATTAACTGAAATTATTTTCACTTTTCAAAATAATGGTTTTGGAATTAGTTTCGTAGATGAATTGAATTGAATTCAGTACAAAAAACATTAATTGTTTTTTGTTAAATTTTAGGCGAAGCCGATTAGTCAGGATGATACGCAAATCACATATCGAACAACAGAACCGCCAAGGGAGATGCATGTCAAGATGTTGCAGGCAAACATCGACACATTGGAGAAGATGTTCACGTATGTCACAAAAGTTCATACGACAAAACGTTGCCTTGGCACAAGGCAAATCCTGAGTGAGGAGGACGAAGTCCAGCCAAATGGACGAATCTTTAAGAAGTACAGGATGGGAGAGTACAAATGGAAGAATTTCATTGAAGTTGAAAAATTGGCAGCATCGTTTGGACGTGGATTGAGGGAATTGGGACAGGGACCATTAAAAAATATCGTTTTGTTCGCTGAAACCAGAGCTGAATGGATGATCGCTGCCCATGGCTGCTTCAAGCAAAATATACCAATTGTCACTGTATATGCGACACTAGGAGACGAAGGAGTTGCGCACTGTAAATACGGCTTTTTGTAAAACATTTACGAATTTTACTCACAAAAAAATTTTTTTCTAGGCATTCACGAAACAGAGGTGACAGCTGTTATCACATCACATGAACTATTGCCGAAATTCAAGAGTTTGCTCGCAAAGACATCCAAAGTGACCACTATTATTTACATGGAGGATCAATTGCACAAGACTGATTTGACTGGATTTAAAGATGGCGTTCGCATCATTCCATTTTCCCAGGTGATTCGTAGTGGATCGGAAAGTAAATTCGAAGGTGTTTCACCGAAAGCTGATGATACCGCTATTATTATGTACACGTCCGGCTCGACTGGTACTCCTAAAGGTGTACTTTTATCCCATAAAAATTGTATTTCGACAATGAAAGCTTTTTGTGATATTGTTCGAGTCTATCCCGATGACGTTCTCATTGGGTAAGTTGAATTTTTGCAATACTGAAACGTTCGTTAGTAATATATATATATATATATTTTAGATTTTTACCTCTGGCCCACGTTTTTGAACTATTGGCGGAAAGTGTTTGCTTATTAACTGGCGTCCCAATTGGCTATTCAACTCCACTCACATTGATCGATTCAAGTAGCAAAATTATGAAGGGATCAAAGGGTGATGCTTCTGTGTTGAAACCGAGTTGTATGACTACTGTTCCGGTAAGATTGCATGATTTTTTAATAGGGATAATGGCTGGGTTTGACTATATAAATGTTAAGTTAAAATACTTGTATAGTCTTAACTAAAAATTGTCCGGACATAAGTACGTTAGTGCATCCGTGAGTGGTTTGTTAAGAGTTCAACGCTAGAAAACAAAATCCCAATATGTCTGTTGCATTCCGCAAATTCTAATAAGCAGATTGCTTTGCTTGCTTATTTTTATAGAGTGGAGATTTAAAAACACATGGCTTAAATACTCACTAACAAACTTGAAAGTTTTTTCTTCACTCCAAAAAACGACATGTCGGGAAATGAACTTGATAACTAATGAACTTGACTAAAAATCAAACGTTCAGGTTTGTAAATGGTTTGTCTAGTATTTAGTGAGACAAAGTGGGGGTAGCTACTTGACTGCAAAATTAGAATCAAATGGATTTAGTTGATTTAGTCGATTAATTAAACGACTTGATTAAATTGATACTAAATCGGTACGTTCGTATCAGTTTAGTTACTAAATTACTTGTTACTTGACTAAAATACTTGTATAATCTGAACTGGCCTTAAGCTCAATTCAGACTAACAATTGCGATTGAGCTTCTTCGACCAAAGAGATCAAAGCTTTTATGTCTTTATCGTTGAAAGCTTTGATCTCATTGGTCGAGAAGCTTCAATCGTAATCGTTAGTCTGAATTGGGTTTTAATCCTCTTAAAACCCGTAAATTAGGTTCCCGGAAAATGTCAAATAACAACAATCGCATAAAAGAAAAAATTCCGTTTGACAGTTTAAGAAATCAATATGTCTTCAAAATCGAGTTCTTTTTATATCATTAATTAACACAAACGCAAAAAAACATGATTTAGATCCATTTGTCAGGAATTTATTAATCCATATTGGCAGTGTTGTATATTCTAGAGGGGAGAATGCCTAAAATCAAATACAAGTATACTCGAGGCTGGCACTTAAATCAAGCACTACGAATAAACTTATAAAATTTAAACGGGCGGCGATTGGATTAAATTTATGCTGGCGGCGATTGGCGTTTTCTAATTTTTGCTATTTTTTTTCAGCTCATTCTCGACAGGATATCAAAAGGAATCAATGACAAAGTTAACGCTGGTTCGGCATTCAAAAAGGCACTCTTCAGATTCCTCTACAGTTACAAGGTAAAGTGGTCATCACGTGGATACAAGACGCCGTTAATCGACAAGTAAAACAAGTGAAAAGCAAAAAAAAAGGATATTTTACCATTAAAGAAAATTACTTTCAGATTGATTTTCAAGAAAATTGCAAAATTAATGGGAGGACGTGTCCGAATTATGATGTCCGGTGGTGCTCCCTTGTCACCAGATACACATGAACAGATCAAATTATGCCTCTGCGTTGAACTTATCCAAGGCTATGGTCTGACCGAAACGACTTCAGGAGCAACAGTAATGGATCGTGAGTTTCTCAAATAATGTTAGTTTGAACTCTTTTTAACTTGAATTTTTCGTGTCATTTTAGAATTTGATATGACATATGGACGTGTCGGTGCTCCATCAACAATGTGCGATATTCGTTTAGTTAATTGGGAGGAAGGCAACTATAGAGTTACAAACAAACCCTTTCCACAGGTAAGCTTAAAAAAATTGGGAAAAAAGGTTACAATCTTTAAGTTAAAAATTGGGAAAAAAGGTTACAATCTTTAAGTTAAAAATTGGGAAAAAAGGTTACAATCTTTAAGTTACAATCTTAACAATATTCTTTTACCATAAACTATACCTGCATTGCAAAATGTTCCCTTTGGCAAACGAAAAAAACGTGGCGTTGTACGTTTCGTTATATATAGTGATGCCAACGATACTTCGATGTTTGCAAAACAAACATCGATGTTGAACAGCTCGATATATCGAGGTATCGATGTTGTTATCCACGATGTTAGAACATTACTCTTGATAAAATTAGTAGAAAAACTAATTTTAGGACTAGAGGGACTAGTTTTTAGATAGATTTAATATAGCCACTGTACTTAAAGATTTGTTTAAATTTCCTTTGGTATCAATTTTCGGTTTCATCTTTCTACAAGATTTCGCAAAAAATACCAGAGCTAGCCATGAAATTTTACAAAGAAGTTTGGTCCTGATGTCCGTTAACCGGAAGTAACGAAAACGGCGGGTTTTTAAAAACTACGATTTCGTTTTTTGCGATTTATTCCGAAACTAACCATTTTCCAGTAGTCTTATGTATTACAAAACTTGGAGACAATAAAATTTGCTACATTTATGTCTTTTACTAGAACTCCGTCTCAAGCCGTTATGAAGATATGTCGGTATTTCAAAAAAATTAGTTTTTTGCGAATATCTCGAAAATTAACGGGTTTTTGGTGGTTCAACGTATAAGAAGAATTAAAACCGTGTTAATTCTACATGGGTGCACTCCACCCACAGTAGAGCATCCGCCAGGTGGCTAAATTATTTATTAAATTTAACTTTTTCAAAACATCGGAAAAACATCGAGACATCATGTCGCCTTAGAAAACATCGATTTTCGATATATCGAGGTTTTATGAACGATGTTGAATCCCTAGTTATGTAACGAAGATTTTGTTTCGTTACGTTACCGTGTTGTGTAACGATCGTTACGTTTAACGTTATTATGTCGTTACACGGTATAAGGAAATCAAGAATTGAAAAGATGTTCACGTCAGTAAATATTCATGCAGTTTAGTTTTCACTAATATTTTTGGCTGATTGTATTAGATTAGAGAAAAAAATCGTAATCGAAAACATCTTCAAAAATTTGGAATCTTTTGTTTGTTCGAAATTCCAAGTTTAAAACTAGTCTTTAATTCGTGACTTGAAATTTTATAAAAAAACTAATGGTAAAGTTAGATTAAAAAGGAACAAAAATGTCACGCTTTGAATTTCGTACTGGAAACTAGGGAAACTTTTAACTGCCAAAGCTATTATTTTCATTATCTCAACCTTTAGGATTTTAAAACTTTTCTATAAATAATTTCCAGTTACAAGTCACATTGGAATATTTATTGAGCTATTTCATCAAATCCAGTTTTGTTGCATATTTTCAAGTTACCCTTGATGTTTAACGTTCTTTTAGTTTTAATGTTTTAACAATTTGCGGTTAAAATATGTAATAATCTTATTAATTTTTTAAAGCGGGCTCATCGGTCATTTTTGTAGTTAAAACAAAGAGTGTTTTCTTTGTAAGTACATCGTTATTTATTAATGTTTATTTCTCGACGTTTCGACTGCGTTTTTAGTCATCTTCAGGATGGGAGTCTGTTTTGTAAAAACTTACAAAGAAAACACTCTTTGTTTTAACTACAAAAATGACCGATGAGCCCGCTTTAAAAAATTAATAAAATATAAAAAAACGGTCGATCAAAAATTAATATATGTAATAATCACCCTCATTCTGAATGGCGAATTACACGACAAAAGTCACGTCACGCGGATTTTAGTATTCTTATTGGCGAGTGGAGCGAAAATCGGTAAATAGCGGCAGGTTGGCGTGACACGTGACATTTCTGTCACCGCCAAATTCGAAGTGAGAGTACTCGTCGCGCTCAGTTAAATACATTGGATGAAGAGAAAACGTAAATTAAATACATATTTGGACATTTCTATTGCTCAGTATTCAGTTAGACAGGTATTTAGGTATGGAATTAAATTGTCGATTCTCGCGACTATGAGAATAGCAAACTCGGCGTGACGTGACGTGACGTCGAATGAAGTGACGTGCCATTCAGAATGAGGGTGAATATTCGTCAAATTTCATAGCGGAAACATTTTCCATTTTTTTTTACATTTTTTTAACATCTAAAAATCACAGGATTAGAAAAAAATGATTTTTTTTTCTAATCCTGTTTCAACTATTGACCATTACTTCAGAAATTAGAGAATAATACTTGCACAATTTTGGAGTTATCAGTTTTTCTAGTTTCTTTTTACATTTTAGATAAGAATTTCAAGTGCGATTTTTTTTGTTGCGTGCTGTACTTTTTTATAACTCTACCAAAAAAGAAATCTGTAACTGATTTTTTTTTTTTTTCCTTTCGTGCCATTATAGACTTAATTTTGGTGTTGTTTTCTCTGCTAAAATAGAACTAACCCACTATGAAAATTGTGGATATGAAAGAAAAATATCAGTTGTGGTCAACACAAAACTTTCTTCTACAAAATCTACGACCCTGCGCAATTTACGCTAGAGCCCTGTCGCGTTGTCAACCTAAGACGACCTCCCAATAAATTCTTGGTTTATTCAAAAATATCAAAAACGTACAAAATTTGAGATAACTTGAGAACGGTAAAAGATATCAATTTACGGTAAATGGCAAAAATGTAGAAAATGTTAACATCTTTAATTATTCTTTTAACTGATTTGTCGAAAAACCGTTAGTTTGCAAATTATTCGCAAACATATGATTTTTTACATATTAATGAAAATATCTCAATAACGGTAAAAGATAACGGATAACGGTAAGAAACAAAATTGTGCAGAATGCCATTTTCATTAATTCACTTCATACATTCAGTCAGCAAAAACCCGTTAGTTTTCGAGATAATCGCAAAAAACTGTTTTTTTGGAAATAACGGTTTATCTCGATAACAGGTGGAGATATCGAGTTATAGCTAAAGACAAAAGTGTGGGAAATTTTATTTTCTCCAAGTTTTGTCATACTTAAGGCCACTAAAAAACGCGTAGTTTGGGAGTAAATCGAGAAAAACGAAATTGCGATTTTTGAAAAACCGCCATTTTGGATACTTCCGGTTTTTTTGAAAAGATTTTTGAAAAACCGCCATTTTGGATACTTCCGGTTAACGGATTTCCACCAAAAGTTGATAGGATCGTCCCATTTCAGGACCCAACATGCCTATAAAATTTCATGGCGCTAGCTCTATTAGTTTTTGAGAAATCTTGTACACAGACTGACAGACAGAAAGACATTTTTTAAATATGACTCCAATCGACTCAGGAGTGATCGGGAAATGTTTTTTAAGCAAAATTAAGAGGTCGAAATTTTTCATGAATACAATACTTTATTATACTCCGTAGAAGAAAGTAAAATTGTTGATTTCCAGATTATAAATATTCAAACCAATTTTCGAGTTACCCGCCGTACCGGAAAAAGTGGATCTCGTACAGTTAAAATACTGCCAGATTCGGAATCAGCGACCCTAAATTACCCAGAAAAGGACATTATATCGTGCACATTCAAAATGAACATCGACTTATTTAACTCTCTGTCTACCGAAAAAAAACCTGCTAGAACTACCGTTGGGGTAAATTAGACCCCAATCGGTAATAATAATAAGCCATTTTCCTTTAGTTGTTATTGAAAATGTCTGAGTACACTTAGAAAAAACTTCAATAATGTCAATAAATTCCAGCAAAATACAATGAAGAATTTTTAAAGAAACAATGTCAAGAAGTTACAAAGTCCAAAAACTATTACGACTAGAATTAGAGAAAAATTTTATCGCTGTGGGGTCAAATTGACCCCAATGGTATACGGAGGGTTAATCAGTTTCGGTCGATTAAAGATTTGCTTCGACTAAATAGTCGATCGAAAATAAGTTACATGAAGCATTATGTTGCAAAGCATAAAAAAGATTTTGATTTTGAGAGCGAAATGAGGAAAAATGTTTCAGCGATTTTAAAGATGCTTTTTTTAACCAAAACTTAACGAAAACTAACAAGAGTTATTCTGGAATTATATATAAAAAATATGTACGAAACATTAAACACCGAGCTAATTTTTTAAATTTGCGACTTGAAGCTTAACGTCCGTTGTACACTTCAGCTAAGCTATGCGAGCGAGCCTAGCTATAGTTACGTAGCTTAGCTGGGTTAGCTCACCTCGTTGCACACTTGAGTTAAGCTACGCAGCGATATTTTCGGTAATTATAATTATTTAACGCGATTGAAAATATTCTGCAAAAGAATTCAATTTTCACGTTTCCAGTCCAAATGCAATTGACACTTACACATTTATGTCCACAAATTACTACACTTTTGCAAACACCGATTCTACACTGTATAATGCTGAAAGTATGTATATGTGAGAGTCAGCGATGCCAGCGAAGTCGTTCGCGTAGTTCAGGTCTGAACTACGCGAGCGAGCTTAGTCCGTCTCGCCTATGACTAGGCGACGTAGTTTCATAGTTTCGGTGAAGTGTCACCAATGTAAATGCTAAGGATTTTACTATCAGCGAGAAACTTAGCTCACGTAGTTGAGCTCGCTTAGCTGAAGTGTGCGACGGGGGTAGTCCTCTTTTTTAATTATAAATGTATAAGTTGCGGACTTTTCAATTTGCTTTTGCCCCTCTGCTATAGAGGGTCGAAAAACAAGAGACATGTAATGTAGAGACATGTATCGGTTAATTTCCATTTTTTGAGGGTAATTTGGACCGTTCAAATCACCATATAAAAAGACTTTTTAGGTGAAAGAAAGATTTTTTGCAGTGAGGATTTGGCTGGTCATGCAACCCTAAAATGCAAAAATCGTCCAATGAAAAAAAAATACGTTTTGGAGATTTTTGGTGTTTCCAGTATTTTTCGTATTCTCTAGACACATCTTTACGGCTTCGAAATCGGTTGAAAAATAACGGTTTTATAGCGGTTTTATAGCGGTTTGAATTTTTTCCGAGCGACTCAATTTTAAATATGCTTTGGAAAGCACTATACCCCGAAATTTACCAGCAAAATATGAAGGCCCTAGCGACGCGCGTCAGTATAGTGTATTTTTTCTAAAAATGTTAACAATCGAGAACTAATTGAGATAGTAATTTGAAATTTTGGCACAGAAAAGGCGTTTATCAAAAGTTAAGCGTGTTCCAAATACGGGAAAAATTGAACCACTCTCTTCCCCAAGAATAACAGCTTTCTAAAGCAAAAAATCGGGCCAAAATCGGTTAAGGTTTTCTGGTAGAAGTCGATCTTACAATTTTCATTGAATACATATTTACATACTCATCTGAGTCGAACTGAGTCGATAGGTATGTGTCCCGGGGACAAGCGGGGCTCCGCTATGAATTCTGTTTTTGAAGTGATTTTAATACATTTCTTATATCAATGCATCAATTCACATTTGAAATATTTAATTTTTTTCCAATTACTTTTACTTTTAGGGTGAAATTTTGATTGGCGGAGATTCCGTGTCACATGGTTACTACAAGCTTCCATCAAAGACTCAAGAAGATTTCTTTGAAGAAGACGGAAAACAATGGTTCAAAACTGGTGATGTCGGAGAAATGCATCCAGACGGTGTACTTAAGATTATTGGTAATATTCTATTGCTTAACTATGGTTTTCGTCTAAAATAACACGACATGTTTACGTTTCATTATTGTAGATCGTAAAAAAGACTTAGTTAAGCTGCAGGCCGGTGAATATGTTTCACTTGGAAAGGTCGAAGCGGAACTAAAAACTTGTCCAGTTGTGGAAAATATCTGCGTATATGGAGATTCAACAAAACACTTTACAGTGGCTTTGGTTGTGCCGAATCAGAATCATTTAGAGGAAATAGCGAGGAAGCAGGGAATTCAGGATACAAAATTCGAGAATTTGTGCACATCGCCCGAGGTTGAAAAGGCTGTCATCAAAGAGATTGCTGATCACGCTAAAAAATGTAAGGAAATTATTTGAAATGCGAAAAGCAAATTTTCAGCTAAAATATGTTTTATTTTATTTTTTGAATTATAGGCAAGTTGCAAAAGTTTGAAGTTCCTGCTGCTGTGACACTCTGCACGGAGGTCTGGTCACCGGATATGGGTCTAGTAACAGCAGCATTCAAATTGAAGCGCAAGGACATTCAGGAGAGATATCAGCACGACATAAATAGAATGTACGCCTCATGAAATTCGGCTAAAAATCCACGCAAACAGAAGCAAATATGAAACAAACTAAACAAAAATTCACATAAAGATAACAATAATAATATAGTCCATGAGTTATTAAGAACTTGTACGAAATTTATCTAATTAATAATAATTGATATATAATTTGTGTGCATGTGTGTGCAAAGAAAAATGTGCGTAGAAGAAACTCTGAAATAAAAATAAAAATACAGAAAAAAGAAGAAAAAAACATAAACCAAGTGAAAGAATAATTTCTTTATTATTATTATTAAAATAAAGATATTTTAAAATGTCAAGACACATTAATACTAAATATAATAATAAACACACGGCGGGTAGCTTAATAATTTAAAGCAAATTATTAATGATAATAAATTTAGTAAAGAATTAAATGAATTTAATTGAGAAAAGAAATGAAATTATATGAAAATATAAACAAATTTTGTAAATAGGAACCAAGTGAAATTATCATAAACATTTTTTCCCCTTCATTATTGTTGATAATTTAGTCATCAATCCCTCATGATATTTGATTCGTGTTAAACTTTATTATTATGATTATTATTTTTTTTTTAAATATATATTAAGGAAAAATGTGACGGACAGACGCATAAAACCAATCGCAATCAATTTCATAAACTGTAAGAAACTAAAAAAAAAATCTTAATAAAATTTACATAAATTGGTTACTTTGTGCAACTTGTAATCAAATGCTTTGTTAATAGTTATTATCGTTTTTATCAAAAGTGAATTCTTGAGTTTAAATTTGTAATAAGATCAATTTTAACCTTGGATTTATAGATAGAATAATAGAAATAAAGATATTTATTAAAAAATATACTTGTGTATTTAATTTGTTTTAATTTTATGGAATAAAGTGAACGAATTGGTGTAAATTCTTACCCAAATTGCCACAGGAAAGACACTTTCAGTACAAATTAATAAATTTAGATTAAATAAATGCCAAGTTTTTAGACTTGCCGTCCAGAATATTTTTTATTTGCCGATCCAGTGATTATTTTTCCTATTTAATAAAAAAAAAACATTGACGTTTCACAATTGGGGCAACGTTTCGAATTTGATACATTTACCTTATGATAGAGAGATTATATATGTATGAAGCTGATGTGTACAGCCCATAAGCACTTAGACCACCAGTTGGGTCCATTGTGCTTATTTGTTGGAAGGAACTGGCTCCTGCTAATTTATTCAGACATGAATCTTTTGGATCCAATGATGAATCTATGAATACTAATTGGGGAGATCTTACCGATGTCCAAAGGATTTAAGAAACGACTGCCTAACGTGTTTAGTCTGCGGTTCTGGAAGAAAGGACACAAGCAAAGAAAGTGTTCTGCAGTTTCTTCCTCTGCATCGCATAAGCTGCATGAAGGATCGCTCGAAAGCCTGATGTTGTAGAGATGGTAATTGAGTTTACAGTGGCCTGTTAGTACACTGACCAGCGGTTGTATACCAGACCTCCCCAGCCCTAGTACTTTTTTGGCAATGGTGGGATTGGGTACATAGCCAAACTTTTTAGCTTGACGTCCAACAGTTTCATTTGCCCACCTCGTTTCGTGTTGCTGTCTGCTGAAAATGCGTATCCTTGCTTTTATCGTTGCTACTGAGATTAGCAGTGAAGGAGCAGGTCCTACAGGTATGATGTCAGCTCCCTGTCTTGCTAATTTATTTACCTTATGAGTGAAATATTCTTTTAAAGTGAAATTAAATCAGAATTTAAACGTTTATGGTAAAAATGTTGTGAGGGTAATAAAAGTTTCGTCAATTATTGGAACATTTGGTTAAAACGGTGACCCAATCACATTCATTCCGAATGGCGAACTGCACAATTGTCACGATACGGCGATTTTGGTATTCTTATTGGTGAGCGAAGCAGCATTCGGCGAATTTGTCGACAATTGGCGAAAGAAACGACATTTCTGTCACCGCCAAATTGGTAGTGAGAGTACTCGTGCCGCCCAGTTAAGTAGAATTGATGAAGAAAAAACGTAAATTAAATACATATTTGGAAATTTCACTGCTCAGTATTCAGTGAGACAGATATTCAGGCATGGATTTAAATTGTCGATTCTCGTGGCTATGAGAATAGCAAACTCCACATGAAGTGATGTGACAAGCGTCACGCGCCATTGGGAATGTGGGTGAATAATTACCACCACCTTTATTGCCCCTAAAAGTGACAAAACTTTTCCATTTTTTTTAAAGGAGACTGCAGAATTTGGAAATTAATAATGGCGTTTTCGACTGGTATGCACTTTTTGCTCTAAAGTTGCTCGTTGTGAGAACTTGTGTTCGACTGGGGTTTTTTGATAACTCGAAAAAGAGTTGTTTTTGTCACCTCTAGCACCCTGGTGTAGTTCATTTTTGTGTTCGATGATTGGTTCGATGCGTTACAAACGGTATACTAAATCTAATATACCTCTATATGATATATAATATAGGGTGCAATCACCATACGGGTATAAAAATCGTTTCTTATTTTAACCAAAAAATATAAGAAACAAACAGTTTTTGTCTAAAAATTCTAATTCCGTTTCAGAATCAATAGTATGGCAAAGCATGGCATGATGGGTCACAGCGCTCACCAGTCAAAATGGGGGAAATATTACTTAAAAACAGTTACCAAAATGTCGATTTTTTTCAAAAATGGTGTAGTCGTATCGAAAAACTTATAAATACAAAATGTGTTTCAAATGTGATTTTACATAATTTTTCCATACATGAAATTTTGTCTTTTGCCAGAGTGGTTGTTGATTCAAGCTAAAATTTTAATTTTGTATAGAAATTTGAGCCCAATTTGAAAGAAATTCAAAACAAATATTTCTTTTTCGTTCGGTTGGCGTTAAATCACCCTTGTGTAATAGGAATTTTACATTATAGCATTTCTTATATGTTGGATTATTTCATTCTTCTCATGTTAAAATTTCGCATTAAAAGATTTTTGTTTAAAATTTTGTACAAAAGAGCCTGTTGTATAGTTGCGTATGCTTTATTATCTGTTTTATGTCACGAGAAGTTTGAACACTTCCTTAAGCGATAACATTTGTTATGGTGTAGGGCGGGGTTATTCAAATAGTGAATTTTGTCAATAAAAGACTGTTATGCTAAACCTTTTTTAATCGCGTTCATTGTAATTATATTTCTTCTTATATATTCTTCTGAATGGGTAAAATCAAAAGATTTTAAACAAAAATATTTCAAATAATAAGATTATAACGCGATGATTTTTAATATTCGATTGAATCTTTTTTTTTTGGTTACAACTGCTCTCACAATACGATGTTTTATTTTATACACTTTTTATTGACAAGAATATGGATTCAATGAAATGTTAAGGTTTAATTTTTTATCAGTTGCATACAGTGTCTACATTTTAACCCCCTATGTGATAAAATATTTTTTGAGAAATTGTGCGTTTTACTTATGAAATTTTGATTATTTTTTAAAATCCATGGCACGTGTGTGAAGTAGGGCACACATCTATCAGTTTTCGATCAGTCGCGACTGATACGGCACTTGTCAGTTTTCCATAAGTTTTTTACATCTAGTTATGCGTTCACATCTATCAGTTGCAAGTGACCGTTTTTTGTGAAAAGTATCCATTCATTTTGATGGCAGAATTCAAACAGTGAGCATGAATAATGAACAGAGAGCGTGTTTATGCATTATTAGTTGCGTTTTTTTAATGTTCTGAAGCAGTTCAGAACAAGCTTTCCATACAAAATCATGCACCACCTTTTCATCTCGAACAGCGCTTGGAACAAAGGGAAATTTTATACGGTAATGAAATGCTGCTAACTTCAACATAATAAATCTGACATTTTATTCTCAATTGAGGATTTTGTGTTGGTGGTTTGTTGGTTCTGTTCGACAGCGAAATAGTTTTAATCATGGGAGATAGCGAATTGTGATTATATCAAGAAAATATAGGAGTAACGGCCTACTGATGTAACCAACGTGAAGTTAGTTGCCATTCGAACTCAATGAAATTTCCCACTTACTCTGGATCGTTTTTTTAATGTTCCGTGTTCTAGAACATTAAAAAAACGCAACTATTATTGTAAAGGGTGGTTAAATTTTAAGGGCCGATGTTGAATGTGAACCACACCCAAACGTGAAGTTTTTTTCTGCATTTCATTTGACATTTCTCAATTTCAGACTAACTCAATTTGAACCATGGAAAGATACACAATCGAGCAACGCGTTAAAGTTATTCAGGCTTATTATGAAAATGGGCGTTCAAATCAAAATGCATATCGTGCACTTCGTGCCGCCAGCCCATAAACCGCACCAAACAGTCACTCTTTGTGGGTGCATTGGTTTTTCGACAATCACTCTTGGATTATCATTCGCCCAAATGCGGCTGTTCTGCTTATTGACGAATCCACTGAGGTGAAAATGTGCCTCATCACTGAAGATGATTTTCTTCGAAAATTGATCATCCACTGTTGCCATTTCTTGCCACCATTCTGACCATTGACGACGCTTGAAATGGTCAAGAGGCTTTAGTTCTTGAGTCAATTGCACCTTGTAAGCGTGTAAATGCAAGTCTTTATGCATAATGTTCATCAACGACGAGCGTGGGAGGTGCAATTGTTGGGCACGACGACGAGTTGAGGTGGACGGCTCTTCAGCCACACTATCGCGAACAGCAGCAATATTTTCTGCAGTACGAGCTGTACGAGCATGCACTGGTGTTTTCACATTTTTTCGATTGTACGCACATTTGGACGATTAAATTGACCGAAAAAATCACGAAGTGCACGATATGCATTTTGCTTTGAACGCCCATTTTCATAATAAGCCTGAATAACTTTAACGCGTTGCTCGATTGTGTATCTTTCCATGGTTCAAATTGAGTTAGTCTGAAATTGAGAAATGTCAAATGAAATGCAGAAAAAAACTTGACGTTTAGGTGTGGTTCACATTCAACATCGGCCCTTAAAATTTAACCACCCTTTATTAAGTTAAAAAAATAAAATTTGGTTCTGTTCTAATGCGATACGACTGACGTGACTGACGCGAACGTTCACACCAATCAGTTGGCCATCCGTTTTTAAAAAAAACTAATTTGCCCACGAATTTTTTCGTAGTTGCATATCAGTTGTCTGATTTTTCGTTCACACCAATCAGTTTCCTATCAGTTTCCCAAAAACTGATGGAAAACTGATAGATGTGTAGCCTACTTGAAGTGAACCGTCTCCATTTTTGCTGGTATTAGGATGGGTTAAATATCAGATAAATTTTTACAAGAACGGGGGAAGATAGAAACTTTTTGATCCAAACGAAATCCTTTTAACGAAAAATGATGAGGATGTCCGTGCATCTGTCTGTCAGTCTGTCCGTTGAACGTATCTTAAATAACTCGAGAACGCATTGAGCTAGTAACTTGAAATTTTGAAATTTTTTATAGATGAGTCTTTTCAAAAGCGTAGTTTTTTATAAAATTTTGGAAAAGTGCGGTCTACTAGATACAACGGGTACCGCCCATACATTTTTTGTTGTTGTATAAATACAGTTTTTTGAAAATATCTGAAAAACTGCGATTTTGGGGAATAATCACAATCAAAAATTGAGACAAACTTTCGTTTGATCGGTTTTTCAAAAATTTCAAGCACACAAAAATTCATTTTCATATTTTTTTTACAGAGAGGATGCGTGAAATACACGTTTCGCCCGGCGAGCGCCGCTTTGCACGGCCCTGTTTGAAAATAATATTTAAAATAAAAACATAACAAAAGCTATAATTGCCTATCTGGCAATTATTGAAAACCCGTATGGTGATTTAAGTGAACGGCGAACAGTTATATCAAAATTCCACTTTGAAGTCAAACTTTCCAAAAAGATTTTTTAAAATTTATTCCAATCGGATTTTGATGTATGGGGGTTTTATGTAGACTCATGTCCTAAATAACTTTTGTTCTTGCACTGTTTTGATAAGATGCACCGTTTTTGAGATATTCACAAAAAACATTTTCGTTCGTATGGGGGGTACCCCCCCTAATGGTCCATTTTTGCCCATTAACGAATTTAACCTCGCATTTTACGAAAAACGGATCTGTGCAAAATTTCAAGTCTCTAGCTCAATCCGTGCGTTCGCAATCCGCGCCACAGACGGACAGACGGACGGACAGACGGACAGACGGACGGACATGCAAAATTCAATTTTTTTTATCATTCTAAACAAACTGGTGTAATTCATTTTTGTGTGTGATGATGGGATCTTGGCGTTACAAACACGGTAAGGCAAAGTTAATACCCTTTGGTTTCACCATACGGGTATAAAAATATGATATGGAATTTTTATTAGTTTTCTCAGAAACCTCATATAGGGTATATCCAGTATAAAATTGGCTTTCCAAGCTGTAGTTTTAACGTCTTTTATTTTACTTTAGTGTTATAGATGCTCGCTGTTGATCACTTGATTATGTTGTTGCCCCAATTTATTTAAAATTTGAACTTTCTCTAACCTACGAGGCAATAAATCGATGATACAACAGTTCTTTAGTGCATTGACATTCAGTTTGCTATGATAGTTGTTGACCAGTGTTTTTCTTTGCGTCATTTCTTACCATCTAACAATATTATAGTAAATATTTAGGCTTCGGCTATTCATATTGGTACAAATAGGTGATCGGCATTATCGTAAAAAACATCTGAATACAACCTGATATTGTATTGGATAAAAAATCAATAAAAAGTCTTTGCAAAAACCTTTCCGAAGATACACGGATTTGATGATGTCATTTCATCTAAAATAATGATTGAACATAAAAAAAATTAATCTTTTGTTAGAATAGACTTTTAAGTTTGTTTTGTGCTCTATGCTTAGATTCCAATCTAAAATCAAAATATGAAATGAAAAGATGAGATTCGTGCCATGATGTCGAAGATTAATTCAGTGCAATGAACCTGATGATCAAACTTATAATGAAATCTACGTTCAATTGTTTAAGGTTGATGTCAAGGTTCTTTACGGTGGAACGTTGGCCTGATTGAATAGTTGTGCCAAAGTTTTTCAACTCATTTTTCACGCGTTCTAATGCATCTTAAAGAGTATTCGATCAAATCTTTTAATTGGAAGTTTGGTCGCAAATTTGTCGAAATAGACTAATCGAATTTAAATATTCCGAATTTTGATCATTGAATGTAAAATATTATGTCATTTATAACAGAATTATTTAATTTTTTTAAGCTTTAATGTGCTTATTATAAATTGAGGATGATTTTGATCTTGATGAAAATGGTTTCACGAAGATATAAATTGTATTTTAAAATATGGCTTGTTGACATCTCTCTGTAGCGAGAACGGAAAAAACTATTTACTTTCCAAGTCGTCTAAACCTGTTTTTTTTTGAAGTTTCGGATATTTAACGAGTCAGATAACATATTTCAAGAAGATGTTTGCTAATATCTTCAAACTACTTCAAAGTCGGTGGAGATTTACAAACTTTGAAGTTCACGGGTCTTCAAAGTCGGTGACTCTCAACGCGTTGTTTCAGGAAAAAATTACGTTTCCTGAATATAACAAAATTGAAAGGATATAAAGTTCCCAAAATTTTTTTGCTTGGTTTTTTTGTATCTCTAACGGTTTTCAAGATACATATTTGAAAAAAAAAAACAGTTTTTTGAAAATTTCTCGAAAACTATGAACTTTTATGAAAACATGCATATAACCAAATTTATAGGATAAAATAGTATTTGATTACTTAAGTATATGTTGCAAGAAGATTTTTTTTGTTGTGATTATTTGAACATTTCGATTTATTGAACTACGCTTGCAAACATTAGTTCAAATAATCGAGATTTGCCTGTATTGCCGAGGCAAGTTTGGTGTTGATCTACAACTGATATTTTTAAATTGTTACCCCTCACAGAATTCATATTTCACTATCACTAAATACTATTGTAACACTTTTTAGTAAATTGATCACAGAAAGTCAGACAAAACACAAAATTTAAAAAAAAATGTTGGGATTTAGATTTATTTTGGGAATTTAAGGCAAACTCTTCCCCAAGGCGCAGAGTGTGCTCTAAATCTGAGATTCGAATTCGCATAAGTCGCTTAGAGAAAAAATCCGGCAAAAATCGCAAATGTAAACGGTTCCTAACAGTTTTATTTTAAAAATTCGAGCACGATTATCCTCATCGTAACGGATTACTTAGAATTAGAAGGACTTAGAATTAACAGACCGTGTATTTTTTTTGGATTGTAAAAAAATAAAATGGGAAGTTAAGAATCAGTTCAAATTGATTTTCGGGTCTTCAAAATATTTTCTAACGAAGCTGAGAATTAAATTACAACTATTTTTGGACTTTTTTGTGTTTTACATTTTCATATTTGTTTCTTTGATTTACATTTTTGCGACTAAAATATTTGATTTGAATTTTGCTGTATGTGATATTAAATGAAAAACAAAACAATAAAAATCAAATGAAGTTAATGAACTTTTTGTAGTAAAAGCAAATGATTTTTCAAAGATGAGATGGGCAGACCAATCTTAACTTTTAAAAGCCAAACGAAATGAAGCAAATGATTTAAATTCATTTTCGCATATCTGGTCAAATAGAGCTGGTCAAAGATGTAGCTGGAAAGATGCTAAAGATGATGTTGACGGAGGTTCTGAGCAGTTTGGATTAGGTTCAAAACCAGTTCTATCAGGGCATTAAATTTTGAGTGAAAAAGTTGCATTTTGTGGATTTTGGTATCAATGTGGCACTAATGAATTTTCATGTTTTTCTGAAAGAACATTCGCATTGACTTCATTCACCGTTATGAATAATTATGCAATAATGTTAAAAAATTTATAACATCCTCGAAAACAAGTCTTCATCTGCGAAATACGTAATAAAATCCTTTTGGCGATCATTATTATTTACTTGCACTAAGTTGTTTGATGGCTAAAACGTTAGACTGGTTTTACCTAGTTATGTAGTGTAGATATATTTGGGTATGTGATTATTACATTGAGAAAAAACTGCCGATTTTCATTTAATTGTAAAAGCAAAAATTTTCCTCTGGTGCCCAAACTTTTCCTCTTCCAACCAAAGTTTATCGCGGTGCATCATGTGACAGAAAACTCATAAATGGTCTGTCTTTCCGAAAGAAATTTTTGGCGCAAGCAGCCAAACTACTTTGGCCATAAAGCCTAGTACGCAGTTCGAGTAAAATGAAATTTTAACGCGGTCTCCAAATTGGCACATTAAAACCGAAGTAAAAACTGTTTGTGGAGAAAAAACATTGACAGCCGAGCACACACAATTAAAAAACCACACTCGTTAAGAAAACTGGAAACAGAACCTCTATTATTTTCATCTGTCAAATTTTTACCTCGAATTTAATGTACCGAACAGTTAAAATGCTGGTAAAATCAAGTGGAGACTTTCTACGCCATCTAGTGCAACATGAGTTTTTCACATCATTTTACCAGCGAACTGCGTACTATTGGTAAAATTTCTGAGGTTAAATTTAAGCGCAGTGTAAAATTTGTATGGAAAATTTCATTTTACTCGAACTGCGTACTAGGCTTAAAACTGAAATTGCATGAGAGAAACTGATTTGTTCTTTATCTGATGAACTTTATACAAAAATTGCAAAAAAGCAAGACGAAGGGGGGGGGGGGTTTGAAAAATACCGTGACGTATTTTATGGACAGCCTCTTATTTATCAGTTTTTCTGAAGTTTACCTGCTCAAAACAAACTGATCAATTTTTTTTTGTCGCAAAGGAGTAAAAATTTTCTGTACCACATATCGCACATGGTCCCGTAGACTGTAGTATCTCAAAATCGGCCATTTCGAGAAAAACGCATTCAAAGTTTTCATTTCAAAATAATTGTTTATAAATAATTGTTTTTTTCTGTTGTCTGTACAGTAATATTTCAATTTATTACTCTTTGATAATAATTTACAGATCATTTGCTTCATTTTTTTTTTTTTTGCAATAATAAAAGATAGAGTTAGGTTTGTTTTCCACAAAATCAATTTAAATTTTAAAAAATGGGAATTTAAAAAACCAAAAATAAATACATTTTAGGACTACGTTTACATTTAAATTTGTTTTTCATTTGATTCAGTCAATTTTCCTTTACATAATGGAATAATTACTCAAAAACAAATTTTTTTGAGATACTACAGTCTACGGGACCATGTGCGATATGTAAAACGCGACTTTGCCACATAATGTCTTCTCTACAGTTATCCCTCGAGTTACGCGGTTAATTGGTTCCGCGTAAGTCGAAACCGCGTATGTGGAGACTCAGGGTTAGTGCAAAACAATACATACCTATTATCTTGTTGATATAAAAACATTCATCTATAATTACAATACTTTCTTTTTAAATAAAAATTGCTCTAAAACCGTACCGCGTAAATCGAGCACTGCCGCAATTTTTTCTGCGTAACTCAAGTCCCGCATAACTCGAGGGATACCTGAAATTTTTTAACGATTCAAAATTATTAAACAGGGCTGCTCAAAGTTTGTATGAAACTTTTTTTGGTTGAGGGTAGCAGGGCATGCAGTATGAAAGAGTAGATTGAAAAAAAATATAACAGTATATTACCCTCGCCCTTCGATTTCTACCCCCCTGAAAAAAGTTGAATTCTTGAAGAAGAGAGCGGGGGGGGGGGGGGTTCTAAAAATCAGCATCCATTAGTCCTTATTATATAATAGAAAGTCTTAAGGAATATCTCAATCCGTTCTCCAACTACATCAAAAAGTGTGAGGACACTTTCGAGCAAATAATCGAAAAATATACCAGATTAAATGCAGAATATGTTGAATAGTTTAAAAAATTGGCTGGAGCCGGATTATTAAAGATATAAAACTTTTTTTTGAAGGGATCCGGAAGTCAATCCGTCAGGGGCACCCAATCAGAAACATTCTCTAGAAACAAAAAAAGAATGACCCATCTGTCAACTTGGTAAAAAGTTATGCGTGAGCATACATAAAAAACATAGGAGTCGAATTGAGAACCATTTCCCGTTTAGAAGTTGGAAAAATATATTTCTAAAAAATTTACATAATTTTTTGTTTATCAAGATCTTTGGACATCGACTTCTTCAGCTTCAGTTACGGTGTTTTGACATAAGTGTAGAGATTTTGACTCAAGAGCAGGAAAAAATGTTTGTAAGAATTGTTTGCAAAATTCTATCTTTTACTGTTGAATATCGCTAAATATATATTTATGTGCACTTCATGTTCAAATATTCATCACGGATTTCATTTAAATGTTGCACGAATGGTAAAAGAAATGTAAACCGATGGTCATGCACTTCAAGACAAGTAGTTTTATATCTTCTTTAATGATAATCGTCATGCTGAAAACTTTAAAAGTTCTATGATGTCTTTAGAAAAGTTCTCACAAATGTATATTTTTATAGTCGTATATGACTCTAAACTTCTAATAAATTCATGCGAAATATGAATCTATTAAAATGAATGCATGTTTTTGCGTATAATGCAATACACAAATAAAGTTCTTGTCCTCGTGTTATAAAATATTTTGGTTATAAAATCGTTGTAGTAATTTTTCTAAATTTTCTTTACGAAACTGTTTTTTGTTAGTTTCACGTCAGGTTCAGGGCAGATTTAAAATGAAAATTTTGAAAAACAGTAGCTTCTACCCAACAGTTCTTGGCTATGGAAAATCTCTATGAACTCCGATTTGGGTGATTTTTTATGAAAGTAGCTTTACACTTAGGCAAATTTTCAGTTTTCAAAAAATAATTATTTATGGTGTGTAAAATAATTATTATGATAAATACATAAAATACGGTCGATTTACATAAAAATAATTATCTAGAAAACCGTAAATCCAATTTTGATGAAATTTTACTATATTACAAAAAATAAAGGTTCTTTCAATAAGGACGCTCGATTTTTAAATGTAAAAAAAAACAAGTTGTGTGTGAGATCAATTTTTTTTTGTTTGAAATAATATTTTATTGCATTAAGTATGGAATACACTGTCGTTCAAATGTCCTCCGCGGCTTTGCTTGGTGGCACGCATTTGGGAGGTCCAATTTTCGATGACTTTGTCGCATAAATATGGTTGAATTTGCTGGTTGTCGTTCGTTATATTGGCTTTCAGGGCATCAATTGTTTGCGGTTTATTCGCATAGACCTGCGATTTAAGATAGCCCCAAAGAAAGAAGTCTAAAAGCGTTCAATCGCGCGATCTTGGTGGCGAGTTCACGTCGCCGCCGGGCAACATAACCATGTCCTCAAATGCTCGTGCAGAATCGCTCGTGCAGAGTCCTCATATCGCTCGTGCAGTGGCATGCGCTGTGTGGCATGTAGCGCCGTCCTGTTGGAACTACATATTGTCGGCATCCATATCATTCAGTTTAGGCCACAAAAAGTTACTTATCATCTATCTGTAGCTCGCCGTTGACGGTGGTGGCAATGTCAGTTTCGTTTTAGAAGAAGTACGGACCGATGATTCCGCCAGACCAAAATCCGCACCAAACAGTGACTTTCTCGGGATGCTTTTGGTGCTGGTGTATCTCGTGTGGATTGGTATCGCCCCAAATCCGACAATTTTGCTTGTTCACATATCCATTCATCCAAAAATGAGCCTCGTCGCTGAAGATGGTTTTTTTGTCGGAACATTTCTAGAATGGAGCACTGATTTTGAAAATAAAATTTGATGATTTGCAGACGTTGTTCAACGCCATGGTGATTTGCCATACGCTACTGAACAATTCACAATAAATTTGACAGATATTGCTTTAACAACATGGCCGCTATAACCTAATAAACTTCGAGCGTCCTTATTCAAAGACCCTTTAATTACTGTTCAACATATAAAATTTTATTGTCCATACCAGAAACAGGCTCCTGATGGGTTTTCAGGGCAAACATGCCTGACCTATTGGGGGGAAATTGGATGTGAAAACATCCACAAAAATAATATAATATTTTTGTTATATTATTTTTGTTTTTGCAGACCTATAAGCCAAGAAATTCCAATAGGATTATTCATTGCTAGGTCAAGAAAACCATGAATCAGAAATGGTTCAATGGTTAAACACAAATGAAATTTTATTATGGACCTCCCACCATATCTGATAAAAAAATTAATAAAAATGATAAGAAAACAGTTTTTGGGAAGCCTCAATTTTTTTTGTCAAAAATACCTTGAATGTAGGTATACAAATAAAAATTTCTCGTAGGGGTATGACAGAACTTTTTTTTAAAGAAATATTTGCGATCCCAAGATCTCATTTAAGAATTGACCCACACCACATTTTCAAAAACAGGTTCTATTTGAAAAATTTTAGGAGCATTGACTAAACAATTCTTTAATAATAAATTTGTCACAAATTATTTTGAGTGTATACTTATCAAACTGTTAAAGAAAACCCAAAAGATGCACTAATATAACTGTAAATTTTTCAATTTAAAGACCATAGTAATTCCATTTAGAATATTTTTAATCATCTCAGATGTTACGATTTCTTAAATTCATACTTGCGAATGATTTATGAATATCTTTAGATACCGAATATTTAATGTTTATTTCTATAGATATGCATGTATTTACTAAACAGTATCGCAGCAAAAAAAAAGTTCCAAACTCTGGACAGACATCAATTTCATGTTTCAAAATATCGGACATTAGGTAGAAAAAAAATAAGAAATAATACCGCAGGGTTCTGTCTGCGCTTGAAATCCTTTTCGCTTCATAAATAAACCAATCTAAAAATAAAATGAAAACTACGAAACTGTTGCAGCCCCGACACGCTGACCATATATCCAATGTCGATAAAATGATCTGATGGACCTAAGGCCATTTATGGAAGAATGGTTTATGGAGTTGTGCGAATATCTTGGTAAAGAAGTTCTAAAATAAACCCTCCAAGGAGGATCATCAGATCCAAGATTACTTCAGAATTGGCCGAATTCAATCTTTTCCTTTATTATGGGTAGATATTTTATAAGTTTTGTACGAGAAATCAGCGATTACGCTGTACTTTTCTTCGGGAAACCGCAAATTTCTAAAAATATTATTTTCAAATAATTTATTTCAACGTAATGAGAATTCTGCCTTGTAAGATTTTCATCAGAAGTTCAAAATTCCTTATTGATTTTTTCATTGTGAAGTAACAACAAGTAAGTATTGTTAATTTGAATAACTTTTAATCCATTCGTGAGCAGCGCTACATACGATTCGTAACTAAAGTAGGGCACACATCTATCAGTTTTCGATCAGTCGCGACTGTTACGGCACTTGTCAGTTTTCCATAAATTTTTTACACCTAGTTATGCGTTCACATCTATCAGTTGCAAGTGACAGTTTTTTGTGAAAAGTATCCATTCATTTTGATGGCAGAATTCAAACAGTGAGGATGAATAATGAAGAGAGAGCGTGTTTATGCATTATTATTGTATTAAGTTCAAAAAATAAAATTTGGTTCTGTTCTGATGCAATACGACTGACGTGACTGACGCGAACGTTCACACCAATCAGTTGGCCATCCGTTTTAAAAAAAACTGATTTGCCCACGAATTTTTTCGTAGTTGCCCATCAGTTGTCTGATTTTTCGTTCACACCAATCAGTTTCCTATCAGTTTCCCAAAAACTGATGGAAAACTGATAGATGTGTAGCCTACTTAAGTGCTCCCCACATATACATATGTACCAGTCGATTTTCTGGATTGTCCTGATCAAAGTTTTCCACGAAATAAATATGCCTTCAAATATGAAATTAAAAAAAAGAAATGTCTAAAATCAAAAAGTTGCATCATATCATTATGATTTTTTCTCACGAAAACGATGCGCTATTCGAAGACCTGTCGAACGAAAAAAAGTTTTCGCTGATATCTAAATTAGTTTTAAAGTTATTACCAGTTTTGTGGTCAAAATGGAGGGGTAACTCATTAACGAGTCCGTTTTAACCAGATTAGGCGTTTTGTTTAACACTCTAACTGCCACGTCAGTCAAAAAGACCTGACACCTAACTGTACACAACGGCCACAATGAAAATGATTAAAGTGTTCACTGCAAACCGTGTTCGCTGTTCCCGCTCCAGCTTCAAAATTTTTCTCGATTTGTCTATAATGGCCGTCAGACTCTCAAATGTATTAAAATATGTTCTAAGGGTTTCTGACAAGGCAAGTTTTGAATAGCTCTTTGTCCAGTGGCGGCTCGCTCGTGTATATTTGAAATGAGGAGGCAAAGTTTTTTTAGTTCTATAAATTTTTTTATTATGTAGGAAGACGTATTCTCCTGGAGGGGAAAAGTGAAACAGAGATTGGTGTTCGTATTCTATATGTGGCTGTGGCTATCCTTGTTCTTAGCAAAAGCTGTATGAATGTATTTGTACGAATCGGAGGCTAGCCTCTATGTGAATAGAGAATAGGATTTTCTTTTAAATTATTATTTTCTGAACATACAGATTTTTATACAGTCTATTATGGTATAAAAAATTAAAGGCATACGTTAGAAAAACATTTTTATAAAATGTTATGAGGAGGCAATGCCTCCGTTGCCTCCCCTATAAAGCCGTCACTGTCTTTGTCAGGTCGAAGTGTCTGACAAAACAGTTTTGTATTTTATTTTTGTCAGGCCTTTTTGACTGACAACTAAATATTCGAAAAAGGCTTAAAACTGTCGTGGCAGTTAGAGTGTTAAAAAAAATTTGATTCGATGTTTTTTTAAAATTTGGTGACAAAAAGGAAACCTTATCTACGTTTGACCCTCGCATCCAAACTTGTTTGTAGGAATATTTTTCTACTGCTTGGGTCCTAGCAGTATATGTGGTGCTCAGAACTGAAGTGGATCAACTCCACTTTTTGAAATTTTCCATATTATGATGTTAAAGTGCTTAATAATATTAGTTTATTCGGTAAATTTTTTTTGTAAGTCTTCCTTGTTGCGTAACGGTAATTGTAAGCTGTATTTAAATTGGTAACTGACAAAAAAGAATTATTTTCAGTGCTCAAATGAATCAAGTTTAAAAAAAACTTGAGTTTGAAATTTTATGGACTTGATCCACTTCAGTTCTGAACACCCCATATCTCAAGAGAATTTAAAGAAAGGAAATTAAAGAAAGTATTAGGAAATAATATGTTGCTTAGATTCACATTCCTATTATGTATTATAATCGGTAGCAAAAAATGTTATATAAAAATTTTATAGAACAACAAAGCGCAATTGTATGAGGGGGACAACTTTGTCGTCGTAAATGTTGTGACGGGCCAATTGTATTCCGGCCTTTAAATAGAAACTTTCGTTCTTGGCAGCAAATTAGTTTTTCTTCTAGAGTTAAATTTTCGGTTTCGTGTCTATGAGCAAACTAGTTGGTCTGCCTGAGCGAAAAGTGTCTTTCGGACAGATCGACATTTTTTTTTGTTTTCTGCTTTGGGGATTACAAGTATGAATAGTGCTTGCCGATAGAGTTTTGTTGGGAGAGGGAAAGTTTGAGTGGCAGAAGGAAAGTATGGCTCTTTCAAATAAGGGAAAATCATTTGTTTTTTCTCAGTGAAATGTTATCAAATTATTCAAATGACCGGCGTCACTGCCTAAAAAATTTGCTACAATACATGTGTTAATAAATTCTTCTTCCAAAATCTAATGTAGTTACATATCCAAGTTGAACCCAAAACATTGCAATAAGAAATCGTTTTTATGAATTCTGCTTTGAGAATTAAGCCTAAAGCCAAAATTTGAAATAAGCCAAAACATTGATTTAGCGGCTAGAGTTCAATTCTTGGTGAGTCAGTATTATTGAAATACTATTAATTTGGATACAAAGTGAACCTCTTGTCTAAAATATTAATTATTCGAAAGCCATAATTTTTCTACATTTGTTATTCTTAAATCTATGTACAGTGACACTTTCTACTTGAAATCCAAGGCACGTCTCTAAACGTCGAGGCGAAAACATTTCCGTTTAGGAGGAAGAGATGTCAAGTCGATGACAATTTGTGTGACGCATTCATGAACGGTACGCGATTTATGGCTGGATATGCTTAAGGTTTTATTGTTCGGTTCGGTAGTATGGAACAGAAAGGACAATGCGTTAATAAAAATTCAAAAATCATTTCTGACCGTCGGTAATCGATGACCTTGACTTGTTAAAACTTTACATTGTCGTTGGTAATGCAAAATCAGTTTTTTGATTGGATGTCAATATAATTTTGAGGAATCTTAAACATAATCAATCATTATCGCAAATAAACTGAGAAAATGGATCAAAAATTCGTCGCCTAAGAATTTAAGTGTCGTATGTAGTTTTTTTCGAGTTTTGAATTGGGATCAGTTTCTGAGTTTTTCAAAGCTGCTTTTAAATTTGGTGCAATTCATTTTTAATTTTCTTAAAGACAAATACTAATTCTGTATTCGATTTAAATTTGAAAAAAATCGGTCCGCTGGAAAAAGAGTTATGATAGTTTAAACTCAATTCACTCAAAATCAACGAAAATTACATACGACATTTAAATTCTCAGCCGACGAATAATTGTCGGTTCGTAGAAAATGAAGTTATGAATGATAGGTAAATTGTATTTGTCAGTTAGAAAATTTTCTCCCAACATATTTATTAAGTAGATTTCGAAAAAATAGTACCTGGTAGTTGTGGTACAAAAAAAAATTGGTACCAAAAAAAATCGGTACCAAAACTCGGTAATCCAAAAAATTTCATCGAAGCCGGAAGCTAGCGAAATGATTTTTTGTGCAGTTTTTCGGAATTTTCCTGTGCTGTGCAAAATTTTGTGGCATTTTTTTGCTATATTTTCTCAAATAATTTTATTGTATTTTGATATAAAGGTCATGTATTTGCGACAAACTGTTCGCGACAAATTATTCGCGATAAACAATTATCTGAAATGCGCTTTTGAGAAAAAATGCATATGACCAAATTCAAAGAAATAAAATTTCCTGCATTTTTTCCTCTAATGGGTTTTACGTATCTTTAATTGTTTTTGAAATATTTGAAAAAAATATTGTTTTACTAAATATTGCAGAGGAAAGTTTTGTGTTGATCACAACTGACATTTTTTAAAAGTTTTACCTTTGTTGATAAAATTTCAAACTCTAATGGCGTTTTCGACTGGCATGCTCTTTTTGCTCTGAAGTTGCTCTAAATTTGCTCACTCTGAGATCTTGTGTTCGACTGAGATTTTTTGATCGCTCGAAAAAGAGTTACGTGTTCGAGTGACGCAAGTACTCCGTATGCGAGCACTAAAAGAGCATTTTTCGAGCAATTTTGTGATCTGCCTAATGTAGTCAGATTTGAGTTGCTCTTTTGAGGTTAAGGCTAACAAAATCGTGTGGAATCGTAAATGGAAGATATTTATGATTTTGATTTCTTGGATTCTTCTTCATCTAGTGAAGAAGAATTTCATTTGGTCAGAAATATATTAGGGCAGTGTCAACTTAAGGGGAATATATCAAAATTAATTTTAATTTGTTTTATGCTTCTTCTTGTTCTTTGAGATATGCTCGACTCCCAAGCAGAGGTGCTCGAAATCTACTCGAGATCTGCTCGAAATACCTTGCTCTAAACTGGGGTAGAGCGTGCTCTGAATCTGCCCTGAATCTGCCAGTCGAAAACGTCATAATTCTTACTCGCAGTATTTTCCACTAACGGTATTCATGAAATATCGTAAACCGCGTAAGTTTATCCCCAAGGAGCATTTTTCGGTTGGGAAGTAGTCCTATGGCACACGAACCGACTGAAAGTCATGACTCACGACCGTCCTTATGACTGAAATTGTGGTACTGAAGAAGTGCTGGCGACCCAAATACGACTGAGTGGCGAATAGCCGCTAACGCCTGAAGACGTCGAATATCCCGCGGTAGAACTTTGATAAGTCTGCCGAAACCCTACGTAAGTCGGTTGCAAGGACCCTTTTCACGACCGGGAGAGAAAAAATGAGCGAAGATGCTACACAACGACAAAAAATTCTCACCATAAAATTAATCCACACTAATATTGGTTAAGCGAAAACATAAACATGAAGAGAAAACAAACTTAGAAATTAAATGACACGAGAAGATGATGATTTTTATAGACAATATGGAGAACACGCACTTTTAATACCGATTTTATAGAGCTTTTCTAGCGTAAATTGGCAAACCCTTGGAAATTTTTGACGAATATCATGATGATGCTTCGTAAAATTTCACGCGCCCTGCAGAAAATGCATTTTACACAATTTTTTGCACTAAATAATTTTTTTCCCACGACAATATTTGAGTATTTTTTTACTCGAATAGTCTAAAAATGTCACTTAAATATCTTGAAAGCACAATACTAGTCACTTAAACGCTTTTTCAACACACATTCCGATTAAAATTTCGATTTTTATATAATTTCGTTTCAATTTGTATTTTACTCCCATTTTTAGTTCATTGCTGTCAAATAACAGAGTTGCCGTTTCTTTATTTTGCTCGATTTAAAATACTTTCATAATTGTTTTTAGTTGCCTTTATTAAAAATATATCAAATTGATCATATCCGTTGATATTTCATATAAAATAGACAAAATATGATGTAGCGCGTGGTTCTAGTAAAACCTCTAATAAAAACGATAATAAAAGTCGAAATCGTAAATATTTTTTCTAAATTTAATTTAGAAAAGTTTATGAGCGAGAACACTTGTTAGAGGGAAAATGATAAATATCATTTTGACATTTCTCTCTTTTCCTCGATTTGGGAATTTGAGCCGTTTGTAGGGCCCATACGTATTTCCCATTATATTCGCGTTGTATTGGTTTTTTTTTCATTTCCCATTGATTGTTGACTTCATATTAAATAATATTAACGATTAAAAACATAATTCTAGGTGTCTGAGATCATTAATAGTGTAATAAATTAACTTCTATGTGATGCCCAGTAAATAAGAATATCAGAATAAGCAGCATTTAATTAAGTTTGATTCATATAAATGTCAAAGTTGCAAAGAGAGAAAATGTTTTTAGTGAGCGGTATGACCATAATAATTTACCGGGTCGGTATCAAGTTCCATCAGCGGTTGTAACGTGGTTTTAAAGACCTTTGTTACGACCGTCGTAAGGTTGACCCATAATTACGTACGGAAGTTGGATTGACGACCTCCTGGCCTGAAAAGTAGTCCGATGGTGGCGTAATAAGTCGTTAGCCCTACGAAATAATGCAAATTACGACTACGCAACAACCAGTTGTTTTATAGTCCACCAGACAGTTTTACGACCAGAGAGAGTCTTTGCAACTGAAAAGTAATATTGACGACGTCTTCAAGCGGTCGTGAGAATTTTCTTAGGACTTTGTGCTCCTTGGGTCACCTAGTAAATGAACAGTGAAAATTTATATGGACATTTTTTACGCAACCCTAGTAAGTTTACGCAACAATTTTGGTGTGTAAACAACCTCGTAAACATACGTAAACTTCAAATACGGATATTTCGAGAAATTGTGAAATTCAGCCGCAACAATTAAAATTTATTTTGTGCCATTTGTTTCAATATTTTAATTGTTTTCAAGTTTTTACTGATTCTCGGCTATTTTCAACTTCTAATTTTGGGACTGCTGAGAGAGAACTGGAGAACCGCTGATCGCTTCACATACATATTTTGAAAAGCCCGTTTATGAAAAACACCGCATAAAAATACGGAAATACGCAATCCGTAATTTTATCTGGTTTTAGGAATACCCATTCTGTATTTTATATTTTTATATTAGAGCTTTTTAGGTAGGTACATAGGATTTTTTGAAGTCTCAACTATGTGAATCATTTTTTTTTGCCTTAAACGAATGTTTCACGTCCAGTGGATTTGAAACATTTCATCCTTTGCGAGAAGACGAAGTGCAAATAAATTGCGCTGAGATTCTAAAAATAGCAATTAGTACATGGCGTGCAAGAATTTATCAGCTGATCATTGTGTTTAAGGTCCAAAAACGAAATACATAATGAAAATATGTACAATAAAAGTAAATATAAGGGAAATATATTGTATGTAAAAGTGTTTATTGTGCATTGGTGAATCCGAAGCGTTTGGGCATAAAATTCCTAAAAATTCAGTGATCTTAACCGGTTAGGTCGGTTAGTTGGTGGATTACTCAATTCAATCCTTTACCACACCCAGCAAAAAACCGAAGTTCAACATGAAAGTCAAGGCCAATTCGACACTGCACTGCAATTACGAATTTAAGATGCTGACCACTACAAGTTCACAAGATCCAGGTTTTAGACTGAGACCCCAGGTCCAGGCTCAGCTCCAGGCAGAGAAAAGATGATAAGCGGAGATGCATTCCTTCTTATGAAATCACAGCCGAAGTAGACGTTGCTCGCTGGTTCAGCATTCTGCCATATTACAGCTTTTTATACCCTATTTGAAGACGACACGCACATTACGGATACTGTAAACAAATTATTTATAGCAAGGCTTCTAGAAACCGTATTGTTCTACCTATGGCCAATTATTCAGTTAAATTTTACACACAAGATTATTCTCAATTGCATTAATATAAAAAATTTCAATTAGAATACAACGTCCTCATTTAATTAAAAAAAAAACTTGGCTGGAAGTTCTAAATGCCATCACATAAGGTGCTTTGCGATAATCTCTTGGCTGTGGTAGCTTTTTATATTTTATTTATATGTGCAAATGTTATCGATTATTGTTATTAGTGCTACAAAAATGCCCGAGATTTTCAGTATATGCTTAACATGAGAGAAAAGACGAACACAAAACCATGTCTGATTCATAATTTGGAGCTTATGATATCAAAATTAAGAAATGATGTTTTGTCTCTTCGGATTTCTTTTTGTATATTATTAAATCTTTTACTGTAATTAACAGATCATTAGTATTTCATGCGGTAAATTAGAAACTTTATAGGTTTTGGAGTTTTGTTTGATTAACCATCACGAAATGTGTTTAAATATTGCATCGTGCGTCGGAACTTTTTGATGTTTTGGTAAATTTCAGTTTAGGTTCAAAATCACAAGAATAACCTGTCCTGAACAAACCCTTTCTTCAGACGATTCTATAAATACTATTTTTCGATCTTTGTAAATTAAATTTTTGTAAATGAAAAGGTTTCAAATTAATCCTGCCCAGAAAGTCAAGCTCCTGTGTGTATATTCGGAGACGATCGCGGAAAAATCTGAATCACATTCTGACGTTAAGAAGTCTGTAAGGATATTGCAAGGTCCTGTAAGGATAACGTGATTATCTTTTTCCGCAATTTTTCCAGAGAAAATCTGATCCGGAGGTTTTGGGGATCGATCAATCCGATTTTGGAGTCAAAAAGTCCGTATGAATATTTGAAAAGCGAGGATAGACATTTGAAGACTAAACAGTACAAACAAGCGTGGTTGGTGAAAGACAGAAGTCATTTTGGATTTTAAGTCATACTAATTAAATAAGATTTTTAGTCATACTATTTTTACTATTTTCATTGTATTTTTAGTCATACTATTTTTATTAGATTTTTAGTCATACTAAAAAGGATAAAAAAAGAAGGTGTCTGTCTCGTAGAGACGGCCAGAAGACGTGGATCCGCCTACAACGATCGCCAATAGATATTTAAGTAAGAAATTTTAGTGAAAAGGAAATAAAAGAAACTTAAAAATAATTTTGTTTATAATTGGTTTATGCTAAGAAAAGTATGAAATAAATATCATACATACAGTGTTCAAAACGCTCCCATTTCTAGTCTTTCGTTCTGCTCTCAAGGAGGAATTGATATTAATGGAAAATAAAAATCACTCTCTAGAGAACGAAATAAGCTCCAAAGAACGAGAAAAAAATTATGGTTTTTACGTTCTTGCTCTTAAGATCTTTGCATTTACGTTTTGTATTTACGTTCTTTGAGAACAGAATTTTAATGCTGGGAGCGAAATATCGCTCTCTTACTAATAAAATACATATTTATATGTGTGTGTGCATCATAGCATAGATTAGAGCAGAGGTCATCAAAGTAACTGTCGCTCCCTTTACAATCAAAATTTATAACCACTACAAATAAAAATACAGTTCAATGAAACACTACCTTCCACGGCAATGGCTTGACACGAACTGATTTAAAATGAAATGCGTCATGCTAATAATGCCCCGATTCCAACTCAAAGCACGATTCGTTTTATTCCTGCGATCCGAAGCCGCACACACAAGCATTACAGCACACAATAAAAGGTGGATTATAGTGGCTACGCTGTTAAAGCTAATCTGTGTGATGAGCCAGCCGAGCCACTAGCTGATGATGCCTGGCATAGATTAGAAACTTACTATAGATAAGACACAAACGTAGTTTTCCGTTGGCCGCCTGTAGAAAGAAGTAGTCGACAGCATCATTCCGTAGTCGACAGCATCATTTCTCTCTTTTTATCATTTAGCTCAAATGGACTTGTTGAAAAAAATCATTTTGTAATACTCGCACAGAACAAACCAAAATATTGGACCAACACATACACAAGGGCCGCCAGCGGCCTTTTCACAATTTCTTCAACTGTCAATGGCGATAGGATTTTTTGGCAAAAAAACACTTATTACGTTGCTTAAATAGAAAAATGCCTGGCAAGGAACATTTTAAATGCCTTGTTGCGGAATGTTCTGCCGACAATACGAAATATCCCGAGAGTTTTGCATTTCTCACTCAAAAGCAATTAGTGTCTTTACAAAGCAAATGAAACAGACGATAATGTACTCTTCTTGAGGAAAAAATTTCTTACGCGTTTCCTAACTATATATCTCTAAACTATGATCATAGCTCGAGGCTTTCATCATTTTTAAGCGAAATCCACAAACCGCTTTGAATAAGGAGCGAAAAAACGAAAAAATAGAAACAATTTCGTTCTTAACTTGGGAGGGAGAACGAAACATGTGCATCGATCGTTTCCGACTCTTAAGCTCGATGCAGACTACACGATGTACGGGGTACGAGATACGAGGTTTTTGGTTTCCTCGTACATGGAACTGCATCCACACTGCACAGGGTTTTGCTCATTCGTGTACGCGGTTACCACGTACGAGGATAATCAAACAGCTTCTGATTTTACTCACTAGGTGAAACCATGTGCAAATTTCCCATCCAAACACTCGATGTTCGGGGTACGTGCCAACCTCGTACCCCGTACATCGTGTAGTCTGGATCGAGCTTTACAAACATTACCGCGGGGCAGTGATGCTATATCGAGGGGAATTCTCCTTTTTGCGGGGAATTTGACTATAAAAATTGTTAATAGGGGAAAAGGGGAAAACGCTTCAAAACAAGGGGAAGCGATTTACAACGAGGGGAAAATCTTCGCCTTTCAACTAAATCCGAAATACTTTTAAAAAATTACGGAAAAGTAAAAATACAAATAAATAAAAACAATTACAATCCAATTCCAAGCTTAGGCAAAGGTAAAGAGTAAAGGAAATGCCCTTATTTATGCATTTGCCACTTTATAATGATCTTATTGCAATTGTAAAGTACACACCAATCTTTTAAACAAAAACACTTTAAAATGGCTTTGGAATGTACGTTTAACCGATTTTTCAGTGTACCTTTTAACCGCTTTGAAAAAAGTAATGCTTTTAAACTACTTTAAAAGACTTTGATGGAAAGTAGTTTCCATTAAAGTTCATTGACACATATTTTTTGTTCGTTTTTCGGATTTCCTAAATATTTTCAATAGAAATATTTTCAATTGCAACTCAGCAGAAGTGCTTTGTTTAAATTATGTAAAAATCAATTAAATCGGTAATTTCTTTGTCATCTTTAAAATTTGGCTTAATGTTCTAATTTCGACCAATATTCACCAGAAGAATGCATGGACCAGTGGCGAAGTGGCCGGAATACAAAAATCGAGTTCCAGTCGCGACTTGATTTCGTTTTTTTCCATTTTTTGATATTTTGATATTTTTATATTTTTTAAATTCAAAATATGGAAATAATTTTTACCGAATTTAGGGAGGACAGGGTCATTTTAAGCTCGAAAGCAAAGGAACTACCTTGATTTATAAATTTGTGACTTGCTTCGATTATTATCTAATTGTGAATACCGGCTTCTTTTCATATCTTATTTGACGTTTGGTTGGAGATCCGTGACGTTGTTATCGGGAATACAATTAACGAGTATTTTGTTGAAGCTTTCCAAAATATAAAATTGTTTCCTAATTTGTGCTTTTTTCTCTTAAAAGACTTTAACATGATGCCTGGAGCCCAATGAACGCAACGCGAACGCAGAAACTGTCACTTACAAGTTTGTTCCATATAAATCATTTTAAGTGAGCACAGTGAACGCAGTGAACGCATCTACAACGCAAAAGTTTGCAAACTTCTAACTTTGCCGCAGAATTCTGCGTTGACAGTTCATAAAGTAAGGTTAGGGAAATGTTGTTCGAGGAAAAATTGATAGCCTTAGTGCAAAAAACAACAAATAACAAAGATAAAGACCAACAAAGCAAATTATCGCTTCAAAATTATCCATTTTTGTAATTTTGCCAACTTTATACCACTTTATATTATGTTACTTGTATTACTTCACGAGATGCCATTGGGCTCTGCCGCTGAAATGTTGCGCTGCGTGACAGTTTCTGCGTTTTAGTTGCGTTCGCGTTGCGTTCATTGGGCTCCAGAGGTGAGTCCCGATGACAATAATTTTGATTTTAATAAATGAATTCTTTATTTAAAATTCGTTGTTTTTATAGGGGGAAAACGAGGGGAATTTCGTCATTGAAAAAGGGGAAAAAGGGGGATTTCGTCATTTGGAAAGGGGAATTTCACTAAAGGTACATAGCATCACTGCCGCGGGGCTCAAAATTTCTCTCTTTAGAGAACGATTGCGCTTGCAAATCTTTTTCGTTCCCGAGAACGAGAGTCGGAAACCGCAGCAAACGCTCTTGCCGTTGATAGCGAAACTTTTAAGAGCGAAAAGAACGAAATAACAAAATAAAGTTTTGAACACTGTCTCCATGAGATTCAATACACACAAAGTAAGCATAAAAAGAGAAAGCATAAAAAATACACACAAAGAAAGCATAAAAAGTGTATAAATGTGAAATCTGTACTACAAGCAGCAATCACAGCATAACAGCGGCAGTGAAAATTTAGATTTTGACTTTTATACCCGTATGGTGAAACCAAAGGGTACTAACTTTGCCTTACCGTTTGTAACGCCAAGATCCCGTCATCACACACAAAAATGAATTACACCAGTGTGTTTAGAGTGATAAAAATAATTAATTTTTGCATGTCCGTCCGTCCGTCTGTGGCCCGGACGTTAGGAAAAGTATTATCCCTAGAGACTTGAAATTTTGCGCAGATCCGTTTTTCGTAAAATGCAAGGCTAAGTTCAATAATGGGCAAAAATGGAGCATTAATAACATAACAAAATACCCTAAACAATGCTTTAATGTAGGCCGCATTTTATAACAGTTTCTGTTCGGATGTCACCACAAACTATCGAGTATCATCGTTTGCAAATTTGTTATCATGTCAGCAAGGCAGATTTTCTAATTTGTACCCCTATAATCAAAATCTAAGACGTATCCATTTCAAAATCAAAAAAACTTTTATTTAAAAAAATGCACCATATATTTATCTAACAGAAGAGTTTCTGTATGTTGTGACACGTTTGAATTTTACGCTTTTTATGATTCCGGAAATAAGGAAATATGGTAGTTTTAATCAGCTCTCAATATAGTGAACAAATTCGATATAATGAACAGTCCTGTTTTTTTTAAATTCACTATATCGAGTGGGTACTTCATAGGTCCATAGGTTGACGCCGTCAAAAGTTGAGCCTACTTTCGCAATCTTGTTTTCTCGAGGTTCAACATATTTTTCGAGATTACCTGAATTTTGCAGAAAAGTTTTCATGTCGATCGAATTTTCAGAGAATAGTTTTTATTGAAATTTCAAAAATAATTCGAGAAATTTATACTTAGCTAGATAACTTAATATACAATATATTTTTTCTCCTTTCGATCAAATGATTTTATTTCGCTTTAATTTTGTTCTTCCTGCTAATTGATGGATGAAAATTGTTTCGATAATGATTAAATTATATCCCAAACATTGTCATTGGAGATTTTTCAGCTGTTATTTGATTATATTATTCAATTCGTCGATCGCCTAAAAACGATAATTTAATTACATACATATAAGCCGAGAATATCAAAATAACCATCAAATTAGAAGTTCATTGTTGTACAAATATCTGATAGTTAGACTTAAACGAAGTTCAAGAGTGAATTCCAAAAAGCAGCACGCCACACCATATGTACTTTAGCGTTCATCTTTTGGTACAATGTTAAGTTTCTCGTATATAAAGTTAGATTATGCTGTGTTATGCTATTCTATGGTAAGTTAGAATGTTCTCAGCTCAGTCATCGTCTCATGGGAAAATCTTGCTGCTCGATAAATCTGTTATGCTGTTTGGCACTGACATTCATGAGCACCCGTACCACGAATACTTTTTTCGAGCACCTTATAGCCAAAGTGAAAATGTTCTCGTCTGCCATGCCATCGTTACTATTCTGCAAACAAAAGATTCTACGGAAATGGAGTTGTTGGTACTTGGAGTTAGCGTAGGTGCGCAATTGAAGTCGTCGGAGCTACTACCAACAACATGGGATAGAAGGTGAAATCCCATTATTTTCAATGTTGGGTTAGATGTACCCGTTTCGATAAACCATCCCCTTCTTCTCGATCGTTCCCGTCTCGAAACCACTCTGCATCATTGCCATTGCCATCATCATCCGCAGGTCGTGATCTTGTTTCCGTGCATTGTACCGAATTTTCCTTTCATGATCATAAGAATTTGAAGTGCATCATGTCGACCACGCCAAGGCAGGCACAATGCTTAGCCTCAACTTTCTGACTAAATGAAAGAGAAATGACTTGATAGCTTCGCTTGCGCCAACTTGGCTTCGAATTCTGTTCTTTGGTTTAACAATTTTCCTGTCGACCTGAACTTTTAATGGTTGCTCCCCCATGAAAAGATATTTTCAAGTACGTTTTTGAATCAGTCAAGGGTTAGAGACGATGAAGAGGGCAAAATGCATTAGGGGAAACGGTCAAAAAAGTTTTGATTCATGACATTGTTATCACCTGGTAAGTATTTAACACAGCTTCTAAATGAAGTACATTTAAGGAAAAACCATGTTCTCTAAGTAGAGGGCAATCACCTTTTTGTAATCTTTTGTAATGCCAGCAATAGATTTACTTGTGTACAAACAATTTTTTTTTGAACATTTTGTTTAAGTAAAGTTCTTTTGTCACGCCATGCCTTCTTGATATGATGGATTACTTCTGTAGCGAATTACATGAGATGATGATAAATTGATTAATTTAAAAGATTGGCACCTTCAGGATCATTATCCGAAATCACTTTAGAAATACCATTAGAAAAATACTAGTAAATACCTATTATCATCTATTGAAAAATACTTTGCAATCTTGAATAAGAAGGAGGTTTTGTAAATTGCAGAGAATCTCATGTCACAACTTTCAAAAGATTTCTTTACCGAAACTCTGAACATGTTTTTATGGAGCCCTATCGCCGAATACCAAAAGAATGGTTTGAACCGTAATTATAATGGTGTAGTTAGATTCGAACCTCTGGTAACCATAGGGCTAATTGGGCTACAGCCCAGGGGCGCCATCGATCCGAGGCGATGAAATTTTGATTGCTTTTTTTTTTAATTTTCTTTATATTTAGCATATTATATTTAGAATTAAAGAATATTTTAAAAAATAAAATGGAATTTTTACAATAAAACTATGTAAGGGTGCAAAATTTTATTTAGCCCAGGGCGCTCAAACTTGTTAATACGGCTCTGCCCTCACCACCGCTCTTTATTCCTCGTTTGGGAGGTTTTTTATGTATTTTTTTTAAGAAAATGGCCATATCTGCTGAAACGTGAGGAAAAGTATTATCCCTTTTTTCTTGAAATTTTTTGTGAAAAATTAAAATTATCTTTTTTTTCCTGGCAAACTTTGAATCATGTCGAGCAAAATACAAACAAATGGCACGAAAATCGACCAAGTTGTTTCGAAAAAATCCGAGACTAGAGATCGATACATAAATACCAAATTGCAGGCCTCCAGAATCCTTGAAACAAGGAGATTTCAAGGTCATCAAAGATTATGGTCGAAAGCTGATTAGTCAGACGTAAAAATCTTTCATATATCAACAATAGCAAAACTATTTGAACGATGGGAGATTTTTGTCATAGTGCTGAGTTGCAATTTTTATTTATTTTTATTTAAAAATATTTTATAGTAAACCTCCTGCAAACTAAGCGATAAATTTTTATTTTATTAGCAAAATTTGGTTATATCTACAAAAAATGATGAAATTAAACAAAAATTTTATGTTTAACATGTTGTTTTTTGATAATATTTTACATTCAGTGTACGTTTCGTTGGTGAAAACGACACTAATGGCCGTTTGCACCAACATAAGATAAAAATTTAAGGAAAGCTTTGTTCTTAAGTTATGAATTTTCTGTTGCACCAACAGATTCGGGAAAACTTAAATTGTCAAATTGGAACTTAAACTAAGCTACCACATTTCAGGGCTTAACGATTTAAGTTTTGTTTGACAGTCATCAATATTCAAAGACAGAGCCAATACGAAAATGGATTCCATTAATATTTTTGAAGATTTTGATTTCTTTGATGACGATTTAGAAGTTATTGAGTTTTTAGTAGTAATCGAACGTTGGATCTACATCTATTGAAGGTTTCCCACCACCAGTTTTCATAGTTTCTTGCCTGAGTATGGCGGCATCTTTACGAACAATTTTTTTTTATATTCATATAGCATTTTTTGATTGATTCAGAACTTCGGTAACATTGAAGAAATTGCGCATTGAACCGTTCTGTTATCCGTTCCCATGCATGATTTTTCTCAAAACATGTCACACCGTCTGTTTTCTTGTTTTCTATTATTGCCTTTTCGTCCGCAACGAGCAGAAGTAAGAAATTTCTTTCAGATTCTGTAAAATTTCGTCCTCTGCTTGGCTTTTCCTCTTTCGGCACTAAAATTTTCAAATAAAATGTATATGATAATGATGTAAATTATATGATTGCAACTAACTAATCACCGTTAAAAGTTATACTTTTCGTCTCACAAAACAATTAACACAATCGAAATTTTTGAAGTTTTTATTATTTGACATGTCACGAAAGCAAAGAAGCTAGCTGCGATTCACGCTAATTTCAGTTTAGTTAAGTTTAAAACAACTTGGTTGGTGCAACACACGTTAAAATAAGAATAGCTTATTTCTATGTTTTGCTTAACTAAGTTATTATTTAAGAAATGTTGGTGCAAACGGCCATAAATGGGATAAAATTCAGAATGAAATCAAAATTCAATATAAAACAAGCATATTGTCAAAAAAAAAACGAAACATTAAGTGCCGTTTGTACCAGCAATTCTTAGCCAATTCAGTATACTAAGCACGACCGTTTTTTTAAAGAATTGTTGGTGCAAACCAGCCTAATAGGGCTAGAACGAAAAAAGTGTGCAAAATTTCACATCACAAACTTAACATAGTTCAATGTGTATTGTCAATAATTTTTTTTAGGTTTGTGCGTCGTTGCTATTGCAAAAAGAGTACATGAAATTTGTAATGCGAAGAAGTAAATGTGTTGAAAAAAGAGACATATAATTCAATCGGTTAATCACACCAAATCAATTGTTTCACCAAGATAAAGTCTCAGCGTAGCTTTACTTTCATGACATTTTAAAACCGGTTGCTAAGAAAAACGAAAAATTCGAGCTAGTATTTTTATAACATTTCAATTCGGGAAGCCGAAAAGATAGTAGGGGAGGAACTTAAATGGGTAATGGCACAGTGGGAGTTATCTAAAAAGTCTGGACTGTAATTAAGCTGACCACAACACCAAAAAAATTCAACAATTCAAAAAATTCAATATCTCTAACGATGTAGAATCTAGCAGAGGAGGGGGTTTAAGGAGATAAAGTCACCGGGACGAAATAAGTAAAAAGTCTTTCCTGGTATTGCACTGAACACAACACAAAAAATTTTAACTCGATATTTTTAACAATGTAGAATCTAGCAGGAGAGGGGGGTTTGAGGTAATAGCGTCACAGGGAATAGATATGTAAAATGTTTTTTCTGGTGCTGTACTGAACACAACACAAGAGGTTTCAACTCGATATCTCTAACGGTTGACGAGGAAATCGCATACATACAAATATACATGTAGGCATATACGTCTAAGCCTCCTTTTTGGAGCCGGTTAAAAATAGAGAATTAGGCTCTAGGGAGTTTCCCTAGAGCTTAATTTTCCCCCACTAATTTTTTGCGAGGAAGATTTTCCCCACAGACACTATGATACTTTACCGGTGCAGAAAAAATGCATTTCGGAAGAGGTCGAGCGTTGTTGATCTCTAAAATAGGTCCACCTGGATTAGAATAACCCTATATATGGGGAAAGGACGATTCGGTATTATGCTGAGAAAAGCTGTAGAAAAGCCGTTTAGTTTTGTCGATAGGTCAATCGGTACCCTAACCTATTTTAGTTTGTAAATGGCGTTTAAAAAAATAAGTGACATTGTGCATCTAACGGATGTTTTAAGAAATTGCTTTTAGAAGTTCTAGAAATATACTATTGATATATTACTTTTTATTTTCCGAGTAACATTTCGAATAAACAAAAAAAAGTTTGATGATCCTCACTATGGACAGTAAATTGGATTTAGAATAATCAATTTCTATAGGATCCATAACTAATTTTTTAAGATTCGGTTAACTGTAAAATGTAAATAAATCATACTTTTTAATGATTTTTGTGTCAGAGAGCTTTAAGAATTGCTGTAGAGTTGAGAATGGAATGAGTTTTTTTTCAGTTTTTAAAACCATTTCGAATCAATTTTGATTCTTTGTTTTTCATATCTGAAGCACTGATTTATTGAATTTTTCATTCAAATAGAATCATTGATGCAGAAAGAGATTCATCTTTTCTTTTACAGGAACAAAAGTCAAAAATTCTCACAACAACCAATGGCGCCGACTGGCAAATACTTTACGTTAGTTAATCAAGAAACAGCTGTTCTATGTTTTTTAAGTATATCTGCGATAGATCGCTTTGAATTATTCTTTAATGAGGTGCAATGACCTATCTTCACACCTTTTTTTTATTTATCATTTCTAAGATTTCGCTTTTATACGCTGTGGACGATGAACTTTGACCACGCGATACAATAAATTAAAGAAATTTCTTCTTTATTTTGCATTTGGTAGAAAATAAAATGGAATGCTTAATGGAATACAAACTGAGAAACATAATTCATTGTAATTAAATTTATCTAAGAATACCTGGAGACGGACCGCATTATTCATGTTTACCGAGTGAACGGATTAGACTGAGGCGAAAAAAAGAAAATCTAAAGAAAACAAGAAACATTTGTTGAAAATCTGGAAGATCTGGAATCTGCAGATAGAATAAAAATTCATTTGCGTTAATTAGGAAGTTTGTGTCTTTTTGTGGTTTGATACCTTTTTGACAATTTTACAGTTTCAAAATAAGAAAATACGAGTAGGTTTATCACGAAATAATTTACCGTTTGACGAAAAGTTATTGAACCAAAAAAACCCGTCGTTGCTCAATGGCTCAGTTGAAATAAAAAAAAAATTGTTTTCATCTGTTGAAAAGACTCAGTTTTCATACAGGCATTCTTAATATTAATCGGAACTGAGTGTTTGCGAGGTGAGTCTTGCGTGGTGAGTTTCAGGTTCTCGAGAAATCGGAAAATCATTTTCGGCACTATTCGTGAAACCATCACCAAATTTCGAACTAATGTTACACTATTAGACATTCATCCATCAACCAGAGTGCGTACAGCCCGTAGTAATGAGAATATTGCTGCAGTAGCATCATCGGACCGTATTTCTTTAAAAATGCGGGAGGAGTGCATGTTATTGTCAATGGAGCTCGCTACAGAGCAATGATCAATGAATTTTTGTTGCCAAAAGTTCAAGATATTGATGTAGCTGACTAGTGGTTTCAACAGGATGGCACTACATGCCATTCAGCTAACGATACAATCGCTCTATTGAGGGAAACGTTCGATGAAAACATCATCTCAAGAAATGGTCTTGTTAATTGGCCACCGAGATCTTGTGATCTGACACCATTGGATTACTTGCTGTGGGGATATGTGAAATCTCTTGTTTACGTCGATAAACCCGGAACGATTACAGCTTTGAAAGCAAACATAACCCGTGCTATTCGCGGAATACCGACCGATATGCTTGAAAGAGTGGTCGAAAATTGGATCCACAGAATGGACCATTTAAGAGTTAGTCGTGGGCAACATTTGAAGGGAATTATCTTTAAACATTAAATCGCATGAACCAAACTAACAACTTAAATAAAGATTTTCCTCAATATATTAATTACTAGCTTGCATACCCGTCGTTGCCGGGTTAAGTTTTTTCAATTTTTTTTTTGATGGTCTATGTTGGAGCTAAACTTCAGGCCAATCGGCTCGGTAATTTCCCCGCGAAAGGGTAACATAGAAGAAAAGCTAAGTTTTGAGATGACTTTACCCCCCTCCCCTTACTCCCCCCACCTCTCGGGGTAGTTTTTAATGGGTTTATGTTGAGGCTGGACCCCCGACGAACAGCTATGCCAAATTTCAGGCCAATCGGTTCAGTAGTTTCCCCGCGAAAGAGTAACATAGCGCAAAAAATAAGTTTCGAAATCACTTCACCCCCTCCCCTTACTCCCCCACTCATCGCGCTACTTTTCCGTATGCCTATGTTGGAACCAGAACTACCACAGACACTCATGCTAAATTTTAAGTCAATTGGTTCAGCCGTTTTTGCGTGAAAGCGGAACAGACAGACACCAACTCATTTTTATATATTATTATGATTATGTTTTATTTAAAAAAAAGGAAGCTCTTATTGGATCACCCTTTATAAAATCAGGACGTCAAGACATGACGTTTTTCCTTTTTTCTAGTGTGAGGCTTTCAATTCCAGGTATATTTGACTTACTTATAGAAATTATAAAATTTTCGTTTGTGGCGGATTTCTTCAGAGAACTTTGACTATGGAACAAATCTTTTATGAAATAAAAATTGAAAAAACAGCGTTTCTCTCTGTTTATTTTTGTATGTGGAACATTTTGTGCTTTAAAAAAGGTGATTTGAATTTTCATTCAATATCCCATATATTAGCCTCTAAAACTTTCAAAATAATTGCGCCCCTTGTGGGGTTTTTATCCTCCCTAACAAGAAAAGTATGTATTCATAACCTGCATCTTATTATGGGAACTCTAGACTAAAAAAAATCGATAAAAAATCTGATTATTTTTCTTTTGATTTTCAGCGCCCTCAAAAAAATGGGTTTAATATTAAAGCATCATTTTTAAATTTTAAATCTCTGTACACCGACCAAAAAAGTGCACAACAATTATGAATTTGTTCATACATACTATGACAAAGTTTAAAGTTTTCAACCAATGAATTTATTCATAGTATTTATGAACAACCGTTCATAGAAACTAGAAAATCCAATTTTGTGAATCTGTTCATAATATTTATAAAATCGTTCACAGTATTTGTGAAATCGTTTACAGTATTTATGAAATCGTTCACACTATTTATGAAATCTTTCATACTGCTGAAATTGTTCAGAAATACTATGAATTCACTTCTATAAACGCCGTTCTTAATTTTTATGAACGAAATTTCGTTCAGTATAGGTGCGTTGAAATTTATTATTTTTTAAGTGATTCTAAACTCCCCGTTGTGTTTTTATTTCACATTCATGTTTCCTTTATTACCATCATTTAAGACAATGTTTAATAATTTCAACTTAATTACCATTCAATCAAAATGTTCCCACGAAGATGAACACACTCCCGCAAGAGCTGTAATTCTATAGGGATAAAAAAAGCTCGTCGTTCGCAGAAGTTTGACTTTGCTGGATCGGGAAGGGTTGGAATGAAATGGGATGGACTTAAGACGAGTTTAGGACGTGTTTAAGCAAAATAATTCTGGGAAAGACTGATGAGTAGACGTTTGCAAAAACTAATACAGCACAATTTAAAAGAAAAGAAGCGGGATCCAAAAAGGCATTGGACTTGAAAACATTCAAAGTCTACCTCAAAACTAAAGCACAAGGAAGAATACCTAAATAAATAAATAAATTGGAAAAAAAGAAATGTCTGCGACCAGATTTCATGGACCATAAACTTTTGTGTATTTTTTTCTTTTGCTGTCGAGTCGTTTTTACACAGGTTAGGAGTTAAAACAAGCTATTCCGACCACCTTCTAAGATTATGAGAATCTTAGCTAAACAATCGCGCAATTACTTGCTTGGTATCTTCAGTCATTTTGTGTAAAACAAAATCAAGAATTCATATTTAAATGATTAAAAAAATTAAAATTTTAGAATTTTGTACCCACAAGTTACAGCGGAAAACTGTGATGGGAATTACGGAAAACATAAAAATTAAAATGAAATAACATAAGACAAGTAAAGGTTAATAGCATCGTTAAACAACTGTTGTATAATAATTCGTTTAGAGAAATGTTGCTCGATTTTATTGCTTGCAACTTTCAAATGAAATTTTTTTTATGAAAAAAATCAATTTTATTCATTTAGCAGCCCACACATATTAAAAATGTGAAATGTTTTTATGTAGAAATTTTTTCTTGTAAACGTAAAATCATTCAAAAGATGATCATTTTTATACAGGACAGTTATTTCTAAATAAAAAGAAAGGAGACTTTAAATCAGCTTCGCCCTCTCATAAATTTTCAATCAATCAAGAAAGGCCACGCGCAGTTTAAACTTTACTTAACGCTTTTCCGGTAACATCTTTTGTTGCTGTTTCCCTAATCGTCAAAGAGATATTGCGGGAAGAAGGGGGGGGGGGGGGGGACGTGGTGTAGGTGGCCGATTTTTCCAAACCCGAATGAAATCCTACAAGAAAATATTTAATGAATGTTCTAGGCCAAACCCCATTTCAGGCTAAACTAGTTTAGCCTAGGCCGCGGAACCATTAAGTTACCGTTATATTTTTTAAAAACAAAAAATAATTTTTTCTTATGGTTCCTGAAAACATTAAATTTTTATATCTGCAAAGGGACGACAGGCAAATTAATTGCGAGGAAGCTTGTTACTAAAAGGTATACTCGTATAAATATAGTTCAGATCATGCCCTCTGTAAAAAGTACCACGAGATAGAATACTTAACAATTTTTCCAAACAGTAAAGCGACTATAGTATATTGTAAATCAATTAGTTTCAAGAGTTGACGTACGTATATTTTCGTTATTTTACATTAAAATGTTTTTTGTAGTTTTTAGCGGAAGCTATAATCGTCATTACATCTAATTAACAAAAGTCGGATTTTATATTTTTCGAATGCATTAGGCCAGCAATATCGTCATAAATAAAATGTGTTAGCTGCTCTATGATTAGGGTGACCATATGTCCCGGATTGTCCCGAATTCGCATGTTGTTCCGACGTTCCGAAATCTAAGTTTTTGTACCGGGTTTTTCGATTTAGCCTTTAAACGGAAAATTTTCGATCTTTAATTAAAAAAAATCGCATTTAATTATAAATTTTATCATAAATTTTTTTAATTTTTTATAGGCTTGTGTATGTGTCTGTACATCTGTCTGTTCGCTTAAAACTCAAGACCACTGAACCGATTTGGATGAAACTTTCAGGGAAGTTTACTAAATAACTTGTCACAGCTATTGCAATCTATGTCAAATTTTAAAAGCAAAAAAGAACAGGCGAAAAGAAAAAGTCCCAAATATTATAAAAATCATCTTCCAAAACCTTAAGGCATTTGGCACACCGAATGCGAATTCGCACCGCATTGCGAAAAAGTTCAAACTTACCAAGCGATCTTATATTGTATGTAATCTACATGAGTTCTAATTTTGCAGAGACTGCAATTTTGGGGAGACCGCATTGTTACGTAATACAAAATTAGAGCTCAAGTAGATGCCATATGATATAAGATCGCGTGGTAAACTTGAACTTTTTCGCAATGCGGTGCGAATTCGCATTCGGTGTGCCAAGTGCCTAACAATCGTTTTGTTTGTAAAAATTAGTTGAATTGGCGTACACACGAAATGAACAATAAGATACTAACCACAATTCATCTAACTGTAAAAAAAATCTAATTAAATTAGTATTCCACTAATAGAGTGCGTGGTACATCGCAGAAATCGTGTTGAATATAGCGGGCCGTAGAATTACACACCCCGAGTCGCGGGTTGGACAAACCTGATCTATCCGGTAGTGAAAACCTTATCTTGTATCCTGCTTCGGGGTGTCCTGCTTCGGGGTTCGAGAAGAAGCAGGACACAAGGTCGATGTGGATGGAGTGGAGTTGATTTGAGTGGGTGAAAATTTTACTTGCGAGGCAAGTTGCCTAATACTGAAAATTGGATCAAAATCTGGCTAGAGGGTTGTAGGATTGATATTTATTTTTTTAATTATTTAAACACATTTTTTTTAATTTTGATTAAATTTTAAAGTTGTTGAGTCGACAGTTGACAATCATATAATAAAAATTTTAAATTAGAAAACGGTTACACAGTAAAAACTTACTAGATTAAAAATTTTAGATTAAAAGGTAACTTAAATTAAAATTTTAAAGTGTCGCCACAGGGTCAAAAGTTAGTAGGAAAGGGGTTATAAATAAAAGAAGTTTTTAGTTATAGCATAGTTTAAAACCCTCCCAATGATACTAGGAAGTTTGCCATCAAGTTTGGTCTAAATTGGTTCAGTAATTTTCGAGCCAACCTTACACAAACATACATACACACTTTAGCCAGAGATGAAAGTTGGATTTTATATTACAGGCAGGGATGGTAAACGAAAAAATCGTGACCTTATACATTTCATTATTTAACGAAACACAAATTTTATTTCGTTACGTTATTTCGTTTTTAACGATAAAAAATTCATTTCGTTACGTTGTCAAGTTATAATTTCGTTACACATTGTATTGAAACTCAAAACTAAAAAAAAATGCACTTTAATAATAGTTTATTTATCAATTATTAAAACTTAACAAAAACAAATAAAAACATAAAAAAAACTACAATTGTGATTTTTAAGTAAAATAGTAAAAATATTCGTAAAACGTAAAAGAAAAAAAAATCATACAAGAGTTTTGTTCATTAAAAAAATTTGCTCAAAAAACGACATTGGCCCTTACCAATGAGCTGTAACTAAATTAGTAACAACTTTTGGCGTGTGCGAAAAGGGCTAATTGCTTGCTCATTTCGGTTCAAATTCTAATTTTTATTGGAAAGTTTCCAGTTCGCTGTAATAAATGATTGAAAACGTACTAGAATTAGCATGCAATTAGACCGTTTCGGACATGCCTTAAGTTATTACTAAGTTAGTAACAGCTCATTGGTATGGGCCATTATCAAAGATATCGAATTTTAGGCAATTTTGACGTCGCTGATTCTCTCTACTTCTGGAGATACCAAAAAGAAAATATTTTCGATACCAAAAAAGTTGCTTGACAGATTTTCTTTTTCGTATCTCCAGAAATAGAGTGACTCTGGCAAAAAAGTCCGATTTAGAATCAAAATATTATTAAAAATACTACCTCAATATTTTTAATTATATGTATTTTATACAGGTGGTAAGTCTGTGGGGTTATACTTGATCAACTTTTCACAAAAAAATAATAAAAAATAAAATAAAGCAAAAATAAATAAATAATGAAAAAAAACGAAATCATTTTTTTTCAGTTTTCATTACGTTTTTCGTTATTGTAACGGAATTAAATTTTTATATTATAACGCAATTTTGAGAAAAAACCGGAAAATCGTTATTTCGTTTCGTTATTTTGTTACGTTATGACAGTGGCGTAGCGAAGGTTCATGGCGCCCGGGCGGAAGTTAAATTTGCCGCCCTAAAATTATTTTTCTATTACTGACGTTTCCACCGAAAAATCCATATTTTGAAAATGACGCATACTTCGATTGGCGTGTCGTTTACAAGTAAATTCCCGTGTTTTTGTTGATAGGCAAATGTCGACCAATAATTCGTCTCTTGTTGAAAACGACACGATAATCATAAAGAGGATGAATACCAATTAGCGCCACATTTTTAAAATATCAATTGTGTCACTCTTTTTATACCCGTATGGTAAAACCAATGGGTATACTAACTTTGCCTTACCGTTTGTAACGCCAAGATCCCGATATCACACACAAATATGAATTACACCAGTGTGTTAGGAATGACAAAAGATTTTGATTTCCGCATGTCCGTCCGTCTGTCCGTCCGTCTGTCTGTCTGTCTGTCTGTGGCGCGTATTGCGGACCCACGGAAATTTTGCACAAAGCCGTTTTTCCTAAAATGCGAGGTTAAGTTCGTTAATGTGCAAAAACGGACTCGCCATATGAACTAAACATTTTTTACGAATTTCTCAAAAACGGTGCATAGTCGTTTAGGACACGTTTTTACATAAAACTCCCATATATCAAAATCCAATTGGAAGAACTTTTAAAAAAATCTTATGGGAAAATTTGACTTCAAATTGGAATTTTGATACCACCCTTCGCAGTTCAATTAAACTTGAAAAAATGTCATATCACCATACGGGTCTCCAATAATTGCCAGATTGGCAATTAAAGCTTTTTTATGTTTCAAGGTAAAGACTGGTTTAAACCAAACGTTACTCAAAAACTGATTGACCAGTACAAAAGTTATATTAAAAATTGTAAGCAATAATTTCAAATTTTTTTTAAAAGAAAAAAATGTTTGTCACATGTTTCTCCAAAAACACTTTTCTGGCTTTTTGGACTGAGAATTCTGTTATTATGCTGTCGAAATCGATTTATTTGGTTAATTCTTCCTCAATTGACAAAACAGCCAAGTTGCTTAATCTTAACGTGCTCATAGTCGATCTCAAATAATTTTTTATAAGCTTTCGAAAAACTCCTTTTGAAAAGGAAAAACTCCTTTCGCAACTTGCTACGCTTATTCCTATTGTTAGAAAGATGCGAAGCATTGTCGCTATATCTTTTAACACCCAATTTTTTCATTTGTTCCGAAATGTGTTGAAACATTTTTTTAAATTTGTTCCGAAATGTCGTGAATTTGCCGCCCCATAAAGAGTGCCGCCCGGGGCGGACCGCCCCCCCCCCCGCCCCCCTCGCTACGATACTGCGTTATGATAACGTTTCCCATCCCTGATTACTGGTATTATAAGAGGTTATACAAATCTTCATACTTTTAAGGGTCGTCGGTAGTGTGACAAGGCGGTACTAACCTCCTTACGAACAATCAGGAAAAAGTATAATAACTTAAAGGGGGTCTGAAAAGCCCAAAATTAGAGTAACGTATTTTATGGACATTCCCTTATCTGTAGATGTTGTGAAATTTAAACAATATGACTGAAAAGTTTTTGAACAACCTCAAGTTTACGATCTGAAATTCCAGTTAAATTTTCCACTGTATTCGAATCAATTCTGCTAGTCATTCATATAAAAGTTCTACCAACATCAACGATTTCATGCGGTATTATTTAATTTTGATTGATTATGATTTACGATAGCCGTAGCTAATTCTGAAATGAACGCATACATCTTGACGCGAATAGTTCATCTGGCGAAATTGAAATAATTTTTAATTATTTATCGGCTGTGGTAAAAAAAACACGTCACTTTGGTACCTACTGATGGTTAATCCATCCATTTAAAGACATGTCAGATCAAAGCAAAAAAAATCCAAGAGTCTAATGCGAATGTACTTCTAAATAGATATTCAATGTTCACGTTTACTAATGGCGCTAAATTTACTAACGACATTCAGATTTTTGTGGTTCCTTGGATGATCTTAATATCTGAAAAATGTGAGAATTTTTAGCCGTTTAAAATTCTTTTCTAATTTAAAGTAAAAATGATTGTAGTGCGATGCGAACTGCAATTTTTTTGCGAATAAATTACGTAGATGTTGAAAATAAAGTTTTCTGCCAATATTTGAAAAAAGTCCAAAAATAAAGTGACTTGGCATTGTGGTTAGTTCTAATTTACTGTCTAAGCGGAAAAATTTTGTCCATAAAAACTGTCTGCAAAACCAGTTTCGAAAGGGGATCCAATGAAGGTTGCAATTTTTTTGTTCTTGTTTTTGAATCTTCGGCCCAGTTCTCCGAATTCTTGCCAAAAGGGCTCTCCACACCTTATATAAATGTAACAAGCTGAATTCCAATGTGTTTAACTCAAATCTAAGTTGTGTTGTTTTGTTTCTTTAATGTGTTCTCCAAAAATTATTTATAGCCCTTTGTATAAAAACATAAAAAAACATGCGGTTTATGTTGAGTGCACAAGATCTTAAGTATTTGTAGTTTTTTGGATTTCTTGGATGCTGAATTCCGGAATATAAATTGTTTAACCACAAGGTTTGTTTTATTCTTTTAAACTCTTTTGTTTTGAGCATAAACCAGAATGATAAATTCTTATGTATGTTTAGTGTGCATTTTACTTACAGGTTTTTAGTCAAAATTCTATCAAACTATTTTGCAAGTGAAATTCAAACCAAGTTTTTTAGTAATGATGAATTTGATTTTTTTCTGACTAAAGATTTTCAGACGAGGTTTTAAGAAGTGTCTTTTAGAACATTTTGTAGATACAGTGTTAATTATGGTATTTTTTGTTTCGATTTTTTTAATGTCTGATTTTTTTAAATAAAATTTATCGCAAAGGAAAACAATATTACTATCGTAAAAGGGTGATGATTAGAGTCGATCAAAGGTAAATTTTTGGCCGAAGCCGAAACCGAAGGCTTGTATAAGAGCTAAAAAGAAAAGTAATTGAGGTAAGAGAAAAGCAATTGCGGTTCTATTAAAATAATTTTTTGGTCATTAAAAATAACCCAAATAGCATTTTTAGTGCTCGGCTCGTATTGGTTACTGGAGATGACTCTATCAAGTGACGTTTACCTGCGACAGGAACCTATAAAATACATTTGGAATACTTGTATTCCACTAAAATGGGGAATAAAAAGGCATATGCATACGCCTCTAAAACTTTTTCGGCAACTTGGAAAAATCGTTTCAAACAAGATCCAAATTCGTATTCAATCGTCTCTTACTAATACAATTAAATAATTCTAATAACCTGATGATTTTTTTTAAAGAAATGTTTTGACTTATACAAACATTTATTAAGTACTAGCTTGCATACCCGTCGTTGCCGGGTTAAGTTTTTTCATTTTTTTTTATTTTTATGGTCTATGTTGGAGCTAAACTTCAGGCCAATCGGCTCGGTAGTTTTCCCGCGAAAGGGTAATATAGAGGAAGAGCTAAGTTTCGAGATCACTTTACCCCCTCCCCTTACTTCCCCCACGCCTCGCGCTACTTTTCCGTATGCTTATATTGGAACCAGAACTACCACAGACACTCATGCCAAATTTCAGGTCCAGCGGTTCAGCCGTTTTTGCGTGAAAGAGGAACAGACAGACAGACACCAACTCATTTTTATATATTAGTATGATGATATGATGATAACTAATCTTGAATGGTAATATGTACTTGGAATAGAGATCAGCTTGACTTTTTATGTAATAATTCGATCATATTTTCCTTGTTTAGAGCATTCGATCATATTTTCCTTGTTTAGAGCAGCGCGAATGGAAGTTTGTGGGTAATTTTGATGTTGAGGTTCGAAAAAATTCCGTGCCCCTTGAAAATACACAGAAAACAAGACAATGTTAGTTGTTAAAATTTTTTTATTTCTTTATGTTATTTGATACATGGCAATGATGTGTGAAAGATAATATCGCTCAAATGTTTGCCAAGGATTCGGCGGCACACCTCAAATCAATGGTCAAAATTTTTGATTACATCTCTGCATAATTGCTCCTCGATCTCACGAATATGCCTTAGTATCTTATCCTTAAGTTGTTGAATTGTTGTTGGCTTATTGAGATAGATCTTTCTCTTGAGATAACCCCAAACGAAGAAGTCCAAAGGCGTCAAATCGCACGATCTTGGTGGCCAATTGACTTCACTGTTTCGAGAAATGATGCGACCTGGCAACTTCCCACACTATAATTTTTACATAACATTTAAAAGCACATACAAAAACCAAAAAATTATGGATTGCAAAAATAAGTCTTATTGCATTTACGCAATTTTTCCTAAACTTTACATCAAAGACTGAAAGTATGTAATAAATGTAAACAAAAAATTTTTTTTTGATTTTTTTTTGGAATTTTTTGGGTTAAAAAAGGGAAATAACATTCAGGGTATTCACAGTCCTCTTTTAAATTGCGAGTAATTTTACCGCTCGGTAATTCAGTCAAATTTAACAGATTTTTACAGAGACGGTAACTTGGTTCATGTAAAAATAAATTACCGGATTCGGTAATTGTAGACATGCCTTGAGTCGTGTTTTCCGGCTCGGTTATTCGGTATCAAGAATCAACCGCGAGTGGCGCTAGTAATGTTTTTAGTTGTCAAATTTTTTCGCTGGTTATCTCATCGGACTGCAATTTTTTTCAATTTTGATAGCCATTGCCACAATAGAAATTCAAAAGAATACATCAAACATGGATTTAAAGGTATGTGACATATTTTACAATCAAAGTCGCAGTTCATGATTTGGTCACGTATCCAATAAAAGCGCTGTTCTCAAATCTGTGCTGTGGGATGTTCACAGGAGAATATTTTCAGTCTTTTAATATTACCGAAAACACCGAATACCCAAAATTAAAAGAGGACTGTGAATACCCTGATTGAAATAAATCAAACGGTAATAAGAAATAAAACATTTTATGAAATAAAAACTTTATTCATTTATTAGTACAATTGTTAAAGACTTTCAGTCTATCAATGGGAGTTACATAATTTTACATAAACTATCATTATACTATCATTATACAGGGCATGCAATAAAAACTTCTTTAAGTTATATTTATTGAAAAAAAATTTTTTTTACACCAGATAGAAATTGTAATTTTTCTACTAATTTAACAATTTACACAAAATTGCTTCGCAGTCAGTGCCTGAACATAAAAAAATGTGCCAATACAGATATTTTTGGTTCTTTAAAAAAAACACCGAAATTGTAACTTTACACAGCGCTTTTACTGGTTTTTAAAGTTACAGATGATTTGAAGATACAGAATGTCAATATTACAGATCTAGAATACCAAAGGGAATCCTATAATTAAAGTTACAGATACAGGGCCACTTAAATTTTGTGAATATACCCAGTAATACCATAAGTTTTAATAAAAATACAATATTCTTCAATATATTATTTTTCGAACCGAAAATTCAAATTGGCACCTGTGAAGTCATCTACGGATTTAGAACATCAAATTGATGATAAAATTCCGCAAAGATTTGTTTTCAAATAATCCTCCCATAATAATCAAAGAATATTAAAAAGACGGAGAACATTTTCGACAAATAGAAGAAAATAACTGAACAACGAATGGACGTTCTGTAATTTTCGCGTCCGTTGATTCTTTGGTTTCGTCTGCATTCTATCCTTACTTTCAGTTCTTTTGAGATTTTCAATGTATCCAAGAATCTTCCCTACTATTGCCTCCATCATAGGTGTTTCTTCATCTATACTGATGTATTTTTCAATACATGTTCGATGTTTAAATACGTATATAGTGTGCAAATTGTGGTGTATTTGTGGACGCCACTTGAAGAGAGATATACCTGTTGCCCAAATCTAAAGGTGAACATCATCATCGTCTTAGACACTTTGGTACACTGTGCGACTGCCAACTAAAAGTCGAATTCATATTCGTACAGGTGTGATGATACGCGATTATTGGTGATGGTGGTTTGGCTTTGATGATGGTAAATGATGATCACGATGATGATGGCTCGTACCTTTATGCTGTTTGCCATTTGGTGGGGGAACTTCCTTTTAAACTAACTTCGGAGATCAGGCTCAAGCATTTTTGTTCGTGAACTTGACTTTCGAGCATTGACTGCTCAAACTCCTTTCGGTTCTTCGTTTACTAACATTGTTGTTGTAGTGTTGTTTCTTTGCCGGTTACCAATAGTTTACCATCGTTCGCCATCATCAGTGTTCTGTGATCATTTCTTCAAGAAAGTGCTCAAGGCTCGCTCACCAATCGAACGAATAAAAGTGCTCTACACTGGGACTTTGATTTTAACGGTCATCAGACGAATATTTCTATTTGGAACCATAAAGTGAATTTTAAATTTAAATTTGCAAGTGTCGGTTATTTTGGATTTTTTCCGCCAATAATTAAAACACGATTTATAAATAAAAATGGCTAAGTTAATCACTTTCTGTTTGTGTATTGTGTTGGCGTGTGTTGCAGGTTAGTACAATACGAGTTTTATTAAAATGTGACATAAAATGTTATTTTCAATTTAAGTCCAAAAGTCTTATCTGTACAGTATTTCTGGTACAGAATTTCAGGCGCTCTTTTTAAATCACATTTTTAAAAAGTAAAAGAATATATTTGTGCAAAATCCGTTTTGAGGTTTTCACGGCTAGGCATTATGACTGCGTATACCGGAAAAAATCTAAGTTAATATATTTGTGCACCCTAATCTTCCGAAGAAAGGTTAAATCTTCTGTTTTTTTAGAAATATGAATTTAAAATAATTAAAATGAGACAAAATTGAAAATATATTTCAATTAAACCTTAGCATTATCTGCCTCTCGGGTCATTTTTATCACACAAAACAACTATAATTGTCAAAAACCGGCAGTTTACTGAGATTTCTTTTTTAATTTTAAGTAAGAATTCTAAAAAAACGTTTTTTTTCGTAACCGTGAATTTTTTGTGTCAGGGATGAAGGTTGAAACAGCGGCATTCCTGATTTTTTGACGATCATTTAATTTTTTTTTGGTTTTTTTCTTTTTCTTAAAAAGTGACAAATTTTTAGGTCTCCTAAAATGTTTTGCCACCGAAAGAAATTTTTTTTAAACGCTTTAAGTGTGGTTTTTGGGGCCGTGGAAAAATTTTCTCGCAGGACACCTCCGCTAGTATTTTTGTAGGAAAATCCGCTACTATTTTTAAATATCTGCTATTTTTAAATAAGACGAAAATATTACTTAGCAGCTAGCAGCTGTTCTAAAAATTAAGAAAAAATATTTAGATTTACAGTGCAATATTGTTTGAAATTAAATTGCCCCGAGATTTATCTTTTACTAATGATTCTATCTTTGGTGGGGCTATGTTGTCTTTAATAAGGAGATTTTAAAGTTAAACTAACTTCCTCGCGGTTATTCCTCCTTCGTTTTGCTTACTATCGCTTTTCGTTTGATTGTTAAAAAAAAATTCATTATTATAGAATAAACAAAAGAAATTTAGGGGTTCTCATCGGTGGTGGTAATTTAAAAAAAAACTGATAGTCCATTTTTACCCTCCGCACCTCAAAACTATTTAAATGCAAAAAGGTTCCAAGCCTCATAGTCAGTTGTGGGTTAGGCCCTTTTTGCATTTCGGGGGTTATATCTACCTGCAAGGCTTGAACAGAACGTCTTAATTTAAGTACTATTTAAATAAAGCTATTTTTGTCATCCTGTCTACATTTTATTAAGTACATGTTCAACTTCCAGATTTCTTTACGGAAAAAAAAATTGAATTAGAGCCTATTTTTGTAAGCGTACGAAAGGACTTTTTTCCGGAGGTGGTTTGCGGTGATAACTGAAATCATTCAATTGTATTCATGACGGAGACCGACGCGAGAACGGAGGCAGATAGAAACTTTCTGATCAGTATGAAATCCGTTTCAGGCAAAATTTTGAAGATGTCCGTGCATCTATCTGTCGGTATGTCGGTCTGTCGGTCTGTCGGTCTGTCGGTCTGTCGGTCTGTCGGTCTGTCGGTCTGTCGGTCTGTCGGTCTGTCGGTCTGTCGGTCTGTCGGTCTGTCAGTCTGTCGGTTTGTCGGTCTGTTGGTTTGTTGGTCTGTCGATCAGTCGATCAGTCGGTCTGTCGGTCTGTCGGTCTGTTGGTTTGTTGGTCTGTCGATCTGTCCGTTTTACGTATCTTAAATAACTCGAGAACGCGTTGAGCTATCGACTTGAAATTTTTCCCAAATGAGTTATGCCAAAGTCGTAATTTTTTTTATCAACTTTTGGAAAAGTAACGTTAGTTATAACGGGTGCTCCTATACAATTTTTTTAAAACATGTTTTTTGAAAATTTCTCGAAAACTGCGGTTTTGGGGAAAATTAATATAACAAAATTTAATGGATATAAAAATTTCTACATTTTTACGTATCTTTAACGGTTTTCGAGATATTTGAAAAAAAAATATAAGAAAGTTTTGTGTTGATCACAACAGATATTTTTAATATATATTACATAATGTTCTGGGCCGTTCGGAGTTTTCAAAAATCAATTACGATCAAAATGGCATTCAAAGCATCGATTTTTTGGTAAAAATTGGCGTATTTTTTATTTTTTTTTTAAACAAAAAGTTAAAAAAAAAATAAATAAAGAAAATTTAGCCCAGGACTAGATAAACTAATGCTAACTGTGCAAAATTTCGAAGAAATCGGTTGAGCCTGTTCGTCTGTCAGTGAACACCACAGGGGCATTTCTCGTAAATAGCAAAGCTAAGTTCTTGAACGGGCAAAATCGGACCATTCCTTCCCCCTTTCTCTGAAACAGTTTTTTTTTCATTTTTCTCGAAAATGGTGCACCATATCGAATAAATTTATAAAGACCAAATGTGTTTAGAATATGATTTTAAATAACCATTCCCATACAAATGGTTTTTTAAATAAAATTTTTATCTCTCCTCATACAGAGTATTTGACGATTGGACCCTGGCAATTGCAGCTTTTCTTACGTTTTCTTCATATTTGTTTCGATATTACGCACCGTGTTTGTAAAAATTGCAAAAAAACTTTTCTCTTTGTAGACTAGAGGGAGAAAGTGTGGCTTTTAAAAAATTAATTGATAGCAGATTTTTCATTCGAACATTACTTGACTGCCAAGGTTCATGGAAATCTATCGGACTGTTTTCACCTGGTGTTCTAAACAACCAAAAATTCAATTGGATCCTTTGTTGGGCAAAACTGGTCTAGTGTGATGTAAAAATGAAATATTAGATCAGTATTATATCAAAAAAGATTTTAAACAACTTTTTCACACATAAAAAAATTGCGACTGATCCCACGGGTCGGATATCTGTCTCACGGTAGTAACTGGATATCCGTCTCATGGCCGAGGTTTTCCTGCTGGCCTCGACAGGACCACCTTTTATTTATTTTTCAATGAATTGATATTTTTTTCACTTATAAAAATCAAAATATAAATCTGCTGTATCCTACATTAATACGTTGACTGCCGAACCAATTTTGCAAATCTCTTAAAGAGATGCCAATACATGTAGACCTGTAGAATGTTTGTATGTGTAAATGTACTTATGTAGAATGTAGACCTGACTATCGAAAATGATATCTAAGGCCCCTCTAGTGCCATTTTTCACTGGCTATCAAAAATGATAGCCATGGCAGTCAATGCGTTAAAATGCATTTATGTAACGTAACGCCTACCAACTCAAAATCGCATTAAAACTTTTTCGCAAATAAACATTTCTAATCTTAATTTAAATACGACCCAAATCAATCGACTTAGGTTGAAAAAGATGTACTTCCGGCTTGATTTAAAATCTTATATTTTGTGTTTGAGAATCCATTATGGAATTGGTTAGTAATTTGATCTGTTTAAAAGTAATATTTGCAAACCGCAGGTGAGCATTGTTCGTTTCCTCATTGTGTAAAGAAACCGCAAGAAGTAATTAGGTGTGACAATCAGTGTATCTTCCAGATCCATTCGTTTCAGTTTTATGACAATGTTGTCTAAATATCTCCGTAATGTCTGCTGGTTTGTTTATGAACTGTGAAGCTCGTTGTCCTGGAAGTGACCCATTAGACAGAAATTATGCGTATTTGCGTTAGGGATAGATATGCTTATGCAATAGTAACAGAAGCGAAATTTATCTCTTTGAAGAACTTCACAAGATTGTTTTCCAATTTTAAAGAAACAGCGCGACAGACATTACAAGAAAAAGTTTTTTTCTGACCTCTTCGAAAATGGGATAAAGTGACACGGTAGCACAACTATGGCTCACTTCTTATAATGTTCAGGTGATGATGAGAATGATGATGACGATGCGGTTAGTTGTCGCGGTCAATCAACCTGTTACCCGATGTGTCTGTTTAGTGTTTGGCGATGACGATGACGATCAGGCGAATGTTTCAACTGCAGGCACACTATCTTCTTCAATTCGAGTCTGGGGTACTTTAAGCGGCATATCTTGGCGCACAGGTGTAACTTGAAGTAACTCCATATGAATGCTGGCCAGCATTCTTAGATGAATGCCCATCGCAGGTAATCGCAGGTAATGAGTTGAAAAAATTCCGTAATTGTTCAACAACTGGATCTGCGGTCGGATCTGGCAATGTGAAGCTTAAAATGATGCTGGCTGGCTTCAGTATACCTACTCCAATGTTTAGCAAATCGAAGGGCTCCATTCTTGTTGGTGAACTGTTGTGATAAGTCCACCACGATCGGTTCGCTTCAGTAAGTTCCATCATCTAATGGTGCTAAGAAGTTTCAGGTGTGAACCCCCTGATCGCCGTTATAGCTTTAGCCCGTTTGTCTGGTTAATAATTGACTCGACATACGTTGAACTTGGATTCCTTATTTCGTTTTTTTTTTTATGATTTCAACTTGAATTTCACTAATTGCAAGACTCGAATGCTAATTAAATGAATGTCTTCGACCGGAAACAATTCATTTCCTTGGGTTCTTATAGTGAGGGTTAGTACGGCAAATGGTGGATGGCTGGCAGGCAATCAAAGAAGTAAAACATATATCTTTAAACCTTTTTATTATACACGCGGTCAACAAAATTCTTTCAATGCCAAAAAGTCTTCTAAGTTTCTTGAATTTTCGTTGCTAGCAACATTTTGGTTATCTGAAAAATTATTCTGATTCTAAAAAAATGTCTCGTTAGCATTTTTCGGTCGTTCAAAATCATAATTCAAATATGCTCATTAAAAATTCAAACACGAGCCATCACCTTTTATTTTAACCGATATTCACCGTTAAACAATTTAGTGTGTATAAAATAAACAAAAAATTTATTCATTTCAGGTGGAATAAATGTTTCAATGAATTTAAATTTATTGCAATAAATCCGTAATTTAGTTAAATATTTTTTGTTTAGTTTTCAAATTTGAGGAAAATTTATATAAATTTGAATCGAGATTTTTTTGAAGCAAATAACTAGAGCTAAAGCCATTAAATCTTATAGCGATGTTTGGCGCTTCTTAATTCGGAATGGGACGATAGGAATGGGACGATTCTTAATTCGTTAACTCGAAGTAACCAAAATGGCGGCATTATAAAGATTCCTATTTTGTTTTTCGCGATTTACTACGAAACTACGTGTTTTTCAGTATTCTTATGTATGACGAAAGTTGAAGACAGTAAAATTTCCTACACTTTTGTCTTTTACTAGAACTCGAAATCTCAAACGTATATCGAGATATACCGTTATTTAAAAAAAAACATTTTTGGCGATCCTCTCGAAAACTAACTCGTGTTAGATGTTTCAAAATATGAGATTGCCACAATTTTGTCTTTTACTTTTATCCGCTTTTTGTATCGTTATTGAGATATTTTAGTTAAAATGTAAAAATTGAGATTTTTGCGAATTGCTTGCAAATTTACGGTTTTGAGAAAAAGCGGTTGAAGGAAGATATTACAGTAAATTGGTGTCTTTTACCGTTATCGAGATATTTCAGATATCTGATCATATCAGATTTTTTTGGTAATTGTTATAATTCTTACAAAACTTACTCCCATATATTAAAAATTCTATCAGAATCTTACATTAAAACCTTTTGTAAATCCTTTTCTCTCTCTCTCTCTCTCTCTCTCTCTCTCTCTCTCTCTCTCTCTCTCTCTCTCTCTATCTCTCTCTCTCGACGCTACAACCGGTTTCCGGTCTTGGCTTGCCGCCATGTCTCTCGCCAAACGTCCCGGTCACGTGCCGATGTTCTCCAGTTTTGCATTCCAATTCTCTTCGCGTCCTGGTCAATGCCATCTTGCCATCTGTGGTTGGGTCTTTCTCGTCGCCTTGTTGTTAATAACCTACCGCAGAAATCCTTTTTTGACGATGGTAAAATGAAAGGCTTTTATTAAAAAGAACAAAAATTTGGACACCCTCTTTGAAGGAACAGATGTTTGAAAATCTGCACCGCATTACTCCTCCTCCCCTCTCCCCTCAACCCACCCACTCCTCTCCACTCTTCAGTTCCGCAGAACTGCTAGTATTTTCATATAATTTGAAACCGCAAATACTTCTTCGTGTGGGCTATTTAAGAATCTTAATAGCCATCTCGAAAGCCAGAAAATTTCTTTTGCTAAATAATTATCTTACCATCAACTTTTTAATGCCGTTTATAATATTTTTAATCCCTAACGAATAAATATGTCTATCAAGATAAACAATCTAACTGGATATGCAATTTGAAAGACAAAATTAAATCATTTTCCTCGCAACGGTCAAGTCGGTCGTCAATTGAAATAACTTTGCGTGCTTATGTCAAAATAATGAAACATAATAGCATGCAATCTTTTTCAAGAATTGAAAAGAAACGTTTTTCCTAATTTGCTTAGAATCTTGTCCAATTGAGTGAAGGTGCAGAAGGAAGAAGTAGATTTAATATGTTGCTTGAGGTCATTTCGGTTCACCGCGCGTGATCAGCCAAAAAGGCCTCTGTGAATTGTTTCGGTCTCGAGATACTTGTCATAACGTCACGGGAAGATGCTTGAAATCGGACAGTTCGCATAGCGGATTATTTTACAAGGAATGCGAGTTGATGGACATTAAGTACGTTAAGGCGATTCACTAATTGTACGTGGTCAAAGGAAGACATAAAACTCTCACGTGATCATTAATTTGTTGGTTTTGTAGACACGATTTTGCGGTTTTATTGACTTTGAAGTTCATCCATTGTCAATTCTTATTAAAACACTGTAACGAAACGAAATGAGGCGATCAGCCGATCGGATCGTGTGAAATCATTTACACATTTGTTCAATTATGAGCATACCTCTTACCTTCTTGTGGGCACTTCTCTGTTTATTAATGTTAATGTTTACAAATGCGAGAGCATAAAATCGAACGTATCACAATCACGTCATAGTAACAGCATTAATGACTTAATGCATTTCAACGAATTGATGTAAATTGACGCCTTTGTGCGCCAACGTAATTCAATGCATGCCCAACAAGCTAATCGTCTAGACGTAGGTACATTTATGTTCTTAAGAGTGGAGAAAACCTTATAACAACCGATTCATATGGGCATATTGTATTTAAATTATTTTTCTGTATTTTGTCAGATCAGGTGGAATTCTCTTATACTGGAATCTTCATGGTTTACTGCAGAGTTTGCCAACCTGGTGTATATGTACATCTAGGGTACATCGGTAGAATCCAGTTTGAAAAACAAACTGGCGGCAACCAAATTTTGAAAAGCTGCGACTTGTAAGCAAACTATATCTTGAATTTCAATTAATAAATAAAAGCTACCTGTAATTTAATTCTGAAAGTATCGGGTCTTTCAACAAGGACATAACAATTTTGTATTTTAATAAAAACGCACCCTAAAACTTTTTTTATGATCTGGCAATGCTAAAACGTCAGTCAAGGTTTACATTTTTATCATGGTGAAGTTCACGAACGAGCAACGTTTGGAAATTATTAAAACTTACTACCGAAATTCTGAGTCGGTGGTCGAAATCGTGTAATCTCGAGAAATGGTCCGGTCGAATGGCCACCTCGCTCATGCGATTTAACGCCGTTGGATTTCTTTTTATGGGGTTATGTTAAGTAGTTGGTTTATGCCAAAAAGCCAACAACGTTAGAGGAGCTCAGGAACAATATCGAACGCGAAATTGCCAACGTTCCGGCCGATATGTGTGGAAGAGTGGTGGAAAATTGGCTCCAAAGAATCAATCAGCAAACGTGCTCGCGGTGGCCATATGAACGACATCGAATTTCATACTTAAATGAAAGTCCACTACACCTGGAATAAATTTCAGCCCGATATCTCAATTATTCTGTGTTTTATTTAAATACAAAATTGTTATGTCCTTATTGAAAGACCCGATATTTGCAAGTTTTGTTTCATATTGACCCCAACGGTAGTTCGCGATAGAAAATTTATAGCAAAAAAAGTCATTAACTACAATATATTTATCAATTCCAAAAAAATCCAACCGGAAATTTGTAAAGAAGTCAAGAAGTCACAGAGTCCAGAAGCTTTTACAACTAAAATGAGAGCAAAATTTAATCGCTTTGGGGTCAATGAGACCCCAATGGTAGACGCAGGGTTAATAAAGTAAAAACGAAAGTGTGGAAGATGTATATTAATATGATTACAAAATATATATTAGCTGTCTTAACAAATATTGTGTATTTTATTGGAATGAACACTTTTAAATAAAAAAATAACTATCACATTTAAGTACGAATATAAAGCACTAAAACTTCAAATTTGTGTCATTTAATTTATTGTTCACATTTTTCGAGTTCGAACTGAAATTATGCATTATTTCTTCAATTATTATGCGTTACTTATCTTCTATTCTGGCTAAAAGCCATTCCATGTGACCTGATTATTTAAATATAATTTTTTTTACCATTGCACATTTAGTATTGAAGTGAAATTGCGCCAAATATGTGAATAAAATAAATTTGTGTGCATTTAAAAATTATTGAAAAAATTACGTGCAGAATTACGATGTCGCTTTCGTAGCGAATAATAAAAAAACACTTTATTTATTTTATACAGATCTGTGTCACGCAATTTCAAAAGCGCAACTTTGCGAATTATGTTTTTTTACGAAATTTCGGATCAACATAGTTTTATGTCAGATCTGTAAACAAAATGGAGACAAATTATATACAGTGGTACCTCCATATAATAAAACCTCTCTATAACGAAACTTTTCCCGAAGACCACAGATATTAATATCACATAGAGCGCGCTATGTCATATAAGACTACAAAATAAAATGGTTCCAGGGCCGGCATTTCGAAAAAGCGCAATTTGAAAAGTGAATAAAAATGGGTGCAAATTTTAATATTCCGATCCCTCAACGATGCGAATGAAAAAATTGAGTGAAATTTTCGCACCGATATTTCAGACGTGCGATTGGAAACAATTTTGTTGAAAATCATAATAAAAATGGAAAATAGCGAAAAAAATAACTAAAATAAAGCTGGAAAACAGCGGTGGGATTTGTTTACTAAAATAATGTCGAGTTTGCAAATTATAATACTTTTTTTGTCTTTAAGTGTAATGGTTTTTTTCCTAAGGTTTGAGCCTGTCGACGATGGAGAGTTACAAGAGATTTAAAAATCAATTTAAATCGATGAAGTGTTGCTCTGTCAAAATTTCAAATGTTTCCACATTTTTAAGTTGCCGTCGAGGTATACAAAAAAGCTCTCCTACAAAATGTTTTAAAACTAACTGTTCTATATAAATAAATGTTTTAAGAACTCATCCTTAATTTGCGGCCTCATAATTAAAACGAAAATCCAAACTGGATGTGGGTGCACATTTGCAATATTTTGAACTGGAAAAAAACTCCTTTTTGTGGAAAAAACCCCCAGGATATATCGTTGGAATTGAGCGTTGTCAGACTTTGGATACAAACATATATTCATATCCGTATGGTGAAACCAAAGGGTATATTAACTTTGCCTTACCGCCAAGATCCCGTTATCACACACAAAAATGAATTACACCAGTGAGTTTAGAATGATTAAAAAAATTGATTTTTGCATGTCCGTCCGTCTGTCCGTCTGTCTGTCCGTGTGTCTGTCCGTCCGTCCATCCGTCAGTCTGTGGCGTGGATTGCGGGCGCACGGATTGAGCTAGAGACTTGAAATGTTGCGCAGAATGGTTTTTCGTAAAATACAAGGCTTAGTTCGTTAATGGGCAAAAATGGAACATTAGGTGGGGGGGGGGGGGGGGGGGGGAAGGGGGGTACCCCCCATTCGAACGAAAACGTTTTTTGGGAATATCTCAAAAACAAAAGTTATTTAGGATATGATTCTACATAAAACTTCCATACATCAAAATCCGATTGGAATAAATTTTAAAAAATCTTATTGGAAAGTTTGACTTGAAAGTGGAATTTTTTGGTATAACTGTTCGAATTTTGATACGAATATCACCATACGGGTCTTTTTTGTAACCTTTTTTTTTGAAATTTATAGCGTTTTTTTGTAACCTTTTTTTTGAAATTTATAGCTATCAAAAGATTGGTGACCATTTTCTACAACTTTGATCGTACGATTATGTAGTCTTGAGGTGAAACCTCTTGGGAAAAGTGCGCTGCAGGTAAAATTCTAAAAAAATAAAACGAAGAAATGAAAATTCTTTAACCCTTCTATTATGTTCGGGTCATTTCATGACCCAAAGCAACTTTAAACCAAAATTTTCGTTATTAAAAATTCCATGAGTTCAAATTTCTTTTGAACAGTCGGACGAATTGTAACGTATTTTATGATAATTCAATTACTTTTGTTATACCTTTCACAGGTAGACGGCAATAGGTTTTGTATACACACGACACGTTCGGGTCATGGCGTGACCCGTAGTGTGTTTGTATGACAAATAATATGCAATGCCACACCCTTCTTGTGTTCACCGGCTTCACGAGGTCCAAGCTATATATGTACATATACTCCGACTTCGCAAACCACATGTGAATTATAATCGAAGAAAAAAATCATATTCGCTGAATCCTATTTGCATAGGAATGGGTTCGCCAATACTTAGGCTTCGTTCCAATTTTTTTGTGGGACTGAGTCCTACATAATATTGGAGTCACTTCTAAAAACAATGGGAACGATTCCATTCTATTATATAGCTATGCTTCCCCCTCAGTATAGGAATGTCTCCATTAAAAACTAGGAACGGGTGCTACTTTTGTTGGAATGTGTCCATTCTTCTCTCAGCCCTATTTACATAGTAATGATTCCACGAAAACTAGGACTAGTTCCAATATTTATGGAAGCCTTTGCTACAAAGTGGTGCAATGACTCCTATAATCGCTTTCCCATATTTTATAGGAACGATTACTATGCGGATTTTTTTCCGTGAAAAGCCCATTCTTTTTTGATGGCAAACCGATCGCTGGTCAGTCGCGGTGTTGATTTATTTGTTGTTAACGCATATGTATTATGGACTGAAATTCATCCCACCTGGAACAATAATAAACTTTTTAAACGCCGCCTGTTCTTGCAAGAGTTAGGCGAAAGTCTTGTTCGCCCATATATTATTGTACGGACCGATATGTCAAGAGCTGAAGATCATTAGAAATTTGCGTGCCGAAGAGGCATCATCCACAGCGGCTTCTCCACCAACTAAGAAAAGGAAGGCGAGTGATCGTAAACTCTATAATTTCTGTATAGAGAACGTCACAGGATTTTTGTATTTACTGTGATTCTGTGCGTATGTTAGTGTCCTGCGGGTAAAAAATCAGCTGAAAATTTAAAATTTTCCTAGATTTTTTTACTCCGAGCCGACGAGTTTGAAATTTAAGGCTATAGATGTATTAGTGATGGGATTTCTTTATTCCCGGCAAGGAAAAAAAAACTTTTGGTCCTTGCAACGTTTATAACAAAGCAGTTTGTCCAGACCATCGTCACACTACCACCATCAGAAACCTTATTGCGAAGATTATGTACCTATATAAATTGTAATTTTAGGATTATTTTGTATGCATTATATGATAAATACACGTGGGTCATTTTATGACCCGAACATTTTATGTGTGTGTGTTATTTGAACATAATAGAAGGGTTAAGAGAAATGCTCCGCTGGCAAAACTCTTTAACGCCCAAAGTGAAGTATATTACTTTAAATTTGGTGAGAAATCATGTAAGCTGAGGTTTTTTCTAAAATAATTTACGCTTCTGTAAATAAATGTTTTTATAAAAAAATCGTAGCGCAGATCTCAGACCCCCAAAAAATGTTTAGCGACTCATCGGTTGGGAAATCGTAGCTTTGCGTTATAACAAAATTCTCTATATCACGAAATTCTGTTTATAACGATATTGTTTCATTCCCCTAACGATTTCCACTGCATTGTGATTTGCTTTGTTGATTTAACATTCTGTGTTCCTAATGGTAAATATTATCTATCACGATTTTTGATCCTCTGAACCAATTTTGATGCAGCCTTCTCATTCGGTTAAATATTACAGGAGGAGCTAAATTTACTTCCTCCGATTGCTCTAAATACCTCCACTTTAAAAATTTTAATCCTTGATCCATTTTGACAAGGTTTTGACGCTACTTTGAGCCTTATTGTTAAACAACTTAGAGCCTTATTGTTACCATATAGGAGTCAAAGTTGCTATTATGGAAATATCGGGTCTTTCAACAAGGACATAACAATTTTGTATTTAAATAAAACACAGAATAATTGAGATATCGGGCTGAAATTTATTCCAGGTGTAGTGGACATGTTACATTTAAGTATGAAATTCGATGTCGTTCATATGGCCACCGCGAGCACGTTTGCACTGATTGATTCTTTGGAGCAAATTTTCCACCACTCTTCCACACATATCGGCCGCAAGGTTAGCAATTTTGCGTTCGATATTGTTCCTGAGCTGCTCTAACGTTGTAGGCTTGTTGGCATAAATCAACGACTTAACATAACCCCATAAAAAGAAATCCAACGGCGTTAAATCGCATGAGCGAGGTGGCCATTCGACCGGACCATCATTTCATTCATCATTTCATTTCATCATTTTCATTATCATTTCATCGGACTCAGAATTTCGGTAAGTTTTAATAATTTCCTCGTTCGTGAACTTCACCATGATAAAAATGTAAACCTTGACTGACATTTTAGCATTGCTAGATCATAAAAAAAGTTTTAAGGTGCGTTTTTATTAAAATACAAAATTTTTATGTCCTTGTTGAAAGACAAGGGTCTTACAAGGCTGGGCCAAAATGGGTTAATCAAGACCGTGTAATAGTTTTTTCTGTTTTCGTTACGTTTAATAACGTATTGGAATTAAATTCCTAAAATGATAAAACGTAATCTTGAAGCAAAAGCCGAAAAATCATTTCGTTATTTCCTTACGCTAAGACAATGTTTTCCATCCCTGCCCTTTTCTAAAAAGTTTTTAACAATTTTATGAAATTTTGATCTGATTGTCACCCATATTTAGTCAACATTTGAGTAAAAAATTTGTTGACAATGCGCCTGTTTTCGATAAATGTTTCAGATTTTTTTCATAAATGCTATGAAATCAATCAAGAAACACTTTAGATGTGTCCGTTCTGATAGTAGAAAATAATTAAAGTACTTTGATTTACTAAAAAAGTTCTACTGCAAGGGATTTAATATTATAAGATCGTCTATTTGAGCAAAATGCATTCTGCTTCCATTTAGGTAAAAATTATTCGCCTTGCAAAATGAATTCTTCCGGTGAAATTACAGGAAGTTTCTATATCGTCGTTGCCTATAAAATAAAAAAATGTGCGACAATAAATATATTTAAATTAATAATTTAAATCAAGAACTAACACGGCGGTCATTCGTGTCGACGTCTTAGCGAATGTCTTCCATAGCCGTTGGGTAGGTAATTGATTAGGTATTCGTGATAAATATAACTTTAAGACAAAACCACCGACAATTAGCCATAAATCTTGGTAAAGAAATTTGTTAATAACTTCATAGCCGCGATTTACTATGGCTTCGCAGAAATTAAGAACATACCATCGGCGGATGTGAAGGATGATGCTATTTACAGCATAGCAGCATACTTGTAATATCCTAGCCGATATCATTTGGAAGTCTGTCTGTACAAGAAATCCCCAGAGATTCACGCAACTTTTTGCATCCGTATTTAGGCCTTAGTGTACAGAGCCATCAGCGGCTCTGATATTATCCGATTTGATTCTTTCGTTTGCTGAGTTTTCTTGTCTAGTGCTTGGTTTATTTTGTAGGCTCGTTTTTTTTGAACATCAGAATCTCTAGATTAGCAATAAATTAAAACCAGTGTGGAGGAACACCCAAGAGCTCTATGCCAACAGCAGAATCCTTTAGTTTAGTCTGGCTTTCAACATACATATCTTGGGTCTCAAGGAGTAATACGTTTTTTTAAGTTTTTCTTGTGCACAACATAACCACATCGTCAATGAACAAACGATTTTTTAGATTTAGTGGCTCGCATGAAAATAGATAGACGTAGGCCATAAGTCGATCAAGGAGATCAGTAAAAAATAATACGCGAATTGGATTGAACCATGCAGAGCATTTTTTAATGGGTTCGCGTCTGATACGAGTTTTCAACTCTTCATAGGGTCTAAAGACGATGCTATGAATTCGTGGTAAATTACAAAAACTACGTCAGCGCAATGAAGCCAATTGTTTGAGTAATTACAAGTTAGTATGCTGGAAATTTGCTATCCTAGATGAGTGCGTGTTGCCACGTTTAACATATATGCTAGTAGAGTGCGACCGAACATTTTGGCCAAAAATTATACATTCGAGCAAGTTTCGGTTTTGACCGAAACTTTGGTATAAACCGAAACTTTTGTAAAATATATCAATCAAAATTTAAAATATTAATACTGACCATTCATGTATTTATCAAGATTTGGAGACTTTTTTAAAAATAGCTTGGCCACCGCTTGTCCCAGCTTGGCCATCACTTGGTCCCAGCTTGGCCAAACAGTGGCAATTTAGTGCGAAAGTAGCTTCTAAAAGGCCTTTCCTAAAATTATTACGAAACTTGTGTAAAACAAAAAAAAATATACGAAGTCATAGAAAGCCGTAATAGCTCCACGATACCGAACAATTACTATTTCTTTTGTTTTACACAAGCAACAATTTGTAACTGTAGAACAGGCTGGTAAAATGTGTTTAGAATAGGATTTTACATAACCTATCCATACATCAAAACCCAGTTAGGCCACTGTTTCTCCACTCCCATATACAAAAGACATAGTTTTTCGTATCGAAAAAAATATAAAGACGGAATATGTTAATAATAAGATTTTACAAAACCCTTCCATACATTCTATCGGACCAATCTTTCCCCCCTCTCCCATAAAAATGATTTTTTTTTATAAAAATGTTGTCTGCCCTCTTATAGAGTATTTGACGATTGCCCCCTGGTAATTCTAGCTTTTCTTATGTTTATATCCGAAATTACTTATTTGCATTCAACGCGAATCGAATGGTAAATGCACACATGAGCTATTAAACCTTTGCTAAGGGTAGCGAGAAACGATCAAACCCTCAGCTATTGAACAGGTTTAGAAAATGAGGGAAAATTTTGCGTCATTCGAAGTTCTTTATAATCGCTTGAACATTAACAATTCGATTTACGTATTATTTTGAACCATAAGAAATTTTAACTCCCTTTACATAATTTAAAAAAAAAACCCCATTTGTTGTAAAAAAAAGACTTTCCAGATTTTTTAAAAACTTGTGACATTTACTAATTTTATCATTTGTCATTTGCATTTTTCAGGACAGCGCATCACCACAATTCAATTAGATGGAGTTCAGTATTTCGTCAGCAGAATGAATCCATATTCACCCGAATTGAACTATTTCCTCGCTTACCAGTACTGCAGGTCATTGGGCTTACAGTTGGCTTCTTTTGAGACCAAGGAGAAGGTGGAATCAATGTCGACATATCTACAGAATGCCGGATATAGTAAATATGATTTCTGGACATCTGGTAATCGATTGGGCACCGGAATGTTCCTCTGGATGAGCACCGGCCTTCCATTCAACGCAACATTCGATTATTTCGAAAATTCTTTGGATGCTGTACAAGCTGGACGATTGGATCCTGTTGATCATAACAGTAATACATCTCCGCAGAGAACTGCTCGAGACAGGTATCTTTGGAATTTTACATAAAGAACCGATTCGAATTTTACTAATAGTGAATTAAAATTAAATGAAAATTACAGTAGCAGCGGTTTAGAGAAGGGATGCGTTATGCTAAAAGCACCATCACTTAAATGGGCGCCAGAGGATTGTTCAGCTGTTAAGGATTTCATCTGTGAACAGACAAGATGTTACTACTATAACTATGGAAGTATTCCGGTCTCATCGGCGCAGGGGTAAGGATTAAAAGTGGACAACACTCCTCCTATCTGCCCGCCATACAAACAAAAATACAAAAAAATGTTTTAGTTAACTTAGGTGAGCTGACCCCCAAAACGAAGAAATCAAAAATCTTTTCATTATCCATCAACTGTTAAAACTTCTCACTAATTTCAGTATCATTTCCCATTAAATAGTCTTTGATCTTTATAATTTTTTTATATGCTTGTTATACGAGTGTGGCATTCACTTAAAAGATGTGTTTGATATAAATGTGTAATGTTATAAAATGTTGGGTTTACCAAAATTTTGGGTTGAAGCTAAAAGTTGTTAAAAAATTTTAAAAGCAGGATTTTTTAAATCTAACTTAGAAATAATTTATCGGGCGATATTTTGTTCCAATTGTTTAACAAAGTTGCGGTCAAATATTTTTGAAAAAACGCGACAAATGCGACTTGAATATTTTTGGAATATACACAAATAATGGCAAAGATTGTTCACATAAACAACAAGAAAAGGACTAACATCATATCGCTACTTCGGAGGAAGACGTCACAACTCAAAAAATGTCGAATTTGTACTAAAGGTGCGGAAGAGTGGTAATTATGGTATACTTTGTTGTAGAAGAGTGTCACAATTGTAACTTATAATTCTGGCCACCAGAGAGCAGATGTGTCGGTCTTGCATTGTGCGAAAAAGTTGCGAAAGTTTTTTCAACAGTGTCACATGTTTAGTTGTGAATCGTTATTTGAGGTGAAAGCATGCTGCTTTTTTGGTAAAACTGTCCCCTAATAAAATTTGCTTAAAAGTTAGTACTATTAACCATGCAAAAGCTTGTTACTGTAGATATTTTCTAAATATCAAAAATACTAACACATAATATCAGAATAACTTTAAAACGTCATTTCCCAAAATTTACAATTTTTGAGTTGTGACAGTCTTCCTCCGAAGTAGCGATATGTGTTATACAAGGGTACGGTTACGGGAAGAGCACACGATAAAAGGATTCTTCCCTAAATAAATAAAAAAGTGGTTTCCAACATTTTTTCTCTCACGATCTCCTTTTCGAAATTATAAAATGATCGCCGATTTCCTTCTTCAAATTGTAGGTAAAAAACTTCTTAGAAAAAGTACGCCGCAGGTGAAACTTTTAAATCATACAAGTTAACAAATTAAAATCTTTAGGCGAAATGCGCTGCAAGTGAAAATTTTAAACGTTCAAAATGAAATATTACTTTAATTTTGTTGAAAAATCAGTGAGGTTATGGTTTGTTCTTTAATTATCTACGCTTTCTCAATTTTTTTTAGAAACGTTACTTTGCCAACCCAAATATATCTGATGTGATCTACTTTCTTGCGCTATTTACACTATAACCCGACGAATAAAATTTTAGTTTATATAAAAATATTAGCAGACCCTTCGTTGGCAGCTAAAAGTTTTTTGTATAAATTTTAGAATGCAAAAAAACCATAAATAACTTAAAAATTTTGGGAAAAAATGTTATCCTTACAGGACTTTCCGTTTCGAATTTTAAAAAACCAACAGCAGAGCCGTGATCGGCGACCCCAATAACCCTATAATGCTAATTTTTCCGGGGAAAAATGGGAAAAAGGATATTTGCGGTATCCTTACAGGACCTTCTATTTCAAATTTTGAAAATCTAACATAGCTAAAAACCTGCTCCTGTCAACGCAGATCATTTTGCAAAAAACCGCGTAAAAATCGGTCCAGTAGTTTTTGAGTTTTGTAATCTCAAACAGGCAGACAGACAAACAGACAAACAGACAGACAAACAGACAGACAAACAGACAGACAAACAGACAGACAAACAGACAGACAAACAGACAGACAAACAGACAGACAAACAGACAGACAAACAGACAGACAAACAGACAGACAAACAGACAGACAAACAGACAGACAAACAGACAGACAAACAGACAGACAAACAGACAGACAAACAGACAGACAAACAGACAGACAAACAGACAGACAAACAGACAGACAAACAGACAGACAAACAGACAGACAAACAGACAGACAAACAGACAGACAAACAGACAGACAAACAGACAGACAAACAGACAGACAAACAGACAGACAAACAGACAGACAAACAGACAGACAAACAGACAGACAAACAGACAGACAAACAGACAGACAAACAGACAGACAAACAGACAGACAAACAGACAGACAAACAGACAGACAAACAGACAGACAGACAAACAGACAGACAAACAGACAGACAAACAGACAGACAAACAGACAGACAAACAGACAGACAAACAGACAGACAAACAGACAGACAAACAGACAGACAAACAGACAGACAAACAGACAGACAAACAGACAGACAAACAGACAGACAAACAGACAGACAAACAGACAGACAAACAGACAGACAAACAGACAGACAAACAGACAGACAAACAGACAGACAAACAGACAGACAAACAGACAGACAAACAGACAGACAAACAGACAGACAAACAGACAGACAAACAGACAGACAAACAGACAGACAAACAGACAGACAAACAGACAGACAAACAGACAGACAAACAGACAGACAAACAGACAGACAAACAGACAGACAAACAGACAGACAAACAGACAGACAAACAGACAGACAAACAGACAGACAAACAGACAGACAAACAGACAGACAAACAGACAGACAAACAGACAGACAAACAGACAGACAAACAGACAGACAAACAGACAGACAAACAGACAGACAAACAGACAGACAAACAGACAGACAAACAGACAGACAAACAGACAGACAAACAGACAGACAAACAGACAGACAAACAGACAGACAAACAGACAGACAAACAGACAGACAAACAGACAGACAAACAGACAGACAAACAGACAGACAAACAGACAGACAAACAGACAGACAAACAGACAGACAAACAGACAGACAAACAGACAGACAAACAGACAGACAAACAGACAGACAAACAGACAGACAAACAGACAGACAAACAGACAGACAAACAGACAGACAAACAGACAGACAAACAGACAGACAAACAGACAGACAAACAGACAGACAAACAGACAGACAAACAGACAGACAAACAGACAGACAAACAGACAGACAAACAGACAGACAAACAGACAGACAACAAACATCCATTTTTATATATACAGGGTTGGCCAGAATAGACGCGGGGGTTTGAATTCTTTATAAATTTTTTATTTTAGCGAAACCTATAATTTTTTTTTTCAAATACATGTAGTTGATTGATGGGGAATATTTTTGGTCTAAACATGGAAGATTATATCCCGCAAGTGGTGGCCATTTTCTGCTTCGACATTTTCCATAACCTTTCGTGTTATGGCCTCGATTTCACTGCGAATATTGGTTTTCAATTGGCTGATGGTTGTTGGCTTGTTGACGTACACCTTTCCTTTCAAATATCCCCAAAGGAAACAATGTGCAGTCGTTAGATCAGGTGAACGCGGAGGCCAATTGAAATCGCTTCTTTTCGAAATAATGCGTCCGCCAAACATGTCCCGTAAAAGAGCCATTGAGCCCACCGCCCACCGGTTCGTTGTTCTATTGTGTACAGGTCCATTTTAAATTGCCCAAGTCTTCTTAACAAAATGCTGAAACAAAATTAAAAAAATAAAAATAAAAAAAAAGTTATAAAGACTTCAAACCCCTGCGTCTATTCTGGCCCACCCTGTATATATAGATATGCGCGTACACATGTCATTTTTAAACACAAATTTTGTCAGAAATTAGTTTAAACTAAATATCGATTTACGTTAAAAGGCAAAAATGTAGAGAATTTTTATATCTTTAATTCCTCCTTTAACTGTTTTTAATATCTTTAATTCCTCCTTTAACTTTAACAAAAGACTGTTAGTTTGCATGCGATTTGCAAAAATCTCACTTTTTCGTTTCAATGAAATTATCTCAATAACGGTATAAGATAGCGGATAATAATAAAAAAAAACAAAATTTTAAAGAATGCTTTTTTCATTAATTCATCTCACAACCCCTGAAAAAGGTTTAGTTTTCGAGATAATCGCAAAAGACTGAATTTTGGAACGTATTTCCACCAAAGGAACGTATTTCGTGCCATTTCAGGACCAGATATGCCTGTAAAATTCATAGTTCCTATAGTTCTAGTTTCTGTAGTTTTTGAGAAATTTAATATACAGGTTGACAAACTAAGAGACTAACAGACAGAAAGACTTGTTTGTAATAATGTTCCAATCGACGGGAAATGTTTTCTAGGCAAAATAAAGAGATCGACATTTTTCATAAATGCGATATATTTTTTACTCCGTATAAGATAGTAAAAAAAGATTTTTGTAATAAAAAAATCACGTGCACACCGCGACCTCATTAAAGGGTTTGAAGACCCACGACGAGGGCCACGACCCATCGGTTGGGAAACCATGGCATAGAAGTTAACAGGCGAAGGGCTAAGAAAAAGTGGGGAAGAGGCAATGCCGTAACTAGAGTTCTGCTGATCCCAAAGTGCAGGGAATATCGAAGATGAGTTCACTAAAGAAAGGTCTTAAATTTTTCTTAAACCTTCCTTAAAAAGTCCTTAAATGTTCGGCATTCGTAAGAAGAACATGCCTGACTTATTGGGGGGAAATTGGATGTGGAAACATCCACAAAAATAATATAATATTTTTGTTATATTATTTTTTGTTTTTGCAGACCTATAAGCGAAGAAATTCCAATAGGATTATTCATTGCTAGAAGGTCAAGAAAACCATGAATCAGAAATGGTTCCATGGTTAAACACAAATTAAACATTTCTTTATTATCTTTATTATCTTATACATCAACAGGTAACAATTTACCAACTGATAAAAAAAATTACATTAGAATACTATTTGACAATTTAAAATTACAGTAGATTTTACAATAAGCGATTGCGTAAAACATTACGATCTATATTAAAGTCAACCTTATGAAAATTGTCGTTAAAAACCCTTGACATGTTAGCTATAGGTTCAAAACGACCGTAATTTGTCCTATGGTAATCGATATAAATAAAGCGTTTGTTTCTATTGGTACGAAGATGAGAATCGATACTGACCAAATCAAGCAGATGTGTTGAGTTAATTCTACTGGACAATAAATCATAAACAAATAACACACAAAAATTTTCTCTACGTTTACCAAGTGAAGATAAGTCAATTAGATTCAGACGTTGTTCGTAAGGCGGTAAAATTTTAGAGTCGTTCCAAGGTAACCTATGTAAAGCGAGTCTCAGGAAACGCTTTTGGATGACTTCAATACGGGAGATATGGGTTTGGTAACTAGGCATCCAAACTATACATGCGTACTCTAAAATAGGACGTACAAGAGAGCAATATAAAACTTTCAAGATATAGGGATCAGATATTTCGCGAGCATACCGTCTAACGAATCCTAGTAGTGCATTTGCGCGATTAATAACTGCATTAATGTGCAAGAGAAAGTTTAGTTTTTCATCGAATAAAACACCCAAATCGAGTATATTATCAGATCTCTCAACCTTAAAACCATCAATTACATAATCATGCAAAAGAGGTTTATTTTTATGGCTGAATGAAACAATTATACATTTATTTACATTTAAGACTAGACCATTTTTTTTACACCAAATAGAGAAAATATTTATGCTATCTTGTAATGCAAAGCAGTCAATATTATTATTAATAGTTTGAAACAATTTCAAGTCATCAGCGAACCCAAGGATTGACACTGCTTTTAAAACAAGAAATATGTCATTAATGAAAATGTTAAATAATAGAGGGCCGAGATGGCTACCTTGGGGTACTCCAGATGTTACCACTATGTTGTCAGAGAGAGCTGACTTAAAAATAACTTTTAAGGATCGTTGCTTTAGGTAGGATTCAATCCAGCGCAAAAAAAGTTGAGAGAACCCGATTTTTTCTAACTTGAAAAGGAGAATATTATGAGGCAAATTGTCAAACGCTTTGCTGAAGTCTGTATAAATGCAATCTACTTGTCTACCTTTTTCCATATCAGTCAAGCATTTATTAGTAAATTCTAAAAGATTGGTTACTGTGGACCGGCCTTTAATAAACCCGTGCTGCTTATCACTAAGTAATGACTTGCATTGGAATGTAATAGATTCACAAACAATAGACTCAAAAACTTTTGATACAGGAGCAAGTTTTGCTATCGGCCTGTAATTTTCAATTAATTCTTTTTTACCCTTTTTGTGGACCGATATCACGAAAAAAAGTTTCCACATTGACGGGAAAAAACATTTCTTGTTAACATAACTCAAAATTTTTAACATTCTAACGTCTCCGAAAAAAGTTTTTTTTTGCGATGGGAGTGCAAGGTCGGTAGACAAAAATTAAGATTTTCAGATTTAGTGTGGTAAAACACACCGAGAAATGTTTAAGATAATTCGACAACTATAAAAATAGTTAAAAACTTATTTAAAGCTTTTACGACCTATGTTAATAATTTAGGATATTTCTCGATGGTTTATATGTACTGATGCAGAACAATGTTCACAAGATCTATGGGATATTCATAACTTTCGGCCGAAATTTAAGAAATCAAACTTTTGGGCACACAAAATTTTTTTAAACACATTTGTATCAACAACATTTTTACTCATTTTTGTCAAAAGGTTTAAAAAAATTTCTGCTTTATCTTTATTTTTGTTTTCTATTTAAGTTTAATTTTAAGTTAGTGGTTTTGGGGTTGGCTTCCTCCTTTAAAAATTATTTCTACCATTGAAATCCATACATCGTTTTAAGTAACACATTCATCCTACTTACTAACTTTAAGAGAAATGAAGATAGCATGAGTGTAAAATGTACACATTAAGATTCTGCTTTATAGTATATTTAAAATTCTAACTTCCATAAAAGAATATAAATAATAACAACATATTTTTGTTAATTTTACAGCCGTCCAATAACATCAACAACACCTAACGAACCATCAATTTCATTTTCAACCACACCAATACCATTTCTTATTTCATCAACATTTGCTACATTGGCGAAAAAATCCGAGGAAAAACTACAAGATCTTGCGGAACCTTCGCTATCATTCTTAAAATCAACTGCCCACGTAGAGGATGTCAAAGATTCGCAGGCCGATGATGAAGAAGGATCCACCAAGGACGAAGTTGTTCAGGACGAAGAGGAATCCCCATCTGGACTGGAGCATATTGACGAAGACGATGACCTCGATGAGGAGGACACGGAGGACAAACACGAAGAAAATGAAGCTCGAAACCTTCGCGATGAAGATGTCAAACACGCTGAAGACCAACAATTGGACACGAGTAGTGAGACCAGCAACGTTAATGCTAATAGCGCGGAACCGGAACATATTCCCGAAAATCTCCCAGTGAAATCTAGCGAGGAACCATCTGTTGAACAGCGCATCAAGCAAATCTCCCAGGAAATTGAGAAACTCGGCAGTGTGGAAAGCGAGGGTGATATCGGCCGCAAAAGTTTCCTCTCCCTGAGTGATCTCATTAAAACTTTACGCCCGAATGATAAGAAAATTCCGCAAATTGATTCCGATTACTCGAACACGATGAGAGTTCTAGGCGAAACTTCGTCCTTGGTTGGCAACGATGAGTCGCGAAAGTTCAAAGATAGCGAGGCGACACCTCAAGTTAATCGAGCTCTTTACTAGTTTCTCCCGAAATCAATGTATAACAGCTAGGCCCCATTAGCATTTTACTAATACTTTGACATCCTTTAAAATCCATATTCCCACTATTATCGTCATCATTATCGTCATTGTGATCGTCATCATCAAAGTCGTCATAACGGAAGCACAACGAATGAATTAAATGTTCTTAACGAGGAATGTATATCGCGATTGGTAGAAATACACTCTTTCTTTCTTCTAAATAGAAAGAATCAGATATAAAGATGGACGAATAGTAGTTTTTGTAAGGAAAAGTGTCCAAGAAATTTTTTGAAAATTTATTTCGTTTTCTTGGGCACTTTTCCATTTGGACCCAGTCGTACGATATCGCTTCTCTTTTGAACATTTTGGATTGTGAGAACTTTCAAATATTTTCATTAAATTTTGCACTCATTTTATTCATCTCATCCCCCTTTTGTAGTTTAAAAAAATACACATAGGCACACAGAAATAAATTCGGTTTGGTTTACCATGGTCCAAGAAAGCTTAATAATATTTAAGTTAAATTTATATCCATGTAATTTTTATTTCAATTTAATTGGTTTTGTAAAAAATAGAAATAAAGTATCCGACAACATTTGTCAAAATGAAGAAAATTTTATTGTTTTTTTTAATTCAGGACATTGAATATGTACAAATATAGAAGAATAATGATTAGTTATACCCGTATGGTGAAACCATAGGGTATATTAACTTTGCCTTACCGTTTGTAACGCCAAGATCTCGTCATCGCACACAAAAATGAATTACACCAGTGTGTTTAGAATGATCAAAAAAGTTGAATTTAGCATGTCCGTGTGTCCGTCCGTCCGTCCGTCCGTCTGTCTGTGGCGCGGATTGCGGGCGCACGGATTGAGCTAGAGACTTGAAATTTTGTGCAGATCCGTTTTTCGTAAAATGCGAGGCTAAGTTCGTTAATGGGCAAAAATGGACCATTAGGGGGGGTACCCCCCATACGAACGAAATCGTTTTTTGTGAATATCTCAAAAACGGTGCATCTTATCAAAAAAGTCCAAGAACAAAAGTTATTTAGGATATGATTCTACATAAAACTCCCATACATGAAAATCCGATTGGAATAAATTTTAAAAAATCTTATTGGAAAATTTTACTTCAAAGTGGAATTTTGATACAACTGTTCGAATTTTGATACGAATATCACCATACGGGTCTGCAATGATTGCCAGATTGGCAATTATAGCTTTTGTTATGTTTTTCACCTTGGGCCGATGGTGGCGATAGTGAGGCTAATAATCGTTCTTTCTCTCTCATTTTTATGTAATATTGTAGCTTTTAGTTTAGATTCAAATTGATAATTTCCCCACAAATATCCCAGACCAAAAAGCACGCACACATTTAAGAAGCAAAGCGGTGTTGCGTTGATTCTTATGGTGTCATACGAGGAATGAACTGAACACGTACAGCACACAATGATAAACCGCGATCATTGCGATCACAAATTTCCCATTGTGCTTAAAGTTTTAGGGTATTTTAGTTAATACACATACCTAAGCTTTAAGTTTGGGGGATTTTTATTTAATACTTGAACCGCAGACACTATCGCCACCATCGGCCCAAGGTGAAAACTAATCATTATTCTTCTATATTTGTACATATTCAATGTTCAAGAAGATGCAATAACAAAAGAGCCACAATGCCACAAATCAGACGAACAAATTTGTAAAGAACTTGGGGCTGTGCCCGAACCGCTTAGCGGTCCATTTTCCTGAATTGTAGAAGATCGTAGGAGAGGGGTTTTCAGAAGTGGAGGAGGAAGATATTAGTAGTCGAAATTTTTTCTTTAGAGGGGTAATCTAATGGCGAAGACTAAATCCAAATCCCTTCAGAATTACAGAATATAGTAAGTCACGGGGTTCACAGAGAAGGAAGGGGGTAGATAGTATTGGTGAAGATCTTTCCTAAGGGATAACTTTTGTAATTATAAAAATTCGCATTATCAGGGTAGGGGCATCGAAGGAGATAGGGGAGGTCAATATAAAGTATTCTATCCTTTATTCTGCAAGTAACTCTACCTGTGTGCGAAGTTTCGTCGAAATCGGTTAGGCCGGTTTTACGTGATGCCGGAACAAACACTCAGACATGCAGACAAAAAAAAAATTTCGAAAGACATCAATGCATATTAAAATTTCTAAGAAAATCCAAAATTAAAAAAATTGCCCCCTTTACAATTTTATTATATGTATAGACTAGCTTGCATACCCGTCGTTGCCGGGTTAAGTTTTTGTATAAGTTTTAGAATACAGTAATCCCTCGAACTGCGCGGTTTCGGACTGCGCGGTTTCGCAACTGCGCGGTTAAGTTTTTAATACCAAAATTTCGAACTGCGCGGTAAAAATTTCGCAGCTGCGCGGTTTTTTTATAATTTCCGTATAAAAAACATGTTCTGAACATATATTTTGGTGAATCCCCGACAAGAAGGCATCAGGTGGTAATTTGGTATCTTCGTATATACTATATTTGGTAATTTCGTGCTTATTTAGTATTTATATTTAGTGGAAATTGTGACATTAGGTAAGACAATTGGTGGGGGCGAATTTGAAGACTTAGAGTCAGAAGATATCATGGAAGTAATGAAGAAAATGTGACTGCTGACGATATTTTGACACAGTTCGGCGATAATTATAGCGACGAAAATGATGAAAGTGAAGTTATAGAGATTATAAGAAAGAAAAACATTACGCACGAAAAACTGACAAATTTTGTAATGCTTGGTAGTCAACTTTAATAAGAAGCTCTTAATATGGACCCTGATATGGAGCGTGCCTTAAAATTTTGGTGAAATTTGGCAGCCGCTTTAGCCCCATACGCAGAAATGCATAATGAGAAACAAAAATCGGGTAATCAATCACTAATTTTTCAAAAAGATTAGTAATACATATCATATCTTTGTATTACTTTAAATATGTCTTTAAATAAAAACTTTTTTCTATTTTTTTTTTTGAATTTTTCTAATATCTGGGACCTAACCCCAATATTTCATACAAAGTAGGGTTCACAGTGCGCGGTTTCGCAGTGCGCGGTTCCGCAGTGCGCGGTCTTTTTGTGGAACGTACCGCGTAGTTCGAGGGATTACTGTACGAAGAAAACAGGAAAGAACTTAAAAACTTTTGAGAAAAATTTTATCCTTGCAGGACTCTCCGTTGCGGGTTAGTCTAACACGAGATTCGTGATCAGCGACCCCGAAAACCCCCTAATGCCATTTTTGCCCCGGAAAAATGGGAAAAAGGATATTTGCGTTATCCTTACAGGACCTTCTGTTTTGAATTTAAAAATTCCAACACCGGATTCGTGATCCTATTGAGCAGGATTCATAACGAAAAACTCGGTTTAAAAACACCCAAACCCCCTTTACCCCCCGTTTACCTTCTTAGGGGTAAAATTTCGGGATACCCCGCCTTAGTGAGCGCCTTAGAGAGCACCTTAGTGAACGCCTACGTGATGGTTGGGACATACTGTGAAAGTTTCCAGTTTCTAGCTTCAGGGGTTTGGGCTGGGCGTTGATGAGTCACTCAGTCAGTCAGTCCATATTATAGAGATTTTAATATCCTTAGTTCTTCCTTTAACTGTTTTTCGAAAAACCGTTAGTTTTTAAACTATTCGCTAAACTCTAATTTTTTACATTTTTTTAAAATATCTCAATAACAGTAAAAGATAACGGATAACGGTAAAATACAAAATTGCGGAGAAGGTAATTCTCATTAATACATCAAAATTCGAAATAATAGAAAAAACTGATTTTTTGGTATCTTTCGATAACGGTTGAAGATACGTAGTTCTAGTAAAAGCGAACATTGCATTATGTCCAACTTACGTCATACTCAAGACTTCCGAAAAATGCGTATTTGCGGAATAAATTTCGAACAACGGAATTGCGATTTTAAAAAAAGCTGCAATTTTTGTTACTTCTGGCAAAGATTAAGTAAATAAAGGTAAAAATCCTAGAACGAATGTTGGGGTCCGACAGCGGAAATGGAATCTTAAAACGATTATTTCCTTTATATTTTGACTTATAACTGTTACTCGGTTGAGATTCATAACTCTACAATATTTTCTATACATTTGCAAAATTCTATGAAAAGTTCTGTTGTTTCTTATCTTCAGTTATCTCATCTGTTTTCGGTTAACGAATTTTCACTGACATGATCGTCCCATTTCAGGACCAAATGTGCCTGTAAAATATAATGGTTTTTGAGAAATTTTGTACACAGACTGACAGACTGAACAGAATGTAGATATTTTTTTTTGTATTTTTAATAACCGAATAATATATTTATTGGTTACATTTCCAATTACAATATACAGGTATTCTGAATAATTTTTTTTAGCATAAAACAGTTAAAATATAACATACTTAAGAATGTATGTTCGAATAATACTATACATTTGTCGCAATGAGTTCATTGTGCCTTAGTTGAATATTTTTGATAATGCAGTTTAATTTTTCTGTTTACTCAAATGCCTGCAAGTATGCTAAATATAAAAGTTTAAAACCTTACAACGTAATTCAGGGCGCATTTACCGGATTCACTAGCGAAAATCAAAACTAATAAGGTAAAACGTGCTATTACCGTAAATTTTTTAAAAAATCGTTAAAAATAACCTTCCTATTAATCAAAGCATAAACAAATTATATAAAGACTGTTTTTCTCTAACAACTCAGCTTTGAAAAATAATCCCCCAAAGCAGCAGATATGCATGCGGTTGGCAGCGCACACGAGCAGCGGAGCATGCCGCTTGGTCGAAGAAAAACATTGAATTCATTTTCAAACTCTCTGATCTACACGAAGTTTTACCGAAATCGTAGTTTTCTATCAACTTTTGGGAAAGTACCGCTAGCTACAACGGTTACCTCCCATACAATTTTTCTTAAATACAAATTTCTCGAACACTGCGCTTGTGAGAAAAAATGCATTTAATCAAAATTAAAGGAAATAATATTGGCTACATTTTTAATTTTAGGTGAACTCCATCTCAACTCATACTCTCGTTTACAGTTAAGTTCGATTTCTTAACTTTGCTCGATTGGATATTGTTAGGGATCTAAAAAAAATTACCCGTATTTTTTTGTTTGGTAGAATACCGTCCGGTCGGCGGAGGGGGTCAAAGTCGGCGAAAACTGGAAATCACAAAAACTTTAAAAATTTGTAACGGCTTAACCGATTGAAATGATATTGAACATTTTCGAAAGGTAATTCCTTGTCACAAAAAGTATTTTTTGACTTCTTCTCCCTCCCCCTCACCGTCATATTGTAAAATTCAATTTAGTGATAATATAAATAAAATTTGGGGGTAAATGCGTTATTTAAAAAAAAAATCAAAAAAAAATCGAATACAAGAAAATTGTATATATTTTACTGATTTTAGATTGGTTTTTATGTTTTCTGTACATAATATTAACTCAAAAGATTTAGGAGTTTAAAATTAATTAGAAATTCATTTAAAAGAAAAAGTTTTTTTTTCTTTGAGAAAGTTTCCGTCTGGAATAAATCTGTGAAAATTTTGAGTTTCTGGAAGTATTTTGACATTTTCAAACCTTCTTTGAATTTGTTGCTGTTTTTCTTGAGAAATTTTAAATTTTGTCACTAAATTGAATTTTACAATATGACGGTGAGGGGGAGGGAGAGGAAGTCAAAAAATATTTTTTTGTCACAAGGAATTACCTTTCGAAAATGTTCAATATCATCTCAATCGGTTAAGCCGTTACAAATTTTTAAAGTTTTTGTGATTTCGAATTTTCGCCAACTTTGACCCCCTCCTCTCCGCCTACTGGAATTTATTCCCCGAAACAAAAAAATACGGGTATCTTTTTTTTAGGTCCCTAACTACATCCAAATGAAAAAAGTTAAAAAAAAAACAAAGGTGACTTTCAAGCTCCATTCAAGTCGAGTATGAAGTTTTTACATATCTCTAATGGTTAATTAGATAATTTGAAAACCATTATTTTTCACATATTTTTTCGGAAACTTTAAATATTGCAGAAGAAAGTCATGTAATATTCACATCTTTTTTTTGAATTGTTTAAATCATACTTTAAATTGTTTAAATAAAATGCATTTACTTGCTTTATCAAACTACAATTCTGTGGAAATTTGATAAAACTTGAAACTTACATTCTCAAAGCAATTTAAAAATATGAACAAAATATAACAAGATAAAATTTTTAGTTTGCTGATTATTTTAACGTTTAAAGTTCAAAATAAATTTTAAATTAACACACAAACTAAAAATTTTGTCATGTCACATATTTATTGTTAGCAATCAAAATATTCAAATCGAAAACCTGCGGAAGGAAAAAATACGCACAAACAAAAAAACACACACACACAATACAAACACACAAAAAAACACCAAACTCTCTTGCCCCCGCTTCGTGTCGCTGCCATAAGAATTCAACGAGAATAAAACGAACTAGAAACGAACTAAAACGAAAACTGGTTTTAACCACTGTTGCCAACTCAAAAATATGAATCCGGTCAAATTTGACCGTTTGACAGGATTTTTTTTTGTTGAATCCTGTCAGAAAAAACGGTCAAAAGTTTTAGCGTGTTAGATCCGGCCAAAAAATCGGTCAAACCCACGCAAACGACATTTCTGATAACAATAACATAGAAATTGAAAACTAAAATATAAGGAGAAATATAATTTTATTTAGGTACAATCGTCTTAATAAAAAATAACAAAAACAAATTAACAAATTCTTTTTAAAAAATAACATTAAAACAAATTCTTTTAAATAATAATAAATAAAAAAACAAAGATCTCCAGAAATATATTATAACTTACATATATGTACCCGAATTATAAGAGTAATTTCACCTTGACAAGAGTCATTTTACTTGTTGTTTGTGCTTTTCAACAACGAACAACACGTAGAATGACTTTTGTCGAGATGAAATTACTCTTATAATTCGGGTATTAACTGTTAAAATTTATTAATCATCCTCACTATCGGAAATATTATGATTCACAATTGCATTAACCCGAAAAGTTCCAATTTCCACTTACCCCACGACTCCATTAGACTTTTTAGAATCATGATTTTTTCCCCCACTCCATATTTTGGCGAATAAAAAAATCAGCGCGTGGGCATTTTCAGTCATGATTTTTCATTTTTATTGTGTCTCCATAGCGTACTTAGAAATGTCAACCAGGAGGTAATCAGGGCAGCCAACTAGAAATCAGCCAATTTGACTGACCAAATGTCAAAAAAAAAATCCTACTTTTCAGCAGCCGAAAAAATCATGACAGTACGGAAATTTAAATCGTGATGCAAGATTTTTTGAGTCTCCATTAGATTTTTTCGTGATTGGATTTAAATACAATCTGGAAAAAAGTCTAATGGAGTCGTGGGGTTATAAATCTGTGGTAATTTGCCAAAACTTGATAACTAGATTTTTCAAATTTTGAACGGAGCAATTTCAAAATTTAAAAAAAATATGACATGACAAAACTTTCCTTTGGCTGGTTATTTTAAAGTTTAAATTAACGTTTAAAATAAATGTTTAATTAACGAACAAACTAAAAATTTGATCATGTCATATTTTTTTTCAAATTTTGAAATTGCTTCGTTCAGAATTTGAAAAATGTAGTTATCAAGTTTTGGCAAATTACCACAGAAATTATAAAGGGTGCGTTCAATTTGTGAACTTTTTTTTTTACGAAAATTGATATTGTTGATAATATATTATTTGTTTCCCAATTAAAAAACTGTTAAAAAAGGTCGAAAACACATTCAGTTCCGGTTAAAAATCCGGTCGACCGGATTTTCATTTTTTTTCCTGTCAAAGTGGACAAAGTCCGGTCAAATCTGACCGGAAAACGGTCAAAATGGCAACACTGGTTTTAACAAAGGGCGAATGTAAGCAGCGGCATGTATCGATCACCACGGCTGCTTGTGGCTAGTCGGCAGCCGCTACGTCACGATGGTGTGTTATTTTGAATTTCGGTTTTGCACTAAGTTGAGTTGTTAGAAAAAAACAGTCTTTATATAATTTGTCTATGATCAAAGTTATCGAAAAATACTCCATTATAATAAACATAACAAAAGCTATAATTGCCAATCTGGCAATTATTGAAAACCCGTATGGTGATTTAAGTGAATGGCGAACAGTTTTATCAAAATTCCACTATGAAATCAAACTTTCCAATAAGATTTTTTAAAATTTATTCCAATCGGATTTTGATGTATGGAAGTTTTGTCATTCTAAACACACTGGTGTAATTCATTTTTATGTGTGATGACGGGATCTTGGCGTTACAAACGGTAAGGCAAAGTTAGTATACGCTTTGGTTTCACCATACTGGTATAAAAATTATGATCATATTCCGTACATTTTTCCTAAGGGGAGAAAATTATCTAGTTTTTCAAAAAAATATTATATTGTACTATGTTCTAAATGAGCGACACCTACATTTTTTTCGCAAAATGTATGTCGTATGTAATACAAAAAGAAATATCACTGTGTTGCGATGTGTGGAATATATTTTTTTTGTAAAAAAAAAATATATGATCGGATTTCAACAAAATTAGGATAAGGTGCGAATAGACGCCGCATCTTTAGGAGAAACTCTGTAAGATTTTCATTTTTTAATTAAAGAATATTCGAATTAACACAGCACAAGAAATTGATCGTTTTGCGAGATAGACGACCGAATACTTGAGCTACTGGTAGACGCCATTGTTTTGACTTTACTTCCTTCATAGCTCCTTTTCCGATATTTTCTGCCGAATCTACAAATGGCGGTCAGTAAAATGTTATACTTTAGCGTAAAATTGATTCTTTTTTTTCAATTTCTATATTACATCCATCCATATATTAAAATTAAAACCAAATGGGGCGTTTATCCTCTGTTGGCATCAATCCGTGCCCAAAACTGAGACAACTATCCTTATTGGCAAAGATAAATGCATTTTAGATTTTAATACCCGTATGGTGAAACCAAAGGGTATATTAGATTTATATTAGGGTATATTAGAGATCCCGTCATCACACACAAAAATGAATTACACCAGTGTGTTTAGAATGATAAAAAAATTGAATTTTGCATGTCCGTCCGTCCGCCTGTCTGTCCGTCTGTGGCGCGGATTGCGGGCGCACGGACTGAGCTAGAGACTTGAAATTTTACGCAGATTCGTTTTTCGTAAAAACCAAGGCTAAGTTCGTTAATGGGCAGAAATTAACCATTAGGGGGGTACCCCCCATACGAACGAAAACGTTTTTTTGCAAATACCTCAAAAACGGTAATTATAGCTTTTGTTATGTTTTTTTGATAGAATTGGGAAGTTTCTTTGGAAATTTTAAAAATAAACTTATAACTAAACACACAACAAAATCTTATCATTTTTTTGTAACTAAAACCCTGGATACGACAGAAATATAAACATAAAATATTTAATTTCCGGTAACAGTTAGGGATTTTTTATGACCGTGTCCACACACTGATGTGAGAGACTTTAAAGAAATTTTTCATTTGTACTAACACATGGATCAATAAGTCCCGAGACTAACAATGAAAACAACATTTTTTTTGCCAAATTTTTTTTTATTCATCAATATAATCACCTTTTAGGGTGATACAATCGTTCCAACGCTTTTCCAATTTTTCAATACCATGTTTATAAAAAAAATTATCTTTCGCTTCAAAATAAGCTTCAGTTTCAGCGATGACCTCCTCATTTGAGCCAAATCTTTTTCCCTGGAGCATTTTTTTAAGATCAGCAAAGAGCCAGTAGTCACTGGGGGCTAAATCTGGCGAGTATGGGGGGTGGGGAAGCAGATGAAAGCCCAATTCGTTCAATTTTGCCATTGTTTTCATCGACTTGTGGCAGGGTGCATTGTCTTGGTGAAAAAGGATTTTTTTTCTCTGCATGTGCGGTCGTTTTTTTGCGATTTCCTCCTTCAAACGCACCAGCAAGTCAATATAATAATCACTGTTGATCGATTTACCTTTTTCGAGGTAGTCAATGAAAATCACGCCATGCGTATCCCAAAAAACTGACGCCATGACTTTGCCAGCTGACTGCTGCGTTTTCGGACGCTTCGGACGGCTTTCGCCAGCTGTGCGCCACTCAGATGACTGCCGCTTCGACTCTGGAGTGTAGTGATGTATCCATGTTTCGTCCATGGACACGTAACGACGCAAGAAATCTTTTTTATTGCGAGTAAATAGCGATAAACAGCTTTCTGAATCATCGACTCGTTGCTGTTTTTGTTCCATCGAAAGCAATCGCGGCACCCACTTGGAAAAAACCTTTTTCATGCTCAATTTTTCATGAAGGATAGTAAATGCACTTCCATATGATATCTGTGTTATCTCAGCAATCTCACGGAGCTTCACTTTACGATCTTTCATTATAATTTTTGTCACTTCACTCACATTTTCCGGTGTAACGGCTTCCACAGGTCTACCCGAGCGTTCCGCGTCATTTGTGTCGGTACGACCACGTTTAAACTCGGCAAACCACCGACAAATCGTTGCTTTTGATGGACAAGAGTCCGGGTAACATTTTTCAATCCATTGTTTCGCTTGCACGGTGTTTTTACCCATTAAAAAACAATGTTTTATCAGAACACGAAACTCGGTTTTTTCCATTTTTTAAACAAACTACAAAACGACTTTACTCCAACCTCGATAACTCAGCTGTTTCTGGTCCGATCGACTTAAAATTTTGACACGTTTCAAGCAAAGGTTAGTACTCTAGAAAGACGTGGTTACTGGTTTACTACGAGCGTCATCTCTGGGTTAGTCTCGGGACTTATTGATCCATGTGTTACATAAAAATCACTTTATTCAATAAAAAATATGTATCAGAACACTAAAAGTTAACAATAAAATTGACATCGATACATGCCAAGCACCTGCAGTCTGGGGATTGGGATTATGACTACCAACGATTGTTATTCGCCATTCGACTCCTGGATAAATTGGACTTCGAGTCCTAATATATTCGGCCAATGCGCCAACATCGTTCATTTTCAATTTGGTATCAGCCTCAGTTGCGTGTGATGAATTGCTGAAATGATGTCCGTCGCCACCAATTAGTAAAAATAGTGGAAGAAGGATTTTGTATTTCTTATCATCGTCTAAATCCTCATATTCCGGAATGTTGCATTTGGCGCAGCGAACTTTAACACTGGCAACTCGTTGCCCGAATGGCTTAGAAATATTAAAGACCATGTGAATACCAGACACTTGAAGGAAACCACCATCAGAGTCGGTCTCCTCGCGTTTAACGGCAGAAAGTTCCAGTGCGTCACGAATTGTACGTCCGGTTACTTCAGTCATGTACAGGTCATTGTTAAAAGGTAAAATGGTTAAAAGATCTGTGCGTGTAATGGTCCCGTTACTTTTCTTTTCCAGTGATCCTCGAATACCTGAAAAAAAAGCAGAATGGAAATTGAATATATACCCAGTTTCAGAGTAAACTTTTAATGAGATTCACCTCCCCCAGCTACTATTGCAATAGCAGCGTCTGTCCAGTAGGTGGTACTCATTTCCTGGTATTCCAACATCCTTGCGTACACCATAGAGTCTGCGATCAGATTACCCAAATTGCATTCGCGTTTTCGACAAGATTTCTTGTTGCCATCCAGTTCCACTCTTGTTGATCCAATTGTATCTTTTTCCAGACTAGTAATGTTCGGACGGTAAACATCCAAAAGTTGCAAAAAGTCTGAGTCTTGCGGAATTTTGGCGTTCAAGAGAATTGGTCTACCGTCCCATTTAATTAAGTCACCTTTGGCGTTAAACTAAAAAATTAAAATGAATATGTTTTCCAATGTAATGCGTTTGAGTATGCAGAACAAATGTTCATATATTTATAAGTTAAAAAAATCATTTTGCATATTTATGAGTAAAAATTCTGTCATATATTTTAACGTACTTTAAGTCTCATATGTCCTAAATATTTTGTATACGCGTAGGCTTGAACAACAGGAACTTCCTTGCCGTTAGGTTGTTTAACAACAGTTGGATAGGGTCCTTCAACTGGTTCTGCGTCTGGTGCATCCCCATTAAACAAAAACGTGTTCGAATGACCGCCGATAACTAAATCTACTTCTGGGCATTCTTTGGCAATTTTTTGATCCATTTCATAACCGGAATGGCCAAGTGCTATTATAATATTCACGCCATCCTTTTTAAGTACCTCTGCTTCTTTGCTGATAATATCAAAAATATTTTTAAATTAGTTATTAATTATATCAAATAAGGATATTGTTTACTTAATTTCTCCCACTTCGGGTAAGAATTCAACATCATTTGGCATTGTGAGCTCCTTAGTTTCGGGGGTAAGATATCCGATGACACCAATTTTTACACCATTAATCCGGAAAACTTTAGAAGGTTTAAGTGTTTTCGAGGCTGCCAGCTGGGGTGTTTTTGTCAAATCCAAATTAGCGGCCAGCACTGGGAATTCGGCTTTATTAAGGAATGGTACTAGACCTTCGACTCCTTCATCAAATTCATGGTTTCCAAGAGACTGTAAAGTTAATAACAATGAAAATAAAAATGGATATCTTGGGAACTTTAAATTAGATATCAATCTATGATACTACATCTCAAAAACGGGACTAGGCCTTCGAACATTTTGTTTTGTTTCTGTTGTGGACCTGCCGTTTAATGAATTGAAACGTTTGTAAGATTCAGGCATTGAAACCCGATGGTAATTTAGACTGATCGATGATGTCGTTAGCACCAAGCAGTAACCATGCAGCAGGCGAGGCTCGAACTCACGACCTTCGGCTTACAGACTGCGACTGCTTTAATATTAAGGGGTAAACTTGGTTTAAGAAGCTAAAAAAAGAGAAAAAGTGTTCCCCCCTTAAGTCACGCTGCCGATTCGAATTAAAGCTTTTATCTGGCTTTAGTTTCTGATACACAGTGTCCAAAAAAATATTTTTTACTTTTTAGTGTATTTTTTAAATAAGTTTTTTTCTATAAATTTTGTTTTCATTTTTGTTTTATTTGATCCTTTTTAGTCATTTCGAATTTGATTAGGATGACTAAAAATCCAAAATGACTTCTGTCTTTATCCTCGATTGTTTATACTTTTTAATCTTCGAATATATATCCTTGATGCCTTTGATATATTTTTACGGACTTTATAATTCCAAAATCAGATTCAGAATGAGATTTTTTCCAAAAAATTTGAGGAAAAAGGTAATCATATTATCCTTATAGAAGAAACAGATTTCTTAAAATCAGAAACCCAAACACCTCAAGATGAGATTTTTCCCGGAAAATTTGAGGAAAGGGATAATCACGTTATCCTTACCGGAACTATCCTTATCCTTACAAGAACGAAGTAGTCAAACTATTATATTGTCGTCGAACTTACGTATGTGTGCGAAATTTCAAGTCAAACGCATGAGTGGAAGTGGGTCAAAACTGAATTCCAAGATTTGACCCTGACAGACAGATACGAAGGCATGCTAAATAAAAGCTTTTAATAATAGGAGCCTTTTTTATAGTTCCAGCCAGAGCTTAGGGGAAGACCCTTTAATGCCGAAGCACAGCTCAGGATGGTCGGAAGGACAAAAGGAGATGCCGATTTATGTTCTCCATGAACTTATGCGGGTTATAGTCCGGGGGGAACAAATCGGATGGTAAATCGTTCCAAAGTCTTGTTGTTTGCGGAGTGAAGAAACTCCTAAACTTTACTGTACTGTACGAAAACGGGGAGGCTCTAGGAAGAAGTCGTGCGCACGTGCAGCTGCATGAGAGGGTCTAGGGAAAATATACCATGGAGGAATAAGTTGGGAAATTTCGGTGGAACATTTCCCATGGAAATATCTATAGAATATGCTGAGTACAGAACGACGATGCTCGAGAGACGGTAGTAAATCTGTCAAAGACTTGTCTCCAATCAGTCGGATCGCACGGTTTTGAATTCAGTCCAGCAGTTGCAGGTCAGTTTTTGGTACTCCAGCCCAAATGTGCGAATTGTACTCAAGTCTCGGGCGAATGTAGGTCTTGTAGATGCTGAGCACGTCGATTAGTGCGAAATATTTTTTGCAACGTCCCAGAAAGCCTAGGCGACGCTTCCTTTGTTATTTTAAAAATATGGTCGCTCTAAGGGAGCTTCTCATTTATTTCGATGCCCAGCATTCTGACGTTTTTAGAATCATTAATAGACTCATTCATAAATTCGACAAAGCTTTATGTCAAACACGGTCGAAAGCTTTGGAGATGTGTTTTTGATTCGCCAAAATTATGGACACTTGTATTCCAACGCTCGGTCAAGCAAACCAAAAGCTCGCCTGTGGAGCGGCGCGCACGAAGGCCATATTTACGATCATTGATTTTGTTATTGCGCTCTAAAAAGTTTGTAATTTTCCTGTTAATCCAAGTTTCCATAACCTTCAGTTGGTTTACTCGTTTATTACATACGCAGGGCAAGTTTAATCATTCTACTTGCAATTTAAATGAAATCGGTAGCGAAATCCGTGTTCCACATGTCACGCCACCCACTTGATTATCAAGTTACAGGCGGAGAGACAGAAAAATAGAAAGCAATATACATAAATTAAGGAACCTGGTAAGAACGAACAGGAATCTTGGGTTGACCCATAGTATAGAACCCGGTTTTTGATGCCAATGAGCTTTCCTGAAAGTTTCATCCGAATCGGTTTAGTAGTTTTCGAGTGTTAAGCGAATAGATAGACAGATAGACAGACAGACAGATAGATACACACAATATAATAGATGTTGTTTAACACTAGACCTATCAAAGTTTTTTTTTGCATATCTAGTCGACGATCTCATGACTTTGAAGCTTTGACAGTTCTTGTATTAAATGATTTTGGTTTTTGAGGATGAGTTCTTACGATGGCATCCGGCTTCAGTAGATTTAAAAATGCTGCTGTTATGTTATCTTTAAATATTGTAAACCACGGCGTTCCAGTGTATGTGTCTCCAGCATTCAGATATAAAACAGGAGTTCCTCCCGTTTGATTTGCCTCTGCTCGAAATTTCCTTATCCTGAGAAGAAGAAAACATTAATAGCCGAAAGGTTAATAGCAATTTATATTCGTAACTTACTCGTGTGCAGTTCTTGCAAATCCGCCATAACATTTGTCATTAGCAACATCTTCCGGTTTGCATTTATTTCCATCGACCGATGTTTGTTCAAATCTGGCGTGCATATCATTATTGTGCAAAACGATAAACTCTAAATCCCCACTACTAGTCGGAGCTCCATTAGCAATTTCCAAAGTTGTATAAATGACTAGAAGTGTTATCGTGGAAAGGAACGTTTTGAGTGACATGACGAGCTAAAATCTAAAATAAAAATTACACTAAATCATTAACGAAGAACATCAACTGCAACTTAAAATTTAATTCAGTTAATTTCGTATGTATAACATAGGCTTCTAACTACATTTATGGACTTATGAGAAATGTTCATATATTTTAATTTGCCACCAAGTAATAGCCAGTCATTTATTTATAAATAATACGATGCACCATAATAAAAATCAATTAAATCAGTATGTATTTAACGCATTGTCATCCAATACACGTAACAATTAATTCATAGATGTAATGTGATCATTTATGTCTCATAAAAAATTAATGCGATCATTCGTTTATTTTAAGTGCTGAATATTCCAGTTGAATTATTAATTGATTTAACATGATTTACAAGAAATGTTTTTATTTCTTCCTTTGATTAATTGGCTTGACAGTTTTGTTAAATTGCTATTAAGCGGAAGTATTTTGGTTTTGGGCGTAATTTGGGTCATTTTGTTTTTCGGTTTTTGCAGAAAGTTTTTTTTTTACAAATCGTACTTGTATATAATTTAAAATATGTCATTACTTAAATATCTCTGAGATTTAGGTGAATCATTCTCTATTATTTAGTAAGTTCACATTTTCGACTAAGGGGTCGTTCACATATGATACTTTCACATATGATAAGTTGTAAAAGAAAGAAATTTCGGTATAATTACAAATGTGCACGGCCCGTGAAATTTCGTTTTAATTTGTTGTAAATTAACTTTAAATTACATTTTTTCAATCAGTTTTTAAAAGCTTTTAATCAAAACCCAATTTAAATTTCAGAATTTAGTTTGGGTAATTGGTATATTAGGTGTGAGAAAAAGCGTCTGGATTAATGTTAAATTGATGTTTTATCATTTCCTTGAAACATTTCAATATCTCAATTAATTCCTACCAAAAGCGTTGCTCACAGATACTACGTCAATCTACATAGTCGTATATGTATGATATGAAAAATAAGAACGTACTGGGCACCGTGCATAGCTCGTGAACAAAACATTTGCTCATGAGCAAAATATAGGAATTTGAGCATAGACCCAATTTCGTATGCATAAGCTTTACATGATACAACAGGCAAATAGTATATAGATAAGTATTTCTTTGGAGCGTTTTCGTCAGCTGCCAATGGCTCCAGATCATTGTGTGGGTATGTCGGTACACAAATATTGTGCCTCATTTATATTCACTGGAAGAGTATTTCTTCTCGCTCGCCTTTAGATTGTCAAATGGAACTTTAATTACTCGTATTTGCTAGAATTTGACTCAGTACTCGTGTATCTCAAATTATATAGTAAATTATATAATTATCGCGTAAGACTTTGAAATGATTTACCATTCGATGTGTTCCCCCCGGACTATAACCTGCAGTATACTCAGAAAAATGTCCAGGTCAACTTTTTGTCAGGTTAACTCTGACCTTACAGAGGTGTCTGTAAGCCAGCTAGCGGTCAGAGTTAACCTATCTAAGGTCAACTCGTGCAGCTCCCAATGCCCTACTTCACCTGCTCGTGGCTTAATTTCAGAATTTCTCTGGCCACAGGTCAACTCAGTTTTACTTGCCCACATGCAGGCGAACGCGCGCCTGCCCGAGGCCAATTACGCCGTATGTAGGTCGTCGATTTTTCTGAGTGTAGTTCAAGGAGAACATAAACCGACATCTCCTTTCGTTCTTCCGACCATCCTGAGCTGTGCTTTGACATTAAAGGGTCTTCCCCTAAACTCTGGATGAAACTATAAAAAAAAAACGCTTCAAAGAAACAACACTTGTTTAGATACTATTTTGCCTGTGATTATCCTCTGTGCTTATCCTCAGCTTAAATTAAATACAAGTTGTTTGCTACAAATTTAACGTTTTTTGACATTTTTTTACTATAAATTTAAAAAAAATCATCAATTCACCATTTTAGTAAAGTCCGACCGAAGGTCAGTTTTTGGTCGAAGCCGAAACCGAAGCTGAACTTCGGCCTTTTTTTACATTCGGCCGAAGCCGAAACCTGAATTTTTAGAAATCACGATAAATCTTGATAACGGTCCGAGATATGGAGTTCTTGAGAAAATCAAAAATATGGCAAATACTACACTCATAAAAATGTCAGGTCAACTTTTTGTCAAGTTAACTCTGACCTCTAGCTGGCTAACAGAGGTTTCCATTACATGACATTACATCCTCGAAATGCCTATCTAAGGTCAACTCGTGCAGCTCCCAATGCCCTACTTCACCTGCTCGTGGCTTAATTTCAGAATTTCTCTGCCCACAGGTCAACACAAGTTTTACTTTCCCTCATGCAGGCGAACGCGCGCCTCGCATAGGCTAAATTTTCCTGCCCGAGGCCAATTACGCCGTATGAAGGTCTTCGAGTTAGACTCCATTTTTCTGAGTGTAATTACTTCAATTTCTGTCTTATGGACTACTATCGAAAAACGTGAAGTTTCGAAGTAAAGCAACGACGGGTATGCAAGCTAGTAAGAAAATAAAAAGAAGATGCCCTTTTCAAGAACAGTTTTTCCGCTTTTTTTAAGTTTAAAAATTGATTATCTCAAAACTACGCTTTGGCGTTTGGTACAAGATAAGACTCAAGCGACGATATGACGTTCAGTGTTTTATTCCCAGTCTCGATATACGACGACAAAAACTCAATATACGACGCTAAATTTGCAAAAAAAAAATTTGTTTTTAAATTTTTTATGCTTCGAACTCTTAATTTAGGCTTTCTATAAAATACTCAGTACGTTTCGGTATACGACACACAATCACGCGATTTTACCCGTCCCAAAAAGGTCGTAAATCGAGGGATGCCTTTATGCACAAGTGCTTGAAGGCACTTCTAATTTACTGTGTCTCGCTCAATATGTTGCTGCGAATTCTGATATCCACATATATATGTGTTTACAACCACAAAAGTTGTACAAAAACTTTTCTTAATTTCATGAATGACGACTTTCCTCAATGTCGTTGTACGGAATTCTTTTCATTCATTTATCGCATATCAAATCGTTTGTCGCAGACACAATTTTTGAAAAAAGAAATATAGCTATGCCTATTATGTGAATTAAGTAAAGAAGAAATTGTATTTATCAACAAATGCATCTTATTCAGAAGTATTCTATAGAAATTGATTAAATTGATTAACATCTAGTATAGTTTATATTGTAGTAAATGTGCAACGAAATTGTACTGTTTGGAATTCTTGCGAGAAAAAATGCAATCTTTGGGGTGTTGCTTCTACATAATTAGTAGTCGTAAGAAGTTGAAGCATGTACACGGAAAAAACATATGAGAACTGTTTCACCAAAATCGTATGCTCCAGTTCGATATTCATGGGGAAAAACGATATAATGGCAAAATATGGGAGTCATTCCTATAAAAAAATTGTGATTGTTCCCAAATTTTTTAGGACACATTCCTACAAAGAAATTGTCGTATTCTTTTTTTTTGTGTAATCATTCCCAAAATTATGGGAGGCTGTGTATGTTAGAAATGTTTCGAAAAAAAATTGGGGAACATTCCCTTTTGTAAGGGACTCAATCCTAAAATGAAAGGAATGAGTGCTATAAAACGTTGTAATGTCTCCATTGATTATTGGATTCTTTCCTGTATATATTCGCGACATTCTAATTTGAAATAGGACACGTTCCTATAATTATAGCACCAAGTCCTATCTGTATAGGACTGGAGACTTTTTTTTATTGGATCCTGTCCAATCTAAAGGGGACGAACAAAAATTCGAGTTATCGAATATTCGAGATAGAGAAGTTCGGGGCCTCAAAATATTCGAGATACGAAATAGCTCGAGCAAAAAAAACGCCCTGTAATTATTAGTATGAAATAACAATTAGCGATTTGCTTCAACTTTTACTTTCTTATACGTAGTATAATAAAGTATTGTATTCAAGAAAAATTTCAACCTCTTAATTTTGCCTAAAAACATTTTCCGAGCACTCCTCAGTCGATTGAACATTATTACAAAAATGTTTTTCTATCTCTGACGATTTATTTGGCTGTGTACAAGAGCCAGAGCCATGAAATTTTACAGGAATGTTTGGTGCTGGAATGGGGTGATCCCATAAACTTTTGGTGGAAATACGTTAACCGGATGTAATCAAAATCGCGGCTTTTTTAAAAAAAAATTACTCCTAACTACGTGTTTTCAGTAGTCATATGTATGACAAAAGTTGAAAGCAATAAAATTTCCTACACTTTTGTCTTTTACAAGTACTTGTTATTTCTAACGGATATCGAGATATACTGTTTTAAAAAAAAGTCCGTTTTTTGCGATTCTCTCGAAAACTAAAGCTGGATCCACATTACACGATGTACCGGATACGAGGTACGAGGTTTCTGGTTTCCTCGTACATGGAACTGTATCCACACTGCACAGGGGTTTGCTCATTCGTGTTTTGAGCTTCGTTATGAACGCTGACATATTGCTAACATATTGCTAGCCATTGCTAGCTAAAGAAAAATCAAAAATTACTAAACGTTTAAATGGCTCTCTAAATAATCTTTACTTTTTATTTTCCATACGCAAGGAAAACTTCGGTAAAGTTCAATAAATTCTAATACAAATTCTTTTGGAAAATTACGAAAATCCGCCATTTCGAAATACCACTACGTCAATGGAAAACCCTGAACTGTTCCATCCACACCTACGATGTTGCCATGTACGGGGTTACTATGTACGAGGAAATTCAAACAGCTTCTGATTTTACTCACTAGGTGAAACCATGTGTAAATTTCCCATCTAAACACTCGATGTTCGGGGTACGTGCCAACCTCGTACCCCGTACATCGTGTAGTGTGGATCAAGCTTAACAGGTTTAAGTTGGTTAAATGAGATGAATTGAAGAGAATTATATTTGCAACAATTTTGTCTTATACTGTTGTCCGCCATATTTTACCGTTATACCGTTTCATTAAAAAGTAAAAAAAAAAATTATGCGAATTGGTATCTAAAAAAAATAATTGAAGGAAGAATTAAAAATATTAAAATTCTCTACATTTACGAATTTTACCGTTATCGAGATATTTCAGATTTTTAAAAAAAAAATCATATTTTTATTTAAACTAAATTTTTTTTCTACTTGTAAATTGCGCAAAAATGTAGATTTTGTATGAGAAAGCCATGTGCTATTCACATCAGATTTTTTTTTCTCTATGTAGATCATTAAATTGAGTACTTTACATAGAGGTAATTACCATCTATATTAATACTTGATAACGAAATAATTAAGTGGAACATACAAGTTTTAGCGAGTGAATGTAATAAAAAATATATCAGCATGTATCTAACAATTTCAAAAGTTAAAATTTAATAGTATGGTGGCAAATAGTTATTAACATTTTTTAATGATATTTAATAGTAGTAAAAAGCGATCACGCTTCGTGTTTAATTTGGCACAAACAGTGATAAGCAGAAATTGCATTATGATATTTGATATAATCAGTAAAAAATGCATTTTTATTGAATATAGAATAAGTTCTTGCTTAAACAAAAGATAAACATCTTTTGTTGAATCATAGTCAAAGAAAAAATTGTATTAAAGCAGATAATGATTGTCTCGGAATAAGAATATTTAATTTGAATACAAACCAACATTGAAAATTTCACGAATGAAAGTAACAATAAAAATATTTGGTACAGCGATACACCTGTTTATTTGAGTTCATCATCATATTTATTTATTTCCTACACAATTTCAACTCAGTTAATATTTTTATTGGAACAATGAACCATTAATAGTCATATTCAAGATAAAAGTGTTGGCATCTTGGTAACATTATCAGGCTTATATTACTGTGAGTGACGTAATAATAAAATTTTGTCGAAAAAATATAATTGTAACAATATTAGGCATTTAATTAGCACTCATTTTGTATCACATAATGGCTTTCAGCATATGTAAACATTCAATTCACACATAAGTAATATAATTTATTCATACATAATTTCACGATGAAAACTGATTCTTGTGGTTCTGAGGTTTTTAAGTTCCATAAAAAATTTGATTAGTTGTTGATTGAAATTAATTGGTTTGTGGGGGAATTTTTTTAGGCGATGATTAATAGTTTTTCTTTTATTTTAATACATAAGTTCGAATTGTTACGAAAAGCAGACTCATTTCAATCAACAAAAGGTAGTGTTATTATAAATCACCAATGATTAAAATTAATTGGTGAAAAATGTTTAACCAGAATATTAGTAATATTTCATTGAGTCATTAGAAAATCCCATTATCGATATTGATTTGAGCAAACTTTGATTTATGATTAAGAAATTGTGTGTTTTGCCTTTAAAGCTATTAATTTGGCAAGGACATTTTTGAATGTAAATAATGCTCTAAACATTTCGCCAGACTTTATTATTTTTAATGAGAAAACTTAATTCGAACAAAAGAAAATTTTTTTGTTCACGAAAATATTAAATTAGAACATAAGAAAAGCTACAATTTCCAAGGGCCAATCGTAAAATACTATATTAGGGCAAACAAAAATTTTTATAAAAATATTCATTGGTATGGGAGTGGGGAATGGGATTTACCGATTGGATTTTGATGTATGGAATGATTATGAAAAATATTTAAACACATTTCGACTTTAGAAATTTTTTGATACGATGCACAATTTACGAGAAAATAGAAAAAAAGTATTCAATTTGTGTGGGGTAGCGGGGACTACTCCAGTCCAAATGGATTTTGATGTGAAGATAAGTTGTGTAAAATCATATTCAAAACACATTTTATCTTCATGAATTTTTCAATATGACCCACCGTTTTCGAAAAAAAAATGCGAAAAACTGTTTCGTTTGTATCCCTCCCCCATACGAAATGTTCCGATTTTGCCCGTTCAAGAACTTAGCCTTGCCATTTCCGAGAAATGCCACTACAAAAAATTTCAAGTCTCTAGCTTAATCCTTTAACAAGTTATGGTGTTTACGGACGGATAGACGGACAGACAGACGGATAGATAGGCGGACAGACAGACGAACAGACAGATGGACAAACAGACGGACAGACAGACAGACAGACGGACAGACAGACGGACACATAGATGGACAGACAGAGGGACGGACATACGGAAATCAAAATTTTTTTGTCATCCCTAACACTCTGGTGTAGTTCACTTTTGTGTCCCATGTTGATTGATTCGACGGTGTACAAACGGTATACTAAATCTAATCTCACTCCTAAGTGATATATCTTATCTCCATATATAGAGGAGACATCCCAAGTAGCAAAAAAGGTCTTAAAGTGGTCGTCGCAACCATACAATCATGATACTAAAGTCGGAGTGACCAATTTACAACTTTTTGAGCTCCTTGGGATGCTTGTGTGTAACGCATAAACTCAAGAATTATTGCACTAACTCAAACAAAAGCATAACAAAAGCTATAATTGCCAATCTGGCACTCATTGGAGACCCGTATGGTGATTTAAGTGAACAGCGAACAGTTGTATCAAAATTCCACTTTGAAGTCAAACTTTCCAATAAGATTTTTTAAATTTTATTCCAATCGGATTTTGATGTATGGAAGTTTTATGTAGAATCATATCCTAAAAAACTTTTGTTCTTGGACTTTTTTGATAAGATGCACCGTTTTTGCGATATTTACAAAAAACGTTTTCGTTCGTATGGGGGGTACCCCCCACCCCACCCCCCCTAATGATCCATTTTTGCCCATTAACGAACTTAGCCTCGCATTTTACAAAAAAAACGGATCTGTGCAAAATTTCAAGTCTCTAGCTCAATCCGTGCGCCCGCAATCCGCGCCACAGACAGACGGACGGACATGCTAAATTCAACTTTTTTATACCTGTATGGTGAAACCAAAGGGTATATTAACTTTGCCTTACCGTTTGTAACGCCAAGATCCCGTCATCGCACAAAAAAATGAATTACACCAGTGTGTTTAGAATGATAAAAATATTTAATTTCTGCATGTCCGTCCGTCTGTCTGTCCGTCCGTCTGTCTGTCTGTCCGTCTGTCTGTGGCGCGGATTGCGGGCGCACGTAAAATGCGAGGCTAAGTTCGTTAATGGGCAAAAATGGACCATTAGGGGGGGTACCCCCCATACAAACGAAATCGTTTTTTGTGAATATCTCAAAAACGGTGCATCTTATCAAAAAAGTCCAAGAACAAAAGTTATTTAGGATGTGATTCTACATAAAACTCCCATACATCAAAATCCGATGGAATAAATTTTAAAAATCTTATTGGAAAGTTTGACTTCAAAGTGGAATTTCGGTATAACTGTTCGAATTTTGATACGAATATCACCATACGGGTCTCCAATGATTGCCAGATTGGCAATTATAGCTTTTGTTATGTTTTATCATTCTAAACACAATGGTGTAATTCATTTTTTTGTGTGATGACGGGATCTTGGCGTTACAAACGGTAAGGCAAATCTAATATACCCTTTGGTTTCACCATACGGGTATAAAAATTGATATGTGTTTTATGGGTTATCCCCCTCTCCTGTTATATCCTCAATTACTGAATGGATTTTAATACGGTTTTTAGTGTTGCGCAGGTCGACCGTCAAGGAAAACTGTCGCGCAATCAAACGACTTTCTCCTCAGTGATACGAATCCCCTCTCCTTCTTCTCCTAAACTACTAAATGGATTCTGATACGGTTTTGAGTTTGATTCACCAAAAAAGATTTCGGCCACGCAAACCCCTCCTGCATTATGCGAACCTCGTCTTCTGCCATATTCTAAACTATTGTATGAATTTTGATATGGTTTTCGCTGATGGATTTTGATACGGTTTTCGCTGATGGATTTTGATACGGTTTTCGCTGATGGATTTTGATACGGCTTTCGCTGATGGATTTTGATACGGTTTTCGCACATAGGGAATGCCTCAATGAAATTTTTCAACCAATGAAACCCATACCGACCTTACGATATATGGGGTATATGATGGAATTTCCACTGAGCTCTTGCTAAGTAAAAACAATAGGTAGATTGTATTTGGTCGAATAATTCTACTGAATAAAACTAATTGCTGGACAAAAAAAACTTTAGAAAAAAAATTATTGCAAGTAATAGCCAAAAAATATTTCACGAGCAAATTAACGTTATAGGCTTAAAATGTAGCGTTTTTCTTTCACAAAAGGGTTGGTTAATGGCCAAAACCGTACTATTAAAGTCAACACATGTTGCAAAATAAATGCAAAAACTTTTAGTATCTAATCCTTGCATAATTTTTCTATACATCAAAGTAATTTTGAAAAACAAATTTTTTTCATATTCAAAAGTTTTTTATTGCCCGAGCAACGCCGGGTAGGGTATAAAAACGTTGAAAATGGTTAAGCGCGATCTAAGAGCGTTCTACCAAAACTGAAATGAAAAAGATTTTGCGTGAAAAGTCTGCGTTTCAGATTCTGTTTTAGTGTAAAAATGAGATGTTTTTGGTAATGTTAAGGATTTTTATAAGAAAAATAAAATCGGAAATGCATAAGGTTTCAGGAAGACATTTTCATTTCAGTTTTCATAGGAAAACATTTCGGTTTCAGCGAATCTACACGGAAAGAAATAATTTTTGATGCAGCCATAAAATTATAAATTACTGAAAAGATTTGAGAGAAATATAATAATCTCGCTACAACCAAAATTTTATTTGCCCCAAACAAAATTCGGTTGCAACAAAAAAGGATTATGTTTATTCTTCTAAATTCCCATAAACATAATTATATTAATTGGTGAGAAAATTTCGTTTGGGGTAGTAACATTATATTTATCTCAAACAAAATATGGTTGCGCTAATTATAATATGATGACTGTAACAAAAATGATTTCTTTCCGTGTACTTTCTGGAATAGTTTATTCTCCAAAAACTTTAATTTTCGGTTAAGTTTCTAGTTGCCCAGAAAAATCTTTAAAATCGTATTCTAAATATTATTTGTTTCAATTTTTCTATGAGTGTCTTATACTCGTATGTTTAGACGGTCAGAAAAAGACTTTTTTTCTAAAAAAATTTCCACTTTGTAATTTCTTATTCTGTTTATTTGCTTAGTTTTGATTTCAATCGGCTGTATGAAATCAATCGTTATTGAATCTTTTCTACATTGCAGATAATCTCATAAATTGTATTATTCTAAATATTTTTTGCACATTTCTTCTATCAAAATAAAAAATTCTAGAATTTATTTTTTCATGAAGGCAGCATTTTTTTTAAAATGTTTTCGTTGATGGATCAGTTGATCTGGTTATCATTTTAAGTGTTCAAAATCCATCTATGAATAAATCATAGCTGCCAAATATGTAATTTTTATTCTTAGAACAGCACATAAGTGAGGGAGTTTTTTCTAGTTCATGTTCCATCATTCAAAAGAACTCATTTCAATTGAAAACAGAATTTTGTTTTCATTTTTCTATCATTCGAGTTAATTGTTCTAACAATTTATTGGGATATTAAGGCAGTTTCGTGCTGAAAATCTAAACAAATACAACACAATTTGAGCCTCTAAATTGGGCTATGATTTTGTATCAGTATTTGTTATTGAGTTTAAGAAATTTTGGCTATTGAATAATTGAATGTTTCAATAAATGAAATATTTTGATATTTAGTTGTATTTCCTCTGATTCGAATTGAAGGGTAGAATCTATAGATTTAGCTGTAAGATTTTGCTTAGTTTATGGAAGAAAACGTTTGACTTTTCTAAAAGAAATTTAATGCACAAAGGTGGATTTATAAAAAAAGGTATATTTTTAAATTTAAAAATTTCGCAACTTTTTTGATTTGATAAATTTTTACAGTTTGAAAAGGATAAAAAAATCGTGGATAGATCGTGTTTAACCATCAAAATCAAGGCTAATATGGAAAATCGGTACTAACAAAGTGTGATTCTTAAGAGTTACAGAAATAATTTGATTTTTTCAAGGCTGACCGCTTTCGACAGTTTTTTTTTATAAATTCAGCCATAGCTTAGGGGAAGACCCTTTAATGCAGAAGCACAGCTCTGAATGGTCGGAAGAACGAAAGGACATGTCGGTTTATATTCTCCATGAACATCTGCGGGTTATAGTCCGGGGGGAACAAATCGGATGGTAAATCGTTCCAAAGTTTTGTTGTTCGCGGAGTGAAGAAACTCCTGAACTTTACTGTACGAAAACGGGGAGGCTCAAGGAAGAAGTCGTGCGCACGTGCAGCTGCATGAGAGGGTCTAGGGAAAATATACCGTGGAGGAATAAGTTGGGAAATTTTGGTGGAACATTTCCCATGGAAATATCTATAGAATATGCTAAGTACCCCAACAGAGCGACGATGCTCGAGAGACGGTAGTAAATCTGTCAAAGACTTGTCTCCAATCAGTCGGATCGCACGTTTTTAAATTCGGTCCAGCAGTTGCAGGACAGTTTTTGGGGCTCCAGCCCAAATATGCGAATTGTACTCGAGTCTCGGTCGAATCTAGGTCTTGTGACAGATGCTGAGCACGTCGATTGGCGCAAAATATTTTTGCAGCGTCCCAGAAAGCCTAGGCGACGCTTCCTTTGCTATTTTAAAAATATGGTCGCTCCATTGAAGCTTCTCATTTATTTCGATGCCCAGCATTCTGACGTTTTTAGAATCATTAATGGACTCATTCATAAATTCGACCATTTCGGGGGGATTTTTCACATTTCATCGACAACAGCATTGATTGGGTTTTAGATGCGGTGAATTCAACACGGTTGATTCTTTCCTAAGCCAGGATTGTGTTTAAATCAGGATTCAAAGATCTAATTTGCTCACTGCGTTTCGATCGAACTGCAATGGCGATCGTTTCTAAAGGTCAGCTGAAATCGTAAGAGGCGTCAAGGGAGCGAAACAAAAATGAGAGTGAGAGACAGTGTATCATTGATAAATATAAAGAAAAGCGTAGGAGATAGAACTGAGCCTTGAGGGACACCAGAGTTAATTTTGAAGAACTTAGACTTGAATCCATCCAATACAATCCGTATTGATCGATCAGAAAGGTACCTCTCAATCCATTTGGAGATAGCAGGATTTAGACCAATAGCTCTTATCTTTCTCAGCAAAGCATTATGCCAAACGTGGTCGAAAGCTTTGGAGATGTCCAAAGCTATTGTTTTTGATTCGCCAAAATTATGGACACTTTTATTTCAACGCTCGGTCAAGCAGACCAAGAGATCACCTGTGGAGCGGCGCGTACGAAAGCCACATTGAGGATCGTTGATTATGCTATTGCTCTCTAAAAAGTTTGTAATTTTACTATTGATCAAAGCGTCCATAACCTTGGCAAGTATGGAGGTCAGAGCTATTGGTCTATAATTAGAGGGGTCGCATTTGTCACCTTTTTGGGAATGGCCTGGACATTAGCTCCTTCCCAAGAAGAAGGATATATCCCCTTGGAGAAGGTAAAAGAAGGAACGAAGAGGTCCAGCTAAGATGACGGCATATTTTTTCTCCCGATACTCCCGATTGAACCATGGATTGATGTAAAAGTCCAGCAATCGCCCAGTAATCAGTGTTGTGGTTTGAAATGAGGTTTGATTAAGAAAGGTATCTCGCACAAATCAATCGAACTTTGCCTGTATATACAAACAGACAGTTCAAAAACGTTTTTCTCCGAATTGTTCAATTTTTGTGAAAAGTTTTTAAGAAAACTTCATGCAGCTCATGTGACTAAGCAGATAATAGGAAATATTTTAATGATTGTACGAATATCATCCATTCAAAAGTCCTTCAATCCAAATTTACAGATTTTCTAACGCTTTTAGTTGAAGGTGGCAAAGAAATTGAAGGTGGCACAAGAATTGAAGGTGGCACAAGAATTTGAAGGTGGCACAAGAATTGAAGGTGGCACTTTTCACTCCTAACACTTTTAAGCCTAAGAAACAATAATTTAAAAAAATAGTGTTATATTGTAAGCGTTTTTAGAGAAAAAAAACACTCCTGAGAGAAAAACTTCAATTTCACATTAAAATTAAAACAAACTTTTTTTTTTCGTTTGGTGGCCTCTTAATATAGATAATTTTTAGTTTCAAATTTTGATCGCAGCAATAAAATTTTACCATGACCATAAAATCAGCCAGACATTAAATAAAATTTCACAAACAATGTCAGCAAATGGAATACAAGTTCTTTCACAGGTTAAATGAAACGTCAAGAAAGCAAATACGATAAACTAACATATTTATATTTCAGCTGCTTTTAGCGTAAGCTAGGAAAAATGTTAAAGACTGTTGATATTGTGACATTGATGTTTCTGTGTTTGTTTTTCGTCAATTAAAAAGTTTTTTTTGTTGGTTTTGCTAGACTTGATAAAGCGTTCAAATTCATAAGAAAACTTTTTGTGGTTTCCTCTGTTTATCAAAAATATATTTCGAGATGCCTTTAAATTTGAATTTGCTGGTTGTATGTTTATAATTTTTTATATTGTATATGATTATGGCTTTAGAAATAGACTAGGGCGATATAATATGATGCTGGTGTGACATATAAGTATATCAATTTGTTTTTAGATTCACAGGTATCCTTCAATTTACGACATTTTTGCGCGGGTAAAATTTATATATCGTATATCGAAACGCCTTGTATTTTTATACTCTATAGGATATGTCATATAGGAGTATATTAAATTTAGTATATGGTTTGTAACGCATCGAACCAATCATCGGACACAAAAATGAAGTACACCAAGGTGTTAGGGATGACAAAAGATTTTGATGTCCGCATGTCCGTCCGTTTGGCTGTCTCTCTGTCTGTATGACTTTTGAAAGAATTGAGCTAGAGACCTGAAGTTTTGTACAGTTACGTTTCTCGTAAATGGCTAGGCTAAGTTCTTGAATGGGGAAAATTAGACTGTTCCTTGCCTCCTCCTCCATACAAACGAAACAGTTTTTAGCAATTTTAGGGAAAACGGTTAGTCATATTGAAAAATTTAGAATCGTTTGAAAGCTTTAAACCTTTAAAAATATTAATTTTTCTTTTTGCAAATTTGGCCTTGTGTCTTGAATTTTTGTCGTAGTAAAAGGACGAACAAATTTCTCCAATATTTGACATTTGAGTCGGTCAATGTATACCAATTATTCATGCAATAGTACACGCTTTAACAATGTTTACAATTAATAACATTTTTTTTAAAAACACTTGCATTGAAAATATGCCTTTCGATATCTCCGTAGCTGGTCGAAAGTTGCGTTTTCGGCCCTAGGGGCGAAAGTGCGATCAGCTGGCCGAAAGTGTGTTTTCGCGACGTGTTTCTCGTACCACAGAATACAGAAGACAAATTGCATAGGCAGAAAACACTAGAATAAGCAGTACAGCCATAAATGCTTCTAACCGAAAATTTATGAATGAAACTGAACGAGTGAAGTTAGCTGCACGAGTGAAGTTAGCTGCACGAGCGAAGTGTGTTTTAGATGAGCAGCATTGCCGATTTCCATTTTTTGTTATGTTGATTTTAAAAATTAAAATCTGTTTTGATCAACATTTCTTAGTATTAATGGAATATTTATGGAATATAGTTGTTGTTTTGTTTCTTTTAAAAATTTACTTAATTTACCCTCGCTTCGCTCGTGCAGCTAACTTCACACTCTTGAAATTGTTGACTTTCGCCCCTTGTTGCGTAATATACTATTTTATCAAAGTTTGTGTTCAATGGTGATGGCTTTAAGTCGACTAACTCCATTTTTCGGTCGCTATAACCGTCCAACTAGACGAACAATTGAACGTCTTGTACAAAGATTCGAAGCAAAACTGTAGCATTAGATCAAGTGAGCAACACCAAGCCATTCAAGAAGTGCCAATACATCCGCAAACATTTACTGTTTGGTGCGGATTTCATGCCGGAGGTGTAATTGGAACGTACTTCTTTTCGAACGACGCCGGCAACTCACTTACAGTCAACGGAAACCGCTACCGCGCCATGTGAACTGCCTATTTTTGGACCAATGGGAAGAAAATGACTTGTAGTAAATGTGGTTTCAACAAGATGGTACCACATGCCATACAGCGAGTGAAACAGTCCAGTTGTTAAAATCGAAATTTGGAGATCGCATCATCTCCAGAAATGGCCCAATCAATTCGCCGCCTCGCTCGTGTGATAAAAAGAGCGATTTCTCCAACTTTGATTGGTTGCCATTTTATAACGGTATATTTTACACAAAAACGGCTTTACAGTGTTTCAGGACTCTTCGCAGGCTACTCAAAAATTTTTACTTGAATTCAAAATTCGGGTTCCGCTTAGGTAAAGTCTTACCTAATTTATTACCTACTCATTTTCCCTGTGCTATTTGTCGATTGTAGAAACAAGTTTCTTTGTTGTAAAAACAACTTTGTTTGTTGTAAAAAGAACTTTCAGTTACCTATAGTCTAATACTGTAGAATTTGTTATAGTTGCTGGATTTCAAACAATTTTTGAAAGCATTATAGTCATTTGCATGTGACTTTGGCAGCGACTCGGAGTCAAAATGATTGCCGTGTTGGTGTGTGTGTGTAACAGAAGTCTTAAAAAAATAATGAAATTATTTATATTAATTCAGTGCGTATTATACATTTTTATTATGACCACAGATTTTTTAAACGTCTGTGATAAAAACTGGAATCGCCGGCGGTATGTTTTATCTGTCTTCAAAACAAAATCGAAAAAAAACTTTGTAATCAAATATAACAAACCGAGAAATAAAATTTGTTTTTAGTTTTGATCAAAATATAAATGAATTAAAAAAAACTGGTTATGGTCGAAATTTTTAAAGATTATATTTTGCAATTTAAATAGCAGCATTACATAATGATAATATTTCTTTTTTGTCGCCGATAAGAATTTTTATTACCATTCATTTTTTTCAATATGCTTAATTTTTAGGGGTGAATGAGGTTAAACTTGATTTGGAATTATAAAATATAAAAAAATAATTATCCGAAATTAAGGAAAAGGTCATTATTAGTTTTTTTTAGATTTTAAAGCTGATGGCATTAATTATGCAAGGAAAAAGAATTCATTTTTATTTTAAAAATAATGGCAGAAAGACTTTTTTTGTGAAATGTAAAATTCCCAAAAAATGACTAATATTGGGTGTGGATTTACAAAAACATGTGCAAGATTTTGGGTGAAGTTACAAAAACATGTGTAAGATTTTAGATGACATCTTTCTTATACAGTAGAATCCCGATAATTCGTACTCCGATAATTCGTATATCCCGCTAATTCGTATGAATTTGCTGGTCCCTTGAAAAAATCCCAATAATTCGTAATCCCGCTAATTCGAATATCCCGATACTTCGTATTTTTACGTCGGTCCCTTGAAATACGAATTATCGGGATTCTACTGTATTTATAATTAAGTGAGGTGAAAACTTGAGATCTTTTTAATAACAGTTAAATTACTTTCAAGAACGACAAATTGGAAATACTTTTGCGATTTTATCGAAAACGGTTCAGTTTTCCAAGAATATTGTTAAGACAAAAAGTTTTTCGGATATCATTCTATATAACTCTACCATAGATTGAAATCCAATTGGGGCCATTTTTTATAAATCCAGTGGAAATTGTTACATACACACAACCACACGCTTTGGCATGTTGCGGATTTATCGAACTGAGTCGATGAGTATATGTACCAAGCCCAATACGCGACTTTTCAAGTGATTTTAGTATCTTTCTTATATGTAAAAATCAGGGCTGTGGAGTTCAGGAGAGGGAGTTCAAGGTTCATCCTTCCACTCCGACTCCTGAAATTTTAGAATATCCGACTCCAACTCCTGAAAGTCTAGACTTCGACCCCTTCACCTCAAACCCCAAATCAAACATTGTTTTTGGTTGCAGAACATTGAGGTTAGACCTAAACTAGTTGGACAACTTGCTCTACTGCCCAATGGAAGTGAAATAACTGGTTCGGAGTCGTAGTCGACGAATTTTCTCCTCTTAAACGAACATTTAAACTCTCTTCCGAGAATTGACCGACTCCACCCTGGTAAGGAGGCAAAAGCATCATTCAAATGTTTTTAAAATTCCTTGCATAAAAGGAAAATATTTCGAACTAAATTAACTACTGGGGCTGACAAAATCTGACCTTTTTTCTATGGCACTTGATATTAGGCCCTTTTTTACCCGCATGACACACCAGTGTTTAGGGTGTGTGTATGTCTGATACTTTATTACCTTGTGTAGTCTAAACGGGTTGGCTGATTATGATAAACGAGGTGTCGTTAGATTTATGTTGGGTCCGCGAGTCGTATAGGCTATATAAAGCTGAAAAATTCAAAATGGCGGAACCCATTAAGAACTTTTGTCAAAATTGAACGAAGCAAATATATATATAATGTGATACTTCTAAAGTTTTGCCTCCTTTTCGCGAGTATCCACGTTTATATTGTGGCTTGAAACAATCAAAATTGCGGACACCGGGCGCCATTTTGTAGAAATTGAACAAAATAAATACATATCATGTGACACCTCTAAAGTCTCGTCTCCACCTCTCGAGTGTGCCTGTGTATAGTGTTACAAAATTGGACAATTTGTTTTCTGTATTAGAGCATCCAATACGGAGTTCCCGAAACCCGGTTTCCGGGAATCCCGGCCTTTTTTCTGGAACCCAAAACCGGGTTTGAATTGGGTAAAATTACCCGGTTTTCGGTGCTGAAAGCAAGCAATTTCTTACATGCTAAAATATCAAAATACTGTTCGTTCGCTGCTGAATATATACGAAATACATATTTGTAAGTACATATTTCTGTTAATAATAACTGTAAATTAAAAGATTAATGCAAAATTAAGCCATCCGATTACATTTTCTTTACAAAGTCTCTTTAAAACAACGACAATATTAATAGATTTATATGCGCTCACAGAAAGTATTAAATTTCCTGTAAAGTTAAAATGGTTTTTTATGTATAGGCAGGGAACAACTACTATATAGAATGGAAAATAAGACCTTTCCTCATTAACTTCCACTAGAGTAAGCACTACACTATAGAAATTGGTTTTGTTGTCTTACTTCTCCTTTCTGCTGTCATACACTCGTTGAAAAAAAATCAAATATGATGTTTTCTTATAATGCCACAGTCATTCAAAATGTGATTTTTTTAACTGTAATTTTCGGATGTACGCTTCCAACGCAAAAAAAATTGTTAGAGCTTTCCTTTCTATAATAGTAATTGTTCCGTGGTATAGGTTTAAATTTAATGTTGCAATTGCAATTTTTTACTGGTAATTTCTTATTTTTTATTTACATTTTCAGCACCGGTTCAAGAACCGGGTACCCGGTTCTCGAAGATTCTAGCACCGAAACCCGGTTCCTTAAAATTGTCTCGGTGCTGAATGCTATACTCTGTATCTTCCAAAAAAATGAAAAAGTTGTTTGCGGTTTCTCAAAGTTAGTGTGTCGAATCGAGAGGGAGTTCGTATAATGCGGAAGGAATGGTTTCAGCAAAAGTTTTTCCTGACAGACCATTTAGCAGATTGAGAGGTAGTAGGAGAGGGGGTTCGTATCATGTGGGGGAAGTCTAAAAAGTTTGTTTGGACTAAAAAAAACTAAAAAGTTTGAAATAAAAAAATATTTAATAAAAAATAAAAAAAAAACGACAGAAAAACTAAAATGAAACAAACAAACCAAAACATTTTGTGTCGTTAAACAGGCGGGAACGAACTGGCGGAAAGAATTCAAGAAAAGTATCGTTAGGGGTTCCCGCCTGTGTAACGACTCAAAAGGTTTTGGAGCTTGTTTATTTCTTTTTAGTTTTAGTTTTTTTCAGTCGGATTTTTTTAAATTGTTTTTTATTAATATATTAGGTAATGTAAGGTTGCTGATCTAGTATCTGTTTAGTTGTTTAACCTTTAACTATGGACATACGGTCTGACAGACCCCGGCATGTTTCCGTTTTTCGCATAACAATCCTCTTTCGCCACTCTTTTAGTAGCTTTTGCGATTGAGTTTTTTACATGAAATTGGGTTTTTTTGTACTTTAAACTTTTTTAGACTTTAAGTACAATAATTAAATTTTGGATTTTTAACAAAATATGTTCTTGTAAAGTACCTCGTACCAGATATATCTGAAATTTACTTATATTGTGTTTATTTCCATAAGAACATAAATAAAGAGAAGTCTGAATACGTTATGTAGTTTTCATTCACTAAAACATCCCTATATAGCGTTTTTGAAAAGTAAATCTAAAATTTTAATTTCTTAAAAAGTAGATCTAAAATATAAGGTCAATTTAAATGGCGGTCTGACACACCGCAAGTTCAAGGCAGTGTGAAAATAAAATTATATTAATAGATAAAGGTTAATATTTAAGGCACCAAATTGAATATTAGCCATTGGAGGAACTGAAATTTTTAAGATCTTAAATTTAAAATTTCGCTTATTAATTACACTGCACAACAGCGAAAATTTTTTTTTTTTATTCCCCAAAAACTAGAGCCAATCTGGCCAAACCACTTGCAGATTCGAAATCGGCGACATCAAATTGTCGTAAAAAGATTGTAAAATCTTTGGCAACGCAAAAAAGTAATTTTTTGTCGGGTAGTGTTATAACTAAAGTATCGGATTAAAATTAATTCCCTAACATATTCCATTTGCTTGTTGGATGCTTTTTTCAACACATTGTTTGTTATAAGTTAACAAAAAATTGTTTTATTTTATTTTTCAATAAGACAGCCGAATTCGGTGATGGAAAATTGTGATTCAAATTGGGATTTCTAATTTTTTTATGAATTTTTAGGTCTTTAAAACATATTTTTTTATTGGGAATTCCACGATTGGGTCTTGGCTATTGTATAATTTGATTTGGTTCAATAAATAAAAAAAAAACAAATACATTGACGTAGCCATTAATTTTCTCAACTACATTAATTAGCGAAGACGTTTGAAAGGGAAAGGCTAAAATCTTTTTTCAATGTTGAATTTGTTGTTTTTTATCTGGAAAATAAAATCACAAGAAATGGCTTTGCAAACTTTTTATTTAATCGATGATGTATATTCTGAAAGCCATGATATTTTACCAAAAACCGGATAAATCTTTGATACTCGTATGACATTGGAATAATTTTTCTTCTTTTTACCCTGTTATATTACGTAAGTATTATAAATGCAAGAGTCACACTTCAGAAATTCCGATAATGTTTTTTGTTATAAAATGTGGTGGCAAAAATGTTTTAATAGAAAAATTAAGGAAAATATTAACCTGTGTATTTACCTAAAGATACGATAGAGGAATGACACTAAGTAAAACGATGAATTACACAAATGTCGGTGCAGAAGAAATATTTAAAAAAAAAACCAAAAGATCTGTACGAATGTGCTAACTATTTTTAAAAATGTTCCTCGGTTCGAAGCATTTAAGTACTTAAATAAAAAAAAAGCCGAAGCACTTTATTATCACTTGGTATTATATTATTATAGTGCACCACTTAGAATCAATAAAATACAACAGAAAACACAAATAATAATTTTCACACTTTTTTTATTTCCAACTTTTCTTCAAACAAAACTGTGAGAATTTAAGAAAAAAAGACGGATTATAAGAAACTATGGCAACGCGTCACAAAAAGCACATGGACATTGCGATTTATTGGAAGGTGTCAACAAGCCTTCCGCCAAGTCGTTCTAAGTTGAACTAATCAAAAACTTGAAATGATCAGCGATTTAAAAGCGGCGAATTTCGCTTTTACCGACCTGATCGTCACGTCACGATTGCAAAGTTATTATTATTATTTGCTGAATTGCGGAATCGGGGATAATATTTGTGGTTAATTTTCAATTAAAATAGTTTATTACTCATTCAAAAACTTATGTGGTTTAATATTAGTTTCTTTGTGACTTTTATTGATTGATAAGTTTTTCCTATAAAGCACTTATCGACAATTTGGTGTAAAATTGCAAAAAAAAAATATTTATATTTTTTTTGAAACTTTAAATTATGACTAATGCCGTTTGCACCAACATTTCTTACAAATTAATTAGGTCGTACTTAGCCTACTTAAACCATACAAATTCTGGGACTTACCCCTAATTTATTCACTAGGAGTTAAGCCGAGTTAGTGAGTTAAGGGAGTTAGCTAACCTTATTTTCCATGTTAAAGGTGAGTTAAGGGAGTTAAGGCGATTTAACTCCTAGTGAATAAATTGGCCGTTAGTGCCGTTTGCACCAACAAAACTTAGCAACTTATGTACAACTTAAAAAATTTAAGTCGAACAATTTCTACGGTTTAAGTAGGCTAACCACCACTTAATTTTTTAATAATAATACGCGCAAACGGGCCTTAGTGCAGTTTGCACCAACGGAACTTACCCCTGGAGCCCAATGAACGCAACGCGACCGCAACTGCAACGATGTGAGCTGTCACGCAGCGCAACCTTTCAGCGGCAGAGCCCAATGGTATCTCGTGAAGTAGTGCAAGTGACATAATATAAAGTGGTATAAAGTTGGGAAAATGACAAAAAAGGATAATTTTGAAGTGATAATTTGCTTTGTTGGTCTTTACCTTTGTTATTTGCACTAAGGCTATCAATTTTTCCTCGAACGACATTTCCCCAACCTCACTTTATGAACTGTCAACGCAGAATTTCTGCGGCAAAGTTAAAAGTTTGCAAACTTTTGCGTTGTAGGAGCGTTCTCTGCGTTCACTGTGCTCACTTCAAATGATTTCTATGAAACAAACTTGTAAGTGAAAGTTTGTGCGTTTTGCGTTCATTGGGCTCCAGGGGTTAGCAACTTATGTACAACTTACATTATTTGAGTCCCAGAATTTCTACGGTTTAAGTAGGAACTTATTTTTTTGAGAATAGTACGCGCAAACGGTCTTTAAATAACTTAAGTTGTGTTTAAGTTGTTAAGTTCAGTTGGTACAAACGACTATAAGGTTCCTTTGCGCGAACTACTTAAAATATAAGGTTGCGGTTAAAAAAGGTTGCGGTTAAAAAAAGGTTGCGGTTAAAAAAAGGTTGCGGTTAAAATAAGGTTGCGGTTAAAATATGGTTCCGGTTAAAATTGGTTGCGGTTAAAATAAGGTTGTGGTTAAAATAAGGTTGCAGTTACTTAAACCGTAGAAATTTTGGGACTTAAATAATTTAAGTTGTGCATAAGTTGTTAAGTTTTGTTGGTGCAAACGGCACTAGATCTCATAAAATTTATGGAGTAAACTTTTAAATCACTAAATTTTTTTCCTGTAAAAACTATACAAAAAATTGCGGACTTGAATCCGAATACCCCTAGAGGCAGGAGGCAAAGTCCAAAAAGCCTAATGGTTGGTTGGTTTGATATCACAAGGGAACCCCACGCACGTAGGCCTCAAGTTGGGCCCATTGTACACCTCCGATGTCCCTCGCTGGAGCAGATTGAGCTCAAGTACGGTTGTTTAGCCATCCCGCCAGTGGTATATATTTCCGAATCGGCTCCCAGCCCTGAGTTCCTGCCTCATGGAGTTCCTCTAGAAAGGGATGGCCGAAGCATTTGACGCGAGTACGGGTTAAGGCTGGACAGTGACACAAGAAATGCTCCACCGTTTCCTGCTCTTCTCCGCAGCCCCTGCATTGTAGATTATCCACCAGCCTCATCTTGAAGGCGTGATGCTTCAGGAGCGAGTGCCCAGTTAGAATCCAAGTCGTGATGTTGAGTCTAATGATGTTGAGAGTTGGTTTCTACCGTGATTATCGAAAAAACTACTGTACCGATTTTAGTGAAACCTTATTCTTAGCTTCTCTTGATAACTTATGCGCTTTCCCACCCTAATATCTAATGTGCTTTTGAACTGTTACAGCAGTTTAATCCCTTTTTCAGTATAAGAGCTTCTCACTGAATCTTCTGTTATTAATAATACTTTATGTATTCGTATTCAATGAAAAATACTTATACGGTCTAATCAAGAATAAGCAAGACAGAAAAAGTATCAGAAGCCGCATCTTACAAAAAAAAATCGGTTTCATATCTTACAAAAGAATTTCGATTTTTTTGAAACCTCATAACTGAAACTTATTTTCTGAAGGAAATTTCCAAATCTGTGAAAGAAATTTAGAGAGCAAGTATTCCATCCTAACCTAAAGCCTTCTAAGGGTGAGTTCTTTTATTATCTCATAGAACTCGGAACGCTCTGATCGACCCTCTATCCGTTCTTTTATTCGCTCCAAGTTTTCCGAGAACTCTGAACTGTGTCCCATAATACATTCGCTGATGAATTTGAGCAAAAAAAATTTACTCGATCCTTAAGCTAGAACCTGAATCGTACGTCGATACGTCCGTCATGCGTCCGTCCGATAGACAGTTTTATGCGGTGATAGTTGGGTACAGCAACGAATCACTTCTTCTTCACTTTTTTTGCACTTCTTCTATTAGTTTATCGTCGAAACAATTACTTTCAATTGGTTCCATACTTAAATTGCTTAAATCGTAACTAAACTTTTTTGCGAAATGACATTTCCGTGCGTTGCCGCATGTAAAAGTAGAAAGTCGACCTACTCTATGCGGTTGCCGCATCGGAAAACGTATTATTAGGGGAGTACTCATAGCAGCCCGTTGATTTTACTTTGACCGCATCGAACTGTCAACGTGACGGACGCATGGCGGACGCACGCGGACGAATTTTTAAGAAATCTAGGCTGAAAAATTAATGGAAAATGAATTTAATGAAATTTGCTGAACATCAAGTTATAAAATAAAAAGAAAATGTGAAATGCTGAAAATTTGTTGAAAAATGGGCAATAAAAGAGAAAATGAGACATTTTTTTTTTATTAATTACGAGTTTTAATGTAAAGTATCGCTATTAAATATAGTTTTTGATGCAACAAATGTCTTATTTAAGTTTAAAATTTAAGGTTATCTCAGGACGACTCGAACTGTCCCAAAATTATATCGGTTTTAGGGTCGAGCAAAACTGATCTGATCGCTGTGTTCGCTCGATTGAAATAATTATCGAATGTGGCCTAAGTGAATGTATGGCTAAGATAGGAAGGCGATGAACTTAAGCCCAATTCAGACTAACAATTGCGATTACGATTGGCTTCTTGACCAATGAGATCAAAGCTTTAAACGATAAGAACATGAAAGTTTTAATCTCAATGGTCGAGGAAGCTCAATCGTAATCGAAATTGTTAGTCTGAATTGGGCTTTAGAACCGCACGACTATGGTTTGAGGGTGCTTCAACTCCCGAGTTTCGCTTTTTATTCTTTCTTTGATTTTTCTTTTATTTTTTAATTTTTTTGGCTTACATAACTCTGCCATATATTGAAATTCAATCTGACTACTCCTTAACCACTCTGCAATACAAATGGATTTTTTTTTGCGATTATCTATTTTTTTTCCCAAATCGTGTTCCATAAGGGTTGGACACTAGCAGCTTTTGAATGTAAAAAAACGCATCAAAATCGGATAAGGTTCACTGGTAGAAGTCGATCTTAGAAATTTGCAGCCATACATACGAAAGAACGAATACATGAATACACACATTGTGTGTGTTCGAAGATTTGAGAATTCACTTGGAATTTTCTTGAAAAAAATATGTCTCCAGCAGGAACCGGATTTTCTCCCGAATAATTTTTGCATGCTCAAAATACAAATAACAAATGCATACAACAGATGCAAAAAAATTCAAATATTATCCCTGAACTCGCATAGCTTATCTATTGATGTGTGTTGTAATGTTATAAGTGAGAACTTTTTTAAGAAAAAATCACTGCATGGTCAAACTTGTGTTGCTTGCCGGTCTGTGATGGCATCGGAAAGAATTTCACTGAATCACAGAGTTTGAGATCCAAATTGAGTGAATAGAGTCGAAATGACCTTCAATAATCAAAAATCATAATGCGTTAGTTATGTTGACCGCTACTGTGGCAAAAATGTAAACTTTAAGCAACCATAATATATCTTATGTACATACATAGGTGTATTTCTGATCTTTGAAGGAACCGGTTTGATCTTTATTTCAAAGAATCATCTAAGAGTGAACTACAGGGATGTTCACTGAAGTGTATTTTAATAATATTGTGGTGTGACAGTCACAGATGAAGGAGCCAAAATGTGTACAAAAAGCCATTGACCGACTGACCGGTGGTGACGCAGTAATCTATGGGGTTGTCACACAATTAAGCCGAAAAGTGCGTATGGAAATTCGACATTCAGTTGTTGTTTTTTACATTTTACGTGAAGAAAGGTGTCGTTGGTGTTCATGCTTTGGTTATGTGTCAATATGTCGATTAGTGGGTGAGCTTTTGTGGGCGCAAAGATTTGTTTTGATTCAGTTGTAAAAACGACCACAACTTTAATGGTTCTTTTCGTTCTTGAAGTATTATTTATTAATATTTGGGATGGAAAACAAAAAAAATCGTTTCATTATGTAACGAAATTCAATTTTTGTTTCGTTACGTTATTTTGTTTCCATATGTTTAAATTTTTATTCTTCTACTGCTTCAGCGGCCCAACCAATTACATATTTTCACATTCGAAATTTACCTGCAGTAATCTAGGCGAAGATTTGCTATTGCTAAGCAAGCCTGTTTCTGCTCAGATATAGTCTTTTGATTTCCTCTGTATAACCGAAAAGTGAATGCAGACAAGTGTCGAAGCTAATATACAGTAGAGTCCCGTTAATCCGGATTAGATGGGACCGGATCATTGAAAGTCCGTATTAAACCAACTGATGTAGGATTATCAAAATAAAACATTTTTGTGATTAAAATTCAAAATTTATTGATTTTACAGTACATACTACAAAAAAACATAGAAAATGACCTGTAATTTAGAATAAAAAATGAAGAAAGAAACGTTCCAATTATTATTGGCAGCTACTTAAAGCAATCCTGAATAATTGAATAAATTTATTTATTTAATTATGTATTCGGGATTGCTTTAATTAGCTACCAATAAGAATTTGACTTTCTTTCCTAGTCTCTAATCATACTAATATATAAAAATGAGTTGGTGTCTATCTGTCTGTTCCTCTTTCACGCAAAAACGGCTGAACCGATTGACTTGAAATTTGACATGAGTGTCTGTGGTAGTTCTGGTTCCAACATAGGCATACGGAAAAGTAGTGCGAGGGTTGGGGCGAGTACGTGAAGGAGGTAAAGTGATTTCGAAACTTAGTTTTTACGCTATGTTACTCTTTCGCGGGGAAACTACCGAGCCGATTGGCCTGAAGTTTAGCTCCAACATAGACCATAAAAAAAATTGAAAAAAGTTAACCCGGCAACGACGGGTATGCAAGCTAGTTAATAATATAAACTAATTAATTAATCCTGTTTTTTTAAATCCCGTCCGAATTAACCGGATCGGACTAGCGGGACTCTACTGCACATTTTTTTCTCTCTCGACGCTACAACCAGTTTTCGGTATTGGCCTGCAGCAATCTGTATTGCCAGAGGTCCCGGTCGCGTGCCGATGTCTTCCAGTTATGCATCTCAATTCTCTTCGCGTCCTGGTCAACACCGTCTTGCCATCTGAGGTTGAGTCTTCCTCGTCGCCTTGTTGTTAATAACTTACCTCTGAGCCGGGTCATTTGACGGAGTCTGTTGAGTCTTATGAGCTTGACTACAGGCACGTCCTGATATCTGTACCTTTAGGCAATTAATAATTTGTTGTAAGAATTAGAACTTTTCGTAACATTTCAAATAATTGCTTGTTGGTAGGCTGTATTCCTATGACTATATTTTATAAATATATATTTAATTTTTGTTGTTTATTTTTCTCCTTTTGCGATTTTTGTTTTTATGTTTATAATTGGTAATATTCCTGTGGAATATTATTGGCAATCGTTTGCAAGTATCGTAAAGAAAATTCTAACATAATTGCTTTTAAAACTAGTGATTTATTACAAAAATAAAAATAGGTCTTCTACAATACCCAAACTTACTCTATTACTAAGTAGGCACATCTTTGCCTAGATTGCTGCATTGGGCCGTTGAGGCAGTGAAGAATAAATCATTTCGTTTTGTAATGATATGTCAACTTGAAACGTATTTTTTCGGTATCAAGTTAATTTTTTTCTACATCAAATTGTCTTCAGTTAAACATTGGAGTTTTTTAGTCGTTTTTAACAGCTTTTATTTAGCTTGCTTTCGGATCTGTTTGTCTGTTTGTCAGGGTCAAATCTTGCAATCTAATTTTGACCCACTTGAACTCATCCGATCGACTTGAAATTTTGCACACATACGTAAGTTTCATGACAATACAATATTTTTTCCAATTCGGCCTTTTAAGGATAAGACAAGGTCCTGTGAGGATTACTTGATTATCCTTTTCCTCAAATTTTCCAGAAATTTTGGGGTTTGCTGAATCCAATTCTGGCATTAAGACGTCTGTAAAGATAGCAGAAGTAAGGAGAACGTGAACGTGGGTATTTTAGGGATTGCCAAATCTGATTCTGGAGTCAAAAAGTATGTATAAACAAGCTTGGCGAAATCCAGACGTCATTTTCAATTTTTAGTCATACTAATCCAATTCAAAAATGGCTAAAAAAAAATTCGTGAATCCTTTATTTAGAAAAAATGTACTAAAAAGGAAAAAAATAATATTTTGGGCGTTATGTATCAGAAATAAAAGCAAGATAAGGCACAAAAAAATGAAATAAATATTTATCTCGCTTTTATTTCTGATACACATAACCCAAAAACAGATTTTTTCTTTTAAGTAATAAATAAAATGTTTTTTATTTTTTTTAAATATTTTTTTAATACAAAATAGTGCGTGAAAAATTTTGAAAAAAATTGTTTGAAAATCGAATTAAATAAAACTACACTAGAATAAAGCAATAGAAAAACTCTATCATAGTTCTAAATACGAAGTTGTCAACGCACTGTCAATTATTTCTCTAGAAAATGTGCTTTAAAAAACATAAAAAACATAAAAAACCGATATTTTTGCGACTATTATTATGATGTTCTACCTTTCAAATAAAAAATTAAACTTGTTAAAGTCTTTTATATAGATTTCATGATTGCTTCCTGCCAATTGTGGTTTTTCTTACATTCGTTTTTTTCCAAACTCTCGTATTGACCGCACATTCGATTTCAAAATTTTTTTTTTAAATTTATTTAATTATCCCTCTGAATAAATATATAATTTAATATTTAATTTAATATTTTTATCGTTATGTAAAAATTGGTGCAAATTTTAAATTGCGTTCAAGCGAAACTGCGTCGTATAAGAACTCCCTGTATTTAATTTTCAACTAAATCAAAAAAAAAAAATTAAATTTTTATAAAATTAGAGATTATTTGACTATTTTCAATTGTTATCAAGGATGCATCTGTCGTCTGATTACTGAAATCTTGTTGGAATATTGAAAAGATTGAACCTGGCATTACACAGTTACCGTGCGTACGTGTAAGTAGGGGAAAAATGCAGCTGCTATCACATCGCAGTAACACATAGACACGAGCCAGTGTCAAAGTGCAGTCCTATCCTAAATTATGCTTGTTTGCCTGAATTGTGCTTAAGTCTTACACGGTTAAAATTATAGGACTAACTTTTACCTCCAGTTCTGAAATTCGACGTTTTTTAATACTTTTTCTATTAAATTTCAATCCTCTCAAATTATTAACTACATTTTTAACACATTGACTGCCATGTGAGATTGACGTGGTTTACATTAAAATGGGCTCTTCAGGCTGTGTGACAGACATGTGGTCTCACAGCACTTTACTTCAGTATAAGCTGTGTGGTAAAACATTGGATGCACCGAACTGTATAAAACTAATGGCAAAGAATAATTGACGAACTGGGAAACCTGTTTTGATATTTGGCCTATGAATTCTGTATATAGCGATAGGTATATCTCGGAAAATTAAATAATATCATTTGAAGGTACATCATAAAAAAAGTCTACTGGCCTTTGGAACTCGAATTTTTCGCCCCCATGGTGGCAGTCAACGCGTTAATAAAATTTGTATTATTTTTCAATATTTTTTTAAATTTCTGCTTGCGTTATAATTAGGAAATGGTTTTCTGTATCCGAGTGTACTAGGCAAAATGGAAGTATTAAAAAACGGAGGTTTTAAAAACACACTGTATTTAAATACATCCTTATAAATAAAATTTCAATAAAAATATTAAATGAATAAGAAAATGCATTAAAAAAATAATGCGGCTGCATTAAATTTTAATAAAAAAGTATTAAAATCAAAAAAATATATCGAATACATTTCAATAAAAAAAATATTTAGATTAAATTTTAATATTTTTTCGGTATGGAATTGTATGCAATACCAAATATTAAAATTTAGCACAAGAATTTTTACCGTGTAGGATCTATTGAAACGGAACCCAAAAGCGACAGGGGAGGAATCACGAAAAGTGTGCTGCACATTGCGCACCTTGTCACGATCTCTTCTGCTGAGTTGTATTAATAATTCGCTGTATGCAAGGAAGGAAATACCAAAATGGAAAAAACAACGTCCCCCGAAAAATGAACGCACACGACCAGCAGATAAGAGCAAATCGAAATGAACTAAAAAACGTGTGCCGGCTGCTCGTTGAAGACTGTCTCGTTAATCGAGTACCGTATTGAAGAGTCTATCCGGATGTCGTGATACCATATTTGATGAAATAATAAAAGGATATTCTGTACATCGTAAGCAGGTAACCAACCACATATGATATAAATTGTTCTTTTGATGTTTTTACATTACCTGTATTTTCGACCTTTTGAGGTTTTTTTTCACTCGATTATTCCGAAGTTGAGAACGACGCAGAATTGAGGTTAATTTATATTGATCTGGTAACACTTGAATTTTAAAATTTTATATAGACAAAAATTTATGTTTGCTTAGTGCAATTTTAAGAGTTTCTATAGTAAAATAACATCATTCCAGATAACATTCCAGCATTGCAAAATATCAATTTTGGCGAGAAAACAAATTACCGTCTCAATCATGCGCCTCTAGTGCTGAGCACTTATCCAATCGAGTGAATGTATCACCAAGACTGCGTTCCTTTATTAACCTCATTACAATTGTTCCTATAACACAAAACATTTTGATTTTCCTTCCAAAGTTTCTTAAATTACTTTAACTTGTTAGGTTAAATGGGTTCCTAAAAAACTAATTTTCAAAAGGAAAACATAAAAATAAAATGGTGGACGATAGACGCCATTTCGTCCAAATCCAACAAATGAAATACCCATCGTAACTCAGGAAAAAACAAACTGGTAACTAAAAAATGTCAAAGTTTGGTCTTAAAAGTTAAGAGCACGAATTCAGAAAGGCAAACGTATTTTTTTCGCTGATTAGTTTTACATTCGAGAACTTACAAATTTTTAGTATTATACAATTTTGTTCTGAAGTTTATCGTGTCGTTGTCCTTTATTAAATATGTTTGTCTCTCCCTTACCAACGGAAAGCCCCCATTTACCTTTTTCAGCTCAAGTTCAGACCATTTGTTCTTATAGTGGGCTATGGCTATAAAGGCAAGTTACTTACCGGACAGTAGTCAGTAGTGTAAATGAAGCTTAAGTCAGTATCTTTAATCCAACTCTTAAACAAAAAGAATATATTTTTATTAGTTTTTTTTTTAAAACCCATCTTTTTGCAGAATATTTTTTCTCTCTTTCGGGCGATTTGCGACCTTGGTCTATCGCAATGTCTCTCGCCAGAGGTCCCGGCCGCGTGCCGATGTCCTTCAATTTTGCTCCCAATTCTCTTCGCGTCCTGGTCAACGCCGCCTTGCCATATGTGGTTTGGTTTTCCTCATCGCCTTGTTGTTATAAACCTACCATGGAAGACTTTCCGAGCCGGGGAATATTTTCTGCATTATCTAAAATACAGTACAGCATTTTTTAAAAATATAAAATATCTTGGTGAGACGTAGAATTGTTTTTTTAGAATTATTTTTTTAAACACAGCAAGTAGGGTATTGTGGCATGATTGCTGCCTTACTTGTAGTATCAGATTTGAACAGTAGACGATATAGCGTTCCTGTGATCGCCGACGATTTAGTGCTATGGCACATGTTTTTCCCTTCTATGAATGGTGGTTTGCAGTAAGTGATGGTAAAAGGGATCTGGTCCCTCAATTCATTTCCCCTATGGGCAACAAGCAAGGTGCAACAGAAAGCGGCTGCTTCTTTTTGAACAGAAGGCAATTTCGAATTTAGGGTTCTTTGGAAGTGGCGAAGACAGAGTGAACTTAGTACTCGGAGCGGCAACATCTTTGGTGCTAAGTCATGTTTAACTCAAATGAATAAATGAAATAAAAGCAATTTTTATTGGTGATCACGGTTTTGAAATAATTTAAAGTTATTAAATGTCCGGGAAATTAATTCAGAGCGCGAAACGAAAACGCGAATCCTCGCCGATTGCCGGATCGTCATCAGAAATTGCGTCTTCAGAAGGCGAAATTGTGCCGGGCCCGAGCTCTGCGAAACGGGAGAAGATCGTTGAAGGCGATGAGAAATCAGCAGCGGAGGTGCCGAATCCAGATAGTCGACGAAATGAGTTTTTAGCGGAGGCGTTAAACAGGATTATCGAATTGCAGAATGAATTACAGGATTACGAGACCGATAGCGATGACTCCCTCTCGGATATGTCAGAGTGCTCTCCCTCAATTCTTGGATATGATGTTGGTGCCCTTGGATTTGCGATGTGTGCTCGGGAGACTTTGCTATTCCTTCAGTCGGAAGGGGTTCCTCCCGAAAGTCCTTTGTATCAGGCGATTAAAAATCGGTTAGTCGCTAAATGCAATGGATTACCATTGAACTAAAAACGCCAAAACCGGATATATTTTCTAGCTGTTTTATTCTAGTCATTGTATATTTTAATATCAAAGTTTCAAATCTAGTCAGTAGTATTTTACTTTTATATTATATTGAAAATTGAAATAAAATAAGTTAAAGCATAGAAACATTCTTGTAAAGGTATTTTTATTTGAGTATTTTTGCTATAAATCTAAATACATGTTGAATTTCTATAAATCTACGATGGCAATTTTTGACTAGTGAGTAAAATTAATGCAAAAAACACAAAACATTTATAAAAATTATTTTAAATACAATTGCACAAGAAAAACATATTTATAAATTTATTGCGATATATTCACGTTGCGCGGCTCTGAAACTTCTGGATCTGCCCGATATCTTAAACTGCAGCCTGTAAATGCAGCTAACCAAATTTCCTTTTCATCAATGTTTTGGGATTTACCATTTGATTTTGCAATGTCGAGTAGACGGTGGTAGACTTCCAGCGCCATCTGTTTTCTGTTTGTTTGAGTTGTAAAACTTTCAGTAAGCGGGTGCTGCTCTTTGATTAGGTCGAAAGAGTCCTCTGTTGGTATCATCTAGAAGTATATTTAGAAAAAAAAGCTTTAGATGAGTTCGAAAGTGATTTTGCTGAAAATTATGAAAATCTATTTTTGACCGACTTCTATGTATGTGGAACATGTTTATTTTAGTTAAGTAAACAATTTTTATACCCGTATGGTGAAACCAAAGGGTATATTAGATTTGCCTTACCGTTTGTAACGCCAAGATCCCGTCATCACACAAAAAAATGAATTACACCATTGTGTTTAGAATGATAAAAATAATTAATTTCTGCATGTCCGTCCGTCTGTCTGTCCGTCTGTCTGTCTGTCTGTCTGTCTGTCTGTCCGTCTGTCTGTCCGTCTGTCTGTCTGTGGCGCGGATTGCGGGCGCACGGATTGAGCTAGAGACTTGAAATTTTGCACAGATCCGTTTTTCGTAAAATGTGAGGCTAAGTTCGTTAATGGGCAAAAATGGACCATTAGGGGGGGTACCCCCCATACGAACGAAAACATTTTTTGCGAATATCTCAAAAACAGTGCATTTTATCAAAAAAGTGTAGGAACAAAAGTTATTTAGGATATGATTCTACATAAAACTCCCATACATCAAAATCCAATTGGAACAAGTTTTAAAAAAATCTTATTGGAATATTTGACTTCAAAGTGGAATTTTGATACAACTGTTTGTCGTTCACTTAAATCACCATACGGGTTTTCAATAATTGCCAGATTGGCAATTATAGCTTTTGTTATGTTTTTTTTATTAAAAATGGTTTTATTTCCAATAAAAATTTCTAACACCTTTTTTTCTCTCTGATTTTTATAATACAATACTTTGACAATGTTTTATCGTTAACTATAGAATTTTACAAAATTTGATTACAGTAAAAATCAGTAAAAATTTGTCTCTACTCAAGTATTTTGTCTATCTGTTCTGTTTTATGGTAGGATAACATATGGGTACTTTCGCTGCGCAGTAGATAGTCATGATAAAAATGCCTTTTTATCATGACTATCCACATTTAATTTATTAATAAGATTTATGGGTAAATTTGAAAAAAAAACTTAATTTTTTAATAAAAATTTATCTGTTTTTTTGTCCGCTTTACGCATCTTAAAATCGAGATTATATAAAATTAGGGGGGAGGATGTAAATTTAAACATATACATAAGTGTAGATATATCATTATAAAAATAACAATCAATAGAACAATCGAATAATATTTAATCAGTGAGAGGACACAGAAACCGTATTAGCAGTGGTATGATTGAGAAAACAATTTTGCTAGCAATGGTGATAGGAATAATAGTTAAAACCAATTCAGACTAATGCTACATTTACACGAATGACAAATTTGTCATTTTTTTCTTGTCATTATGTTAATTCCCGTGTAAATGGCATAATTTTTGTAATTTTTTCTGTCAGAAAATGTCAATCTCTCATAAAAGAATGAACTTGTCCATTCTTTTATGCCAGATTGCCATTCGTGCAAACGCAATATTAGTTATGACAACTTTAGTATTCAACTTTTGTCATAACTAATATTGCGTTTGTACGAATGACAATCTGGCATAAAAGAATGGAGCAGTTCATTCTTTTATGAGAGATTGACATTTTCTGACAGAAATAATTACAAAAATTATGCCATTTACACGGGAATTAACATAATGACAAGAAAAAAATGACAAATTTGTCATTCGTGTAAATGTAGCATAATGATTGCGATTACGATCGAAACTTCTCGACCAATGAGATCAAAGAGCCTGTTCACATTGGTTGAAATAGTCCGACTAAATAGGACGGATGAAAAATTGCTCGTGTTCGCATTGAGACCAGTGTTGCCATTTTGACCGTTTTCCGGTCAGATTTGACCGGATTTTGTCCACTTTGACAGGAGAAAAAATGAAAATCCGGTCGACCGGATTTTTAACCGCAACTGAATGTGTTTTCGACCTTTTTTAACAGTTTTTCAATTGGGAAAGAAATAACATATTTTCAACATTATCAATTTTCACAAAAAGAATGTTCACAAATTGAACGCACCCTTTGTAATTTATAAGTGGAAATTGGGACTTTTCGGGTTAATGCAATAATTCGGGTACATATGTTATATGTAAGTTATAATAATATTTCTGGAGATCTATTGGGGATGTGAATTAATTCGTAGCGTTTTACAAAAGATGACGTAACTATTTTTCTATTCATTTTTCCCATTTTCTGAATATTTATTGGAAAAGTACTTTCACTGATCGTTAATTTGTAGTATTTATCATTTAGTTGAAGTGAAAAAGAAGATGCTTTCTACTTCATCAAATATGTCGAATTATGTACCGAATTATTGGAAAGTTCGACTTCGAAGTCGAATTTGGCTACAACTGCTCGAATTAAGATACGAATATCACCATACGGGTTTTCAATAATTGCCAGATTGGCAATTATAGCTTTTGTTATGTTTAATTTCTAGGTTATTGTGATCAGAAATGTCGTTTGCGTGGCTTTGACCGATGTTTTGGCCGGATCTAACACGCTAAAACTTTTGACCGTTTTTTCTGACAGGATTCAACAGAAAAAAATCCTGTCAAACGGTCAAATTTGACCGGATTCATATTTTTGAGTTGGCAACAGTGATTGAGACTATTTCAACCAGTAGCTGTGAGCAATCAGACTAGCGTGAAACATTTGGGAAACGGAACATTTCAAGTAATACGTGGCTGCCTTTTGCTCTGCGACGTGTTGCATCGACGACGACCGAAACAATAATGACAATGGAACACGTTCAGTGTGGCAGCCAACCAATCAGAGCACGACAGGCGGAACTCTGAGAATGGAGTGTTTAGTTTTGAGGATGATTTTCCTATCAGCAGTCCCACTTCCTCACCTTGCCCTAATGTTGCCAGTTTCTGTCCTATTTAGGCGGACTATTTCAACCAATGTAAACAGGCTCAAAGCGTTCAATGATAGGGACAGGAAAGCTTTGATCTCATTGGTCAAGGAAGTATACTCTTACCAAAAAAAAGTGATAAAAAAGAATTTTTGTGTGCGTGGAGTTTTGAAAGATCGATTAAGGGCAGTATGTGTTCTTCAAAACTTAATATAAACGTAGGCAGATTTTTTTTTTAAAACTGCGCCGCAGTAAACTTTTGTGAAATTGTGTTAAATATCGCAGGCAACAAAATTTTATACGGTGAGCTGCATGCGGATTGGCCAAACATGTTTTAGACGCTAGAATTTTTCTTGAATTTAGAAGCTGGGTTTTCTGCAAAAAAACAAATTTTCAGCCAAATATAAAAATTCATGCAGTTAAGGATTAAGAGCACAGTTTGTTGGTGAATTGTAAACTGTTATCAAATAACTGTTCTATTGATTTTTATTCACACTAGAACTACCAACCAAACCCCTTAAAATGACGGATTTGATATTTTAAACGCCAATTCCTAGAAAATAAAAGAACTTTTTTTCAGAAATTTTTGATGACTTTTATCTGATAAAAATACACAATACATTTTCTTCCGCAATCCTATCGTTTTCTACAGAAAACATATAATAATTTTAAAGCTACAGTCAAAATTTGAACTCAATCGGTTAACAACTGTAGGAGAAGTTGGTTCAGCCGGGGAACAGGCTTTTTCAGGAGAGGTCTGTTTGGATGAACTTGATATTTAAAAAAAATACAATTTTTTGAACAGTTTAAGACATTCCAGCTATCTATAGGAACAAACCGCATCAAAATCGGTCAGGTAGTTCTCCAGTTAAGGCATTTTAAACATGTCCGTAAATTTGACTGGTTTTAGGAGAAATAGGTATACTCAAAATTCTGCTAGTTCTAGAGTTTAATTACGCAAGAAATATTTTAACGAAAGGTACAACTGGAATTGATTTATATAATACTAAGTTCACACCGACGCAAAATCACGTAATTTTGCGAAATGATTTAAATCTTAGACCAAAGTGTTCACACAGAGGTTAAGGTAATTCTGTTTGACATTTCAACTACAGGATTGCTATGAATTTTAGTGTAGGATTGCTATGAATTTTAGTAATATGATGAATAATATAATTCAAAACATCGATGAAATATGTACAAACAGAATTAGACACTTTAGACTAAAATGAAAATTATCTGTAATGAAAATAAACAATTATTTTCCATTTCATATCTAATCGCATCATAAACATGTCCATTTATATTTTTTTTCAGACCACAGGTTTACTAATATATCCTCTTCGCGTGCGGAACACGGCTTCTTTTTCTTATATCTCCATCGTTCCAATCCAGCACAAATGTCAAAACTGATGTACTCAAGAGAGCTGAATGAGTGATGCAGGGTTGTCTCCATTGGTTTTGCTTGATTTCGTTCGTAATTTTGTGGAAATTGCATACTTTTAGTGATTTTGAAAACAGGTTAATGTACTGGAAATCTCGTGATTTCGAGGAAGATTTCGTTCAAAAATCTTCAAAATTACGTAATTTTGCGTCGGTGTTAACATAGTATTAGAGATTTTATAGATTTTTTGCGTAGTTGTAAGCGGTAAACTTATTTTATTATGTTTGAAAATTGTTAGATGTGTATAAAATTTAATAATCCCATTAATTAAAGATTCATTTTGTTTCGGTAAATTCTAACATAAATCATAATTCAATGTAGATGATATAAAATATTAAATATTGTTGTCGGCTTTTAATTTCGTATAGATTTGTTGAGAGGTGTTACTTTTGACTTTAAGAAAGTTTGTTTATTCATTTACTTATATTTTTAGCAAGATGAATAAGTGGGTCGACTCTGTTGACTTTCGGGACAAAATTTCACATTATTCGACGTTGTTTTTAGGAAATAGCAAGCAATATTTTTTATGGGTCAAGGAGAAATTAATGGTACCGAAGTTTATAACTATACCTCTGGCAGATCATATTTTTTTCTTACATTGAACGCCCTTTTGCGATGTGCTCCACTAAAGGTATTTATGAGCCAAAATTATGACTATTATGAAAAATATTCGTTATTGATATATTTTCTATGGTAGATGCTTATTCAATTTTATTACTCCATATTGAAATCATTTTTGTTAAGATTCCAATGTAAATAAATGTGATAATAGAAGAAACAAGCGGCGAAAAAAATTGTTACAATACAGGTTTTTTGTAGTCCAAATACAACCTTTTGCAAATCAAATTCCGCTTATTACGGACCAATTTCAATTTTTGGTCAAATTCATCAAATAAACATTACAGGCCCTATCACAGAATCCGATACGAATGGTTCGGATCGTAAACCCAATGTTGTTGTTAGTGTTTTATACCAACAACAACATTGAGTTTACGATCCGAACCATTCGTATCGGATTCTGTGATAGGCCCTTACAAAAGCTATAATTGCCAATCTGGCAATTATTGAAGACCCGTATGGTGATATGGCATTGTTCGAACTTTAAGTGAACGGCGAACAGTTGTATCAAAATTTCAGTTTAAAGTCAAACTTTCCAATAAGATTTTTTAAAATTAATTCCAATCGGATTTTGATGTATGGGAGTTTTATGTAGAATCATATCCTAAATAACTTTTGTTCTTGGACTTTTTTGATAAGATGCACCGTTTTTGAGATATTTACAAAAAACGTTTTCGTTCGTATGAGGGGTACCCCCCTAATGGTCCATTTTTGCCCACTAACGTACTTGGCCTCGCATTTCACGAAAAACGGACCTACGCAAAATTTCAAGTGTGTAGCTCAATCCGTGCGCCCGCAATCCGCGCTACAGACAGACAGACGGTCGGACAGACAGACGGACGGACAGACAGACGGACAGACGGACGGACATGCTAAATTCAATTTTTTTTATCATTCTAAACACACTGGTGTAATTCATTTTTGTGTGTGATGACGGGATCTTGGCGTTACAAACGGTAAGGCAAATCTAATATACCCTTTGGTTTCACCATACGGGTGTAAAAATATAAAAGATCTAGTAATTTGTTCTTACAATTAGTGATAAATTAAGAAAAAACTACTAAATTGATGTGTAAAAAGTCAGAATTTTGGAATTTTTTAAACGTAAAAAAATGTTTGTTTACAAAAAAAAATTAAAAAGGCGAAAAAATGTTTTTTCAAAACTAGCGTTTTTTCGAAATTGTGCAAACAATTTCGGATAGATGAATTTAAATACAGAATTTGTGTTGTGTGGCGAAAGCAATGGAAACAAAAATTGATTATTAATAAAAATTTAATTGGCAAATTAAAATTTCACAATCGCAACATGGAACTATGTTGTTTTATTTAAAACAATTAATATTCAATTAACATTCTGAATTAATATCGATTTAAACTCACCTCAAATAATTTGTTGTATGAAAATCTCAGAATACAGCCACAAAATGGGTGGATTTGATAAGAAAAATTCCGTTCTCAAGGGAATTTATCTTTGAAGCGCAACAAAAATTTATCTTAAACTTATGGCAGGCAAATCAAAATTTCATTTCGAATCAAATCTGTCACTCTTTAGCACAGGAAATAAAACAATAATAAAACCAACAACAAGAAATATCAGTGCGAAATTAATTGCAGTGACATGGAAACGACTTAAAAACAAAAACAGTCGCGTTGACAAACGAACCCCTAATGCCTGACCGGATTCAGAGCGGACTTCAGTTTGCAAAGCCTTCAGTATTCAAGTTCTGTTTATTTCTGTTACTTTGGGTGAGAAGGGATCGGGGCAAATTAAATCGAAAAACTTCTCTGTGTTGGTGTTTATTTATTCCGATTCTAACGGGTATTGTACGCAGAAAAATCGTAATCGTCATTGAAATGGATTTCCCTTTGCTATGACGTTTAGGGCACATGCGTTCCTTGCTTTTTCCAGCTGAGGGTGACTGCTGCACACATGCTGAGACTGCTGAAAGTCCATTCTATGCCTATTTGATGCCCTTAATTGAAAAAACGGCTTCACAGAGAGCATGCGTGTTTGTATTTATGATGACTACTACGTTCGTAACTCAGGGATTTATAAGAGAAGAACAACCGAAAGTGTGGATTGTGTTTAAATTGAAAAACACATGGCTTGGCTTGGCTACTGAATGAAAATAAAACGTTCTGGAAATCAATCTTGAGTTTAAGTATCGGCATAGCACCAATTCATTTTGCGCCCAAAGTACTAATAAACATATGCGGGCGGAGCGCAGAGAGAACGTAGTATACTGTGCTATAAGACATTAAAAGTGCGGATATGTTGCTGAGTTAATTCAAAAAAAAAACATACATATGTTGAACTTAGAGTTAAATAGATTTCTTATGAATGATATTTGATTGTAGGGTTTCTCCGGTTATTTGTTTGATAAAAGATTTTTATCCATTCTTTTATACCTACGAGTTTAGAATAGCACTGTCAATTGAAGAAAACAGCTACGAAGTAGTGGATTTGATTATCACGTGACATTACTATACCATATACACCAGATTTGTATCATTCTGAAGCCAAAAAAAATATCTTTAAAATTTATGTTTGCCTGCTGTCTGAATGTTTGTCCGGCATCACGGGACAATAGCTTAATAGCATACTATTTATTGACCTTTCCTTCGATACTCCTTCCCTGATACCTCTTGAACCACTGAAGGAGTTCGCATCCGGTTTCCATATTTAAAGGAGTGAGACCGTAAGGCAAATTTTCGTTCACTGATGTCTAACCCCTTCCTCTCTGTGTACCCCTCGTCTGCTATCTTCTGCAATTCTGAAACGATTTAGATCCGGTTTTCATTATTTGAAAGACGAGTTCTCAGGAAATATTTTCACCCACTAATATCAACCCCTTCCCTCTCTGTAAACCTCCTTACCAGCTATATTCCGTAAATCTTCTGCAAGGGCAGGGTTGGTCCAGGGGCAAACCCTCTATTATTATCTAGTTTTGTGTGAATATTTATTACGTTTTTTTATCTATCTATACATACAAAAACATTTGTCACGACTGACTGCCTCACACATAAACGCCCAGCTCAAGCCCCAAGTTACCCCCTGTAGAGGTGGCTCGACAAATATCCCTCTGGGGATTTCAGGATCGTTGATCACGAATCTACCGTCGAATTATTTGCACACACATAATGAAGTTCATCTCTAACGAAATTCGCTGTCCATAAATATGAATTAGATCTTTTACATTTGCGGTAGTGATATGAAATGGTATTTGTTTCTTGCTTCCAACGCTTCCAATAAAGTTACTCCTCGACTATGACTCTGCAACACTGGTCCTTCCAAAACAAATTTTCATAGCGAATAATATGAGAAGTAGCGATAAACGATAATGTTTGAGTTTCGTCTAGCTAAGAATGTTACGGGTGAAAAAAATGAAATTATTTAACTATTCTCGTATTGACAGACACGAAATAAAGCGTTGAATTGTATAATTCCAAACGAATTAGATCCAAATGATCGTTCTTAAAAATACTCAATAGTTGCCGTCGAAATCATCGCTCTTTTTTTTATTTTTTGTTACCCTTAGAGGAAAAAAATACTTGGCCGGAATTACTTCCAGATCGCCATTGTCTCATCGTACTTTACTGAAATACTGTTCACAGCTAAATATTATACTTTTTCAGTCGAAAATTATTGGTTTCCTTGTCAAAATATTGAAATTAAAAACGTCAAAAGCGCCGCCTGCGGTCAACATTAGGAGCGATTTTATGTAAACACTTGCCACCAGATGGACAATTACCCAACACAAAAAAATTTTCAGTTCGTTTTTGATCGAATTTGCACTTATGGAATTGGAATTTCAAAATTTGAAACGGATGTCTTGAAAAGATAACAACTTTTTTATAAATTTTAAGTGAGTCTGTTAGTTTGTGTACAAGATTTCTCAAAAACTAAGAGGTAGCCATGAAATTTAACTGGCGCGTTTGGTGTTATAATAGGACAATCCTATCAACTTTAGGTGGAAATCCGTTAACCAGAACTAATCAACATGGCAGCTTTGTAAAAATCGTAATTTCGTTTTTCGCGATTTACTCCAAAACTACGAATTTTTCAGTAATCTTATGTATGGCAAATGTTTGAGACATTAAAAATTTCCTACGTTTTTGTCTTTTAATAGAAATGCTTATCTCTAGAAGTTATTGAGATATACCGTTATTTCAAAAAAAAATAGTTTTTTGCGATTATTTAATTAAAATTGGGAATCTCGTTTGCATTCACACTGTAATAGTTGCTGAATGGCGCCCAGAACTCTTTTTAAAGTCAAATGTAAAAAGCCGACATAAATGTGATTAATATGGTCCCTCTCTCTCCTTATACATTTTCGAGATGTGACTGGAACTTCAGCAGGCGTGACGGGTAAATTTTGTTCTGCGACAATATCGACCAAGTTCTTGAGTAATAAGATTCTACCCCTAAACGACGAGCATTTGGCTTGCAAGTAGCCAGTGTTGTGCCGCGTAGTCTACGTGATGTGGACTACACCATTGTCTACGCGTAGACTATTACTGTAGACAATGGTCTATTCTCTACGCGTAGACAATGTAGACAATTGATAAAATAAAGGATAGCTGAGTTTCTTACAAACATTTCTAAAAAATAATTTACAAGTGCTTAGAAATTTGGTTTTATATTTGTTCTTTTATATGTGCCCTCTTAGTCGGCTTTCGGTAGTATTTTGCAAAAAAATTTGCGCTGCAGGTAAAAAGCGGAGCATTTGTGTTGGCCTTGATTAAATCAAAGCCCAGCTCTTTAAATGCTTTGTTTTTAAGCCTTCCTGCCATATTTCAAAAAAACACGATTTCACTGTGGTCACGTACTCACTGCATAAAACGATAGGAAATGAGGTTAGATTGATTCCCATACAAGCGAAAAAGACAATAAAGGCACGGCGCTGGTGTCGCTGAGGAGCCCAGTTAGCGAGTTTTCATATAAATTTAGCTCTTTAGGGACAACAGCGCCTCGCTATTTCTTGTAATTGGCCATTTCCTATATAGTATAGTATTAGATATATGACTCACTAATGACTTTGTTTTGACAGATATGAGAAAGTCTACATTGTCTACGCAAAGTCGACATTGTCTACGCCAATGTCTACATTGTCTACCCGAAATCTATTGTCTACGCTATTGTCTACACTGAAGTGTAGACAATTAAAGTCTACGCGTAGAGGAACAACACTGCAAGTAGCCCATCTTTGAATAGCTTCCACGATTTTTCCTATAGCGTCACAAAATACATTTGGATAACCATTGAATATCTGTTTTATTCGCTTTTTGTTGATTTTCCAAAATTTTAAACTTGGCTCTTAGCGGCACGCTCAAATTCATACGCGCTAAGCTTAATTACTTCGCTAATTTTAAGAGATGTTGACTGGAATTTTTGTATAAATATATTTAAAGAACTAGCTGTAAAGGGAGAAAACGAATTTTATCTCGTTTCCGCATTCAAAAAGGTTCTGTAAAGACTCATATGCTTTTGTCATTGTTTTTACAATCTTTTTAGGATAATTTGACGTCGCTGATTCCGAATCTGCAAGTGGTTTGGCCAAATTTTGGAGAAATGTTCAAAAAAAGATTTTTTTTTTCGAAAAAATTCCATATAAACTGAAAATTTTTATTCTTTGTGTTTGATGTTGCCGAGGGTATTTTAATGATTTTAGGGTAATTTGACACCGCTGAATCCGAAATTATACTAAAATTGCTGAATCTTTGGCAGCAAAATGGCGGTTGTGCAGTTATCATATCCCATTAAAATCATTTAAATCTGATAAGCATTTTTTTGCTTAATTTTCGACAAAAAAGGGTTTTTTTTTGTTTCAATAGATTAAGCAATAATATTCATATACGTTAGAAAACATTTTTTTTGAAATGTTCGTCCAGGGGCCTATTCCACACAGGTACAATTCTACAATTCACAAATTGTTAAATTGTATATTCACAATTACAAATCCAAAAAAAAAAACTGTTCCAGGAACTCACACATTTGTAAATATTTTTTCTTTACATTTTCACAATTTCGATTTATACAATTGTTTGTTCCCCAAAAAAGTTTAAGGCCACTTGTGAATTGATTTCTTTTTCTACAATTGTTACGACAGTTTTAGCCACAGTTGTTTGATTTCACTTAGTATAGAATTAAAATTATGGCTAAAAAAGAAGAAATTAAAAAAAGTATTTTATTTAAAATCAAAGAAAAAAAACGATTTTCTTTGGAGGGGGTGTTGAAATGAAACTCAATGAAATTGACCATTTAGTTTTGGATAAAATAGGAAAAGATTCTCCTATTATCCAAAGTTTAAATGTGACTGATTTTTGTTGCGTTTAAACGAAATTTTTCGTTGAATTCAAAAACAGAAGTTAAATTGAAATTCTGTGGTCACAAGTTATAAGGGCTTAAGTCGAATTTCTTGATTTTTCAGGAGCAGCATTTTATTATTTATGAAATTTTAACTGTCGGTGGCAAAAGGGTATCAAACCGAATTTAAACATCTATAACTACAAAATATTATGAAAAATAAGCGTTTTACGATTGGTTTAATCTGGTTTATTCAAACTTAATATTTTCAGAGAAATTAAGGATTATTTTACTTTAGCCACTATTTTAAAACTTTTTTATGTCTTAGAAATGGCTACAATCAATGGCTAAAGTCAAGTTAAGTCCCTAAAAACCTATACCCCGATTTGAAAAAGAGGCCAAAACATACTTTAGCCTGCTCGTTTGGGAAAAGTTAAAAACGAAGAATGAACTAACTCGACTTAAGCCACTATTCCACGTGCAAAGACGATCAAATTAATGCAGCTTCGCGCCCATAAGAGTGGATTAAGTCTATACAAAAAAATATGGCATCTGACTTTAGCCGTTCTTCCAAATGCAACTTGGAATTTTTTTGACTTTAGCCGTTTGGTGTAGTAGCCTATAACGGTCAAAAATGGTCGTAGAAACTAACGGGTTAGTGCAACTTAGAGCATTTTGAAAGGAGAACACGATTTTGTAAAAACATTGAAAACGGCTAAAGTCGAGTTAAGCCCTTATAACTTGTGACCACAGAATTTATTCTTGGACGATAAATTCTTCTGTGACGAGTTGCTAATTGCATATTAGCTTCATTTTCGCTACTATTACTACTGTCCGTATTCATTTTTTATCCACTTGTGATTACTTTTAGAGGCGTTTGAACACTGGTAAATATTTCTAACAATTGTAGTTCAATTTCAGCAAAGAAATGTCTTTGTGGAACGGTATTGGACTACAAGTGGTATTTTTTCTCACAATTTTCCAAAAAAACCACTTGTAATTGTAAGCTTGCCGAAATGTGTTGAGGAACAGAAAATAAAGACTTGTGAAAACATTTCGGATTGTAAAATTACTCCGAATTTGTATTTGTGATTTAAAAATTGTATTTTAAGAAATGAAAATGTGCTTACAAGTCCTACAATTTGTGAAAAATAGCTACAAATACAAGACTTGTACTTTTGTGGAATAGGCCCCAGGTCGTATTTTGTTTTCTACAGGAAAACCGGATTTATTAATATCCCAAAAAGCGATTGTGGGTTATAACAAACCCCTTTGATGGTATTACATTTAATAACAAATAAAATAAAAGTATTAACTTGAAATTTTTACCTTTTTGTACATAAAATTCCGTGTTCCTTTTTATCTATCCTACCGCTTTCCTCTCCAATCATTTTATACCGGATTTATGCAAAATATTTAATCTCAAAAATCGTATCATAGAGAGTTTATATTTAATAAACGGTTTTGAGTAGAATTTTTTAAAGAGATTTTTTTATAGAATTGTATTTAATGGCTAAAGGTTTTATTAATATTACTTCTGGAATTTATTTTTGTTTTCAAAATATTAAAATTGATTGAAAAAATATCAATCTAACATATTTATGATACTTAAAAAATCCGAAAAGAAGAGAGAGTCATTTTTTCCAAGTATAAGCAACTGAAATTCGTTACCTTTGATAACATGTTTCCATTAAGTAAGCCCAGAATTAAATAAAAAAAAAACACAAAAAATATCCTTTGATTGAAGAATATATTTCAATTTCCAAACATCTTAAGGGAAATCCCTCTGGACACTTGGAAAATGTTTGTAAACACAAAACAATAGAATCTGTTTCTTAGGTGAATTAAATCGATCTTGAGCACACAGAAAACCATAATAAGAGCTAAACAAAAGTAAAACAAAGAGAATGCTATGTTTTATTATATTTCGGTAAACCAATGTACGGATTCAAGATACACAGTTGATACGTGGATATAATCTGTATAAGATTCCACAGTTATTTAATATTAAGGTATTCTGAGAGTGCGTATATGTTTAAGGATGTTTCGGTTTATTTCTCGACCAAGATATTTACATGAATAAAACGAAAACAATTAATTTGCTAAGAAGTCATTTTCGTTGTCCTTTCTGTCTTAAGATGAACAGTAAAAGGATAAAAAAAGTTACTGAAATCCTTTTGTCTCAACAAACCTGAGGACAATAGAAAGTCAAAGGATCCCTTTGTGGCAGATACACTTAATTACCCAAAAGCGTTCCTAAGTGAATGAATAGAACAGTTGTTAATTCATACAGAATACAGGCGGACATTCATTTTTGTGCACGCAATATAAGAGCCTTTTTTTGGGTAATTTGGAGTCGCTGAATCTGAATCTGAGATATGAAGTGTAACGCAGAAATTAGTCTGCGTTATTTAAAATTTGGAAATCAAAAATTTCTTCCATCATATTTAAAACAAATTGATATTTTTTTTAAATAAGCTTTTAAAGCAGTGGCTATCAAGCTTTTTGGTTCACGGTATCCTTCAAAGACGCGCAACGTCCCACGGCCCCTGACTTACATATCTTTAAAATTTAAAACCAAAGTACTAAATTCTTAAACTTAAATTATGATGCTTTAAACGGGTTGGCTGTTAATAATAAACGTATGATGCTTTAAACAATGCTTTAAACGTGAAGGTGAAGGCCTAATGTCGGCTTTCTGTTTTTTTATTTGATTTTTTCTGAAAATGTGTTTCCAAATTATGTTTAGAAAATTGTGAGGTAGCAACTTCATTAAATAGTCAGAGAATACAGAAGGCAAAGTGGAAAATAATCCAATTAAACATTACAGCCATGTTCAAAAGTGTTAGGCACAATTTCAAAATCAATTTTTTCCTGTTTACGTGTATATAATATGATAGTGAAACAATGTGATTTTAAGAATATCAAAATTTATTTATCTGACTAATATTAGGTGGGCCCACCCCTAGCCCTTTTTACAGCAGCGAGTCTTTTCGGCATTGTCGCTACAAGCCTATTTTCGTGTCGTCACTTATAAAATCCCATTCCTCCTGAATAGCCCTTTTCAGGGGGTGCCGGTCAATTCATCGTAAACAATTTATCGTGAGACAATTTATCGTGAACAATTTATCGTAAAACAATTTATCGTAAGAACAATTTATCGTAAGAACAATTTATCGTAAGAACAATTTATCGTAAGACAATTTATCGTAAGAACAATTTATCGTAAGACAATTTATCGTAAGAACAATTTATCGTAAGACAATTTATCGTAAGAACAAGATTATTGTGGGAAGTGTTGGGGAGATGGGTCGGGTGGATGATGGGTTGGGTGGGTGATGGGTTGGGGGGGGGGGGGGCGGGGGAAGGGGTAAGGGGTGGGGGAAGGGGGGGGGGGGGGGTCGGAAGGGGGGGGGGGTCGGAAGGGGAAGGCGGAAGGGGGAAGGGGGAAGGGGGAAGGGGGAAGGGGGAAGGGGCAAAGGGCAAGGGGGAAGGGGGAAGGGGGAAGGGGGGAGGGGTAGGGGGGAGGGGGGGGGGGAGTTGTGGAGGGGTGGGGGAGGGGGAAGGGGGAGTTGTGGAGTGGTAAGGGGGAGGGGGAAGGGGGAGTTGTGGAGTGGTAAGGGGGAGGGGGAAGGGGGAGTTGTGGAGTGGTAAGGGGGAGGGGGAAGGGGGAGTTGTGGAGTGGGAAGGGGGGGGGAGGGGGGGTGGGGGAAGGGGGAGGGGGAAGGGGGAGTTGTGGAGGGGTGGGGGAGGGGGAAGGGGGAGTTGTGGAGGGGCGGGGAGGGGGAAGGGGGAGTTGGGGTGGGTAGGGGGGAGGGGGGATAAATTAATGATGTTTCGTCTCACACACACACACACATACACATACACATACACACACACACACATACACACACACACACACACACACACACACACACACACACACACACACACATATATATATATATATATATGTATATATATATATATAATATATATATGTAATATATTATATATATATATGTAAGAACAATTATATAATATATATATATAATATATATATATGTAAGAACAATTTATCGTAAGGAATATTATTTTTACAAATTCGGGCGCCCGGGCGCCCGGGCGCCCGAATTTGTAAAAATAATATTCCTTACGATAAATTGTCTTACGATAAATTGTTCTTACGATAAATTGTCTTACGATAAATTGTTCTTACGATAAATTGTCTTACGATAAATTGTTCTTACGATAAATTGTTCTTACGATAAATTGTTCTTACGATAAATTGTTCTTACGATAAATTGTTCACGATAAATTGTTTTACGATAAATTGTTCACGATAAATTGTCCGCGAATCCTTTTCAGGGTATCTTCTGATGTTATTTTTGTGTTTCCGGATATTTTTCTTCAAAATACTCCACAATTGCTCTATCAAAATCTATGATTTCTTTGTAAAAAATGGGGGTACCTAACACTTTTGAACATGGCTGTACGAGTAAAGAGCACATATCATAATCATAGGTAGCAAATACTAGAGCAAATAGCACAGCTATATATGCTTGTAACCAAAAAATATGTAAACAAAACCACCACAGCTGATCGATATTTTTTTACAAACAGCATTGCCAAGTCCGATTTTGTTATTGTTGACTTTATATTTGACAGGCATGAAATTGAATAATTGAAATCCGTTTTGATCATAATCTATACTAATTATATAAAGAGGTAAAGTTTGTTTGTTTGTTTGTTTGTTTGTTTGTTTGTGCAGGGTAATCTCTGGAACCACTGATCCGATTCTGAAAATTCTTTCACTGATAGAAAGCTACACTATTCCCGAGTGTTATAGGCTACTTTTTATTGACCTCCCCCCTCTCCTTTGGTACCCCTTCCCTGATAACTTTCGAACCGTTCAACCGATTGGGGTGCGGCTTTCATTAATATAGAAGTCATTCCTCAAGGAAATTTTTCGCCCACTAATATCTACCCTCCCTCCTCTCAGTAAACCCCCTCGCCTGCTATCTTCTACAACAATGAGAGATTCGGATTCGGTTTTCTCCTTTAGGAAGGTCAGCCCTTAGGGAGATTTTTCGCCAACTAATATCTACCCTCCCTTCTCTCAGTAAATCCCCTCGCCTGCTATCTTCTACAACTATGAGAGATTCGGATTCGGTTTTCTCCTTTAGGAAGGTCAGCCCTTAGGGAGATTTTTCGCCCACTAATATCTACCCTCCCTCCTCTCAGTAAACCCCCTCGCCTGCTATCTTCTACAACAATGAGAGATTCGGATTCGGTTTTCTCCTTTAGGAAGGTCAGCCCTTAGGGAGATTTTTCGCCCACTAATATCTACCCTCCCTCCTCTCAGTAAACCCCCTCGCCTGCTACCTTCTACAACAATGAGAGATTCGGATTCGGTTTTCTCCTTTAGGAAGGTCAGCCCTTAGGGAGATTTTTCGCCCACTAATATCTACCCCCCCCCCAGGGTAAGGGGTAGGGGAAGGAGAAGGAGAAGGGGAAGGGGAAGGGGAAGGGGAAGGGAAGGGAAGGGGAAGGGGAAGGGAAGGGGAAGGGGAAGGGGAAGGGGAAGGGGAAGGGGAAGGGAAGGGAAGGGGAAGGGGAAGGGGAAGGGGAAGGGGAAGGGGAAGGGGAAGGGGAAGGGGAAGGGGAAGGGGAAGGGGAAGGGGAAGGGAAAGGGAAAGGGAAAGGGAAAGGGAAAGGGAAAGGGAAAGGGAAAGGGAAAGGGAAAGGGAAAGGGAAAGGGAAAGGGAAAGGGAAAGGGAAAGGGAAAGGGAAAGGGAAAGGGAAAGGGAAAGGGAAAGGGAAAGGGAAAGGGAAAGGGAAAGGGAAAGGGAAAGGGAAAGGGAAAGGGAAAGGGAAAGGGAAAGGGAAAGGGAAAGGGAAAGGGAAAGGGAAAGGGAAAGGGAAAGGGAAAGGGAAAGGGAAAGGGAAAGGGAAAGGGAAAGGGAAAGGGAAAGGGAAAGGGAAAGGGAAAGGGAAAGGGAAAGGGAAAGGGAAAGGGAAAGGGAAAGGGAAAGGGAAAGGGAAAGGGAAAGGGAAAGGGAAAGGGAAAGGGAAAGGGAAAGGGAAAGGGAAAGGGAAAGGGAAAGGGAAAGGGAAAGGGAAAGGGAAAGGGAAAGGGAAAGGGAAAGGGAAAGGGAAAGGGAAAGGGAAAGGGAAAGGGAAAGGGAAAGGGAAAGGGAAAGGGAAAGGGAAAGGGAAAGGGAAAGGGAAAGGGAAAGGGAAAGGGAAAGGGAAAGGGAAAGGGAAAGGGAAAGGGAAAGGGAAAGGGAAAGGGAAAGGGAAAGGGAAAGGGAAAGGGAAAGGGGAAGGGGAAGGGGAAGGGGAAGGGGAAGGGGAAGGGGAAGGGGAAAGGGAAAGGGAAAGGGAAAGGGAAAGGGAAAGGGAAAGGGAAAGGGAAAGGGGGGAAGGAAGAAGTGGTAGGAGGGTGGTAGGTAGAGGGAGGAAGTGGAGAGAGGAGGGGATAAATTACTGATGTTTCGTCATACATTGCAATATATACATATCTATATATATAAAAATGGATGTTTGTCTATTTGTCTGTCTGTCTGAGATTACAAAACTCAAAAACTACTGGACCGATTTTTACGCGGTTTTTTGCAAAATGATCTGTGTTGCCAGAAGCAGGTTTTTAGCTATGTTAGATTTTTAAAATTCGAGAGAGAAGGTCCTGTAATGATAACGCAAATGTCCTTTTTCCAATTTTTCTTGAAACAATTGACACTAGGGGGTTTTCGAGGTCGCTGATCGCGAATCCAGTGTTCGATTTTTCAAATGCTAAACGGAAGGTCCTGTAAAGATAACGGAAATGTCCTTTTTCCAATTTTTCTCGCAAAAATCGGCTTTGGGAGGTTTTCAGGGTTGCTTATCACGAATCTGAAGTTGGAATTTCAAAATTCGAAACGGAAGGTCCTGTAAGGATAACATTTTTTCCCAAAACTTTTTAAGTTATCTATGGTTTTTTGGCATTCTAAAAGTTATACAAAAAACTTTTAGCTGCCAACGAAGGGTCTGCTAGTTTCTTATAAAGGTACAAACATTCATTTTAGGTTGAAAACTTGAGTTACTCAATTTAAATGATCAAGAAATAGTTGAAATGCATTTGATATCAAGTTTTTGGGTCTGTCAAAAACATTTTACAAACGGCGTTATTGTAATTTCAAATAAACAACGACGGTTGACAAAAAATACACTACCAGTTTTGTCTGAATTTCTAGTTTTCTATATTCAAACGAATATAATTTTTAAGAATAAAATACATTTCTCATCTAGATCATCTGGTAACGCCGTTGCATCTGTCATTTTTGACACTATATTTTTTACTCTCTTTCACATTTAAGCACTTCAAACAAGAAAAAGAAGCATAAAACTAATTAAAACTAATTTTGGTATTTTTCCTTGTCTTCACACTGCCCTAATACATTTGTGGCCAAATGAAATTATTCTTCAGTAGAAAATCTTCACTTCTTCATTAATACAAAATAATCTTCCATTCTGGATTCTTCACGATTTTATTAGCCTTAACCTCATAAAAGCAAATTAAATCTGACTAAATTCAGCAAGTCACAAAATTGCTTGAAAACTGTTCTTTTAGTGCTCACACACAGAGCTCGAATACGCCCGAAACACTGGTCACTTGAATACGCAACTCTTTTTCGAGCTATAAAAAAATCAAAGTCGAATACAAGTTCTCGGAGCGAGCAACTTTAGAACAAAACCAGCATGTCAGTTAAATACGCCATAGTTAACTAACTAAGGGTACGTTCTCGGTTTAAACCAGCTTCTGGCTTTATCGCTTCCCAGCCGCCGATTAAAATTATCACGAGTATGAATTGCCGCGTCCATAGTGAACCAGCTTCTCGCTTTCTCGCGCACCAGCTTTCCGGCGAGATTTACGCCGGTACTTATAACCAGCGTGATTCTAGCTGGTGATGGTCATAGTTAATCTCGCGCCTGTACCGCAGATACAATGGCACTTTCACAAAATGTTCACAAGGCCAACTAACGATGACAACTAACAACTGTCAAAACAGCCTTGTAGCTGGTTACCGGCGGCGTTAACAAGAATTCAAAATTGATTCCGGTAAAAGCTGGTAAACGCCGGCTGATTCTCATGAAAGTGAGAAGCCTGTTCACTATGGACGCGGAAATTCATACTCGTGTTAATTTTAATCGGCGGCTGGGAAGCGATGAAGCGAGAAGCTGGTTTTATGGACGTACCATAACCAGAGATGAAAATAAGAGTTATTTTTTCTCTCTTTATCTCTCCTTTCAAGTTTCACTCACGACTAATAACGTTTTCGCTGTGTGAAAAAATATCTCTGAAGGAGATGAGTTTTACTTGTGCGACGAAAAACTCAAGAAGAGAGATAAATATTTTCTGTAAATAAATATCAGTTCTAATGAGAGATAAATATTTCCTGAAAATAAATATCAGTTCTAATGAGAGATAAAATTTCCTGAAAATAAATATCAGTTCCAATGAGTTTTATTTCGCTGAGCTGACGAAAAACTCATTTGGCCGATTTTGTATGGTGTGGCTAGTGTACGATAAGAAATTATTATTTATTGTAAAGTAAATGAAAACGATATTTTTTTTTTACTTTGTATGAAACTTTTTTCTGGGGGGTGGTAGGGGGGGTGATTTCTTTTTTTGGAAAATAGTACGGAGCAAAATAAAATTAGGGAGGAAATTTCTGAACAGCACACGACTTTCTTATCGTTTACGATGTTTCTCGCTTTGTTTGATACGTGGTCTTTTTAATATTATGTTGGTTTTATGGGGTGGTGATGGGTGGATGATGGGTGGGATAGTATGGGGTGGGGTGAGGGGGGAAGGGGAGGTGGAGGGGGGGGGGATTTTTTTTCCAAAAAAATTTTTTTTAGGAAAATACTCTAGAGCAAAATAAAATTAGCGAGGAAATGTCTGAACAGCACACGACTTTCTTATACAAAGAAAATTTTTTTTTAGAGCAACATAAAATTCTTGAGGAAATTTCTGAACAGCACATGACTTTCTTATACAGAAAAATTTTTTTTTCAAGAAAATACCCTAGAGCAAAATAAAGTTAGCGAGGAAATGTCTGAACAGCACACGACTTTCTTATACAACAAAAAATCGATTCTTAAATATAAAAATACACTATTTTAAAGACACGGGTTTTTTATTTTGTATGTTGATTTGGATATAGAATGGGGCATTCAGGAACTAACTGAAAAATAAAATAAATTTACCTATGTTGGTGATACACTGAAACATATATTGGACGTGATGTCGTGCAATGAGTTGGGGAAACGGAGCGTCAAAGCGAAGCGCCATTTTAAATCGTCCCATAGTAAGCCACTGGTTTTACTTTTGAAGCATCGAAATGTAAAAGCTTACGCACGCCTTGACGCGTCATTGTGTTTTCGCTATCAAACAAACCAATTCAAACCCTGATTTCAGTGCGGTATTAATGTTTTACTATGTCATCTATGTCCCATTCATACAAATAAAAAACCCGTGTCTCTAAAATAGTGTATTTTTATATTTAAAAATCGATTTTAAGAAAGTCGTGTGCTGAAAAAAAAGACATTTCCTCGCTAATTTTATTTTGCTCTAGGGTATTTTCCTAAAAAAAAATTTTTTTTTGTATAAGAAAGTTGTGTGCTGTTCAGACATTTCCTCGCTAATTTTATTTTGCTCTAGGGTATTTTCCTGAAAAAAAAAATTTTTTTGTATAAGAAAGTCATGTGCTGTTCAGACATTTCCTCGCTAATTTTATTTCGCTCTAGGGTATTTTCCTGAAAAAAATGTTTTTTTGTATAAGAAAGTCGTGTGCTGTTCAGACATTTCCTCGCTAATTTTATTTTGCTCCGTACTATTTTCCAAAATAAAAAATTTTTTGGAAAAAAAATCCCCCCCCCCTCCACCTCCCCCTTCCCCTTCTCCCCTCACCCCACCCCCTACTAACCCACCCATCATCCACCCATCACCACCCCATAAAAGCAACATAATATTAAAAAGACCACGTATCAAAAAAAAGCGAGAAACATTGAATATAAGTTTTTGACGACACATAAATGAGTTTTATTTTGCTCAATATAAATATTCCTCTTTGAATAGAGTTTTTCAAGTCAAGGAGTTTTTCAAAAACTCATTGAGTATAAGTTTTTCACAACATTTTAAATCTCTTTAAAAAAGAGTTTTATTCTGCTCGGCAAAAATATTCCTCATCAAGACTGAGTTTTATTTTGCTCGACATAAATATTCCTCATCAGAAGTGAGTGTTATTCTGGTCGATATAAATATTCCTCATCAGAAGTGAGTCTTTATAAAAATTGAGAAATATTTTCATCTCTGACCATAACAAGTGGATCTCAATAAAAGCTTGTAAGAAGTAGAACTGGTTAACCAGTGCCAGATTCGTATTCAATGACCCCAAATTACACAAAAAAGGCTCTTATATTGCGTGCACACAGAAAAAAAATCTATTTTTGTCGGGCTATATAATATAATACAAATATGTGAACAATATAAGAAAATTCGTAATGTATGTTCTATAACTCCACCCAGAGAAATATTTTATCATATTGACAAAATTCCCGATTATGTGGACAAAAAATGTGTGAAAAAACGACTCTATAAGATAGTTTTACCATAGGGACAAAATTCTGTCATATGGACAAAATATTTCTTTGGTTGTATCGGCTCTTTCAACAAGGACATAACAATTTTGTATTTAAATAAAACAGAATAATTGAGATATCGGGCTGAAATTTATTCCAGGTGTAGTGGACATGTTACATTTAAGTATGAAATTCGATGTCGTTCATATGGCCACCGCGAGCATTGGACTGATTGATTCTTTGGAGCCAATTTTTCACCACTCTTCCACACATATCGGCCGGAACGTGGCAATTTCGCGTTCGATATTGTTCCTGAGCTCCTCTAACGTTGTTGGCTTGTTGGCATAAACCAACGACTTAACATAGCCCCATAAAAAGAAATCTAATGGCGTTAAAGCGCATAAGCGAGGTGGCCATTCGACCGGACCATCATTTCATTCATCATTTCATTTCATCATTTTCATTATCATTTCATCGGACTCAGAATTTCGGTAGTAAGTTTTAATAATTTCCAAACGTTCCTCGTTCGTGAACTTCACCATGATAAAAATGTAAACATTGACTGACGTTTTAGCGTTGCCAGATCATAAAAAAAGTAATAGGGTGCGTTTTTATTAAAATACAAAATTGTTATGTGCTTGTTGAAAGACCCGATAGAATTTCACTAATAGACACCTTACACGTTCAATATATTGAACAATATTTAAGCAAAAATATTGAAGCGAATCATACGATTTTCAATACCCTTCAATATATTGAAGCAAAAATAATGAACGTGTAAAGAGCAAAACAATTGGGCCGACACAACATTTATGGCGACATTTCAGATTTTAAACTCATAGCACCCTATGTTTCTGTATACAATCAATCCGACCAACTTTGCCCTCGTAAAAATTTGAATCGAATTTAACTTTTGTCGGTCAGTTCGCCGACAAAATTTCATGGTTGATTCAAAATGAAATCTTATGGGCACGTCACAGAATCTAAATTTCGTCACTTAAAGAAAGTATTAGAAAATATAGTTCGTATGCTGTGTTGCTTATACATTCACATTCCTTATATGTTATATGTGGGCTCACCGTCCAACTGCCAAAATCAAATGAAAAGCAAATGACAAAATGTGCGCAATTGTATGTGGGACACAACATTGTCGCCGTAATCTGTCGCCGTAAATGTTGTGTCAGGCCAATTGTATTCCGGCCTTAAGGCAGGTATAAAGATCACACTTCAAAGAACAGAAATATTCTTATAAATTTTAATGTCTCTAACTGAATTGTATCAGACATTTTTTTACCTTCCTACCTTATAAAGTTAAAAAAAATAAATCAAAGAACTGATTAAATTTAATTTCTTTATAAGTAGCAAAGTCTTAGACGATGTGAAGGACAAAATCCCGTTGTCACTTGGGAATACCGTGATAAGATTTTGTTTTTTTTCTTTTATTTTTCAGTAACATATTTTTTTCTAATTTTCGTCCTTTTTCTTGATTTACGGGATGAATTTTAATGAGTCGCAAAGGGGCGAATGTAAATATTCTAAATTATTTAAGAGCATCTCTGGGGCGATTGAAGAAAAAAAATTGTTTTTAGATTCTAGCCCTTTTTGGGAGTGAAAACAAAGGTGTCATTAAAGGTTTCGCCATTTATTATTATTTTTCTACTGAAAAGGAAGGAAATAATTAATGTAAAAATGATTTAAAGCAGAACATTAGTTAGTTTCATATTTTAAACGTACTTGATTTTTGTGGGTCTTTAATTGAACTATTATTGGTGCTTGAATCGAAATTAAATTTTTAAACATCAAATTGCGTATTTTGCAGAGATAATCTAGATTTTTAGGACCAAAAGTTTTTATTATCGACTAGGTTTAGAGTCTGGCACTTTTTTTACGTTAACCCTTTCAGGGGCAATATAAAAATGAATGGAAATAAAACACTTTTTTCAGCGTATTTAATTTATATTATTTATTGAAAGAAAAAAATGAATAAAAAAAATTATATCCTTCAAGGATATTCTGTGAGAACATATGGTATATACTACAGGAACAAACTATCTACTTACCAATAAAAACAGTTGTTTTGATAAAAATAAGAGGTATCTCCCATAAAAAATTGATATATTTTAAATATATTTTATATAAATAAATATATTTCAAAAAAAAATTAATCGAAAAAATTGTTTATTTTTTATACCATCGCCCCTGAAAGGGTTAATCTTTTGACCCGTCTTCGTGTCCAGTATCTTAAAAATATAAGTAATATGATTAGCAGTGGAATCGGTGGGTAACAAATGATATAGTAAAAATTTATGATATTTCAAAATGATCACTTTTAAAAGAGGCATAGCAAAAAGTGATCTTTTTTAATATCAGCCGAAAAAACATTAGTAGGGCTGACCGGAGTTAGTTGGCTATAGGGGTAAGTAGACTCATTGCGGTTAAGTCAACCACGGTTGAAAACAAACCTGCGTGAATTGGACTGTTTATTCAGTCGACTAACAGCTATCAGTGAACCAACGTCGTTAGACCACAGTGCTCTGGGAACGAACTGTGAGGGGGAAAAACGAAATTTCAAGCGTGTGAGTAATTTTTTTTCTTGTTAATTAAATTGTTTTGTAGCTTACACTTTCATTGTATTGAACTCGCCAGTGATTTCAAGTGAAAATTTATGTATGAGTTAACAAGTTAGTGAAGCATTTTCTGACCCATACTTTTTCATTTTTTTTCACGAGTGTGTTAAAAATAAAATAGCGGCTTGGGGCTAGTTGACTCACAGTATACTGGGGTTAAATGACTCGATATGAATTACCTATATTTTTTTGTTAATTAATTTTATTTTTTTAATTAGATGAAATTTACACCCCGATTGCGAGTGTCGTGTTGTTTTCGACAAGAGTCGTTTTACGTGTTGTTGTTAGTGTTTTTCTACCAACAACAACACGTAAAACGACTCTTGTCGAAAACGACACGACACTCGCAATCGGGATGTTAATTTATGTTAATCTGAAATGTTATTAATTTTTTAAAGAATATATTTTTTCAGAATTATCATAGTTTTTTAATATGTTCCAACACATTTTCCTCATAAAAAGTATAGAGTCAAATAACCCCGTTCACAGAGTCAACAAGCCCCAGACACGGGGTTAGTCGACTCATCGAACAACTTTTTTTAAAATGAAAAAAAATATTTGAAACACTTATAATTAGTCAAAATAAAAGATTGACTAAGAAACACAATTGAATAAACCAACCAAAAACGTCTTTACTACACCTGAAATAATTACAGTAAAACTTTTATAAAGTAGATTATAAAAAGTGGGTCTACTAGCCCCGGTCTACCCTATATGCCAAAATATTCCGCGAGGGTGGACAGTACAAAACATTCTTGCTTATAAAACTCTCAAATTACTGTACATTTAACAGCTGTCAAATCAAGTATAATCAAGCACAATTGACTGGATTTGACGCAATTTTAAACAAATGCTAAAATGTTTGAATACGGTACATGCCCGCAAAAACGCATGTTTCCATTTTGCTCTAGAACTATTCGTCGCATCAATAATAATATAATAAGAAATGGGTTAAAAACCCTCATAAGGATTATAAAAAAACACATTTTCCACACTCCTGCCATTCATGTTATACTGATGAAATTTTTTTTTGCAGTGTCGTTTCTAGTGAATAGCAAGGCTAAGTTCTTAAACTGTAAAAATCGGACCATTCTTCCCCCCTCCCTCTTACCAACAGTTTTTTGCAATTTTCACGAAAACGGGGAGTTATATTGAAAAATTTATAAAGGTAAAATGTTTTTAGAATAAAATTTTACATAACTCATCCACACATTAAAATTCAGTTGAACCACTCCTTCCTCCTCCCCATACAAATGGAATACTTTTGTCTTATTTTTTTGAAAGCTATGGCATCATACTGAAAAAGCGTAATTCTTACAGGACCTTCGGATGCGCAAATTGGCTTAATATGTTTCCTGTAAAAGTAAATTAGTTGCATCGAAATTCCTGGGGTACAAAAGTCAGCCCGGGGCATAAAAATCGTCGAAAACTGTATGGAAAAATCATTGCGTCTAAGATGGCAGCTGACCATCCCTCTGCAATTCCCCGCCAAAAAAGAGCTTATGTCTTTCCAATGCAAGTACAAAGAAAGTGAAACCCCAACTGGTTCAAAAGTTAGCCCGGGGGCATAAAAAACGTCGAATCCTGCATGGTCCTTTGAGGAGACGTAGCAGGAGTCTCTAGTAATTTCAGCGTTAGCTTTAACAAATCTGGTTGCTAAAATTCGTCCATATTCCAAAATGCTTCGAGATTTGTCCGAAGGAGGTACACCTCGTGTTTTTGTAAAATACCGGTTCTTCGACACCTATTGCTAACAGCCGCGTGGGCCTTTATAAAATTTAAATACTTGATCGCGGGAGATTTTAAAAGGATTTTAAATGTGCCAAATATAAATATTTAGATTAAGCATTACAATTTAGTGATTTTTACTTTAAATTTTTGTTGAAACTGAAAATTCATTTCCTCTAAATCTGGCCAATTAATGCTTCCGGGAGATACATTGATCTATAAATAGTATTCAACAAAATTTCGGATAAAGGACGGGCCAGGATTGAATGAAGTTTTCATTACACGTAATTTAATAGGCAAAAATTACACGTAATTTAATAGGCAAAAATTACACGTAATTTAATAGGCAAAAAAGGAATGGTATCGTTATACAACAGGCGCTAATAAAGTTTATTTGACCGGAAAATGATTGTGAGAGGTGCACACAACATGCATTTTGACAAGATTTATTCAATTATCGCACCTGTCAGAGGCAGTTAATTTTCCTGCCAGTAGATTTAATATTTGGATTTTGTCAAACCAGTGATAAAATATGAGGATAATTGAGGATAATTAAAGAATTGAGTTTTGCAAATGGTAAAATGTTTTGTTTAATTGTGCATTCACATCTATCATAACTTGAACATATTTTGGACAATTAAAAGTCAAACAGGCGGAACAAATTAAAACCATTATTTATTCACAATGCCACGAAAAATATTATATAAAAAAATACTGGAAATTTTTATTTATGAAATTGAACTAGAATTTGAATTAAAATAATTTTTTACATGTAAAACTCAGAACAAACTTTTTTTCACCTTTTTTACTATACTAGTAATAAATACTGATACAAGGGAAAATTGATGCCAAATGAAAACAAATTGATATTTTTCAAATTTGGCGGTCGGGCAAATTTGGGATCTCAGATGAAAGAGTTTGGGAAAAGAATTATCGACGTGTATTGGAAAGTCAAGAAAAATCAAAATGGCGGGCGCATGACCCGTCGTATTGGTCTTTAATGAATGAGTTTGGTGAAAGACAGGTGACATTTTTGATTTTTAATCTTACTCGTATAGGCGTAACTAGAAGCGGGGCCATTGTAAATTTTACCATTCGAGTTGTAAATTTTACCATTTGAGTTGTAAATTTTACATTTTCTTCAAATGGCGCCGTTTTATAGGGAAAATAGTAAAATCATAGGCGTTTTATATCATTTGGCGCCATTCTTTTCTCTCGGTGAAGTTGTAACCTATAACCTTAGCCCATTTTTCAGGCAAAAGCCGGATTCCTTGAGTCTCTTTCGCGCTGATCCAGTCATGCACCCATTTGTTCACCTCCTCATATGAATGGAACCGCATTCCAGTAAGACCAGATAGGATCTATCTAAACAAATGGTAATCACAAGTCTGAAAAAAAAATTTAACTCCGCTAAAACGACCAATTGTTTCGCCAGATATTGGAGAGCGAGTCAGGTTTACGGAGACTTCGGATAATTCAAAGTTCTGACCAGCTTTACAAAATCTTCTTTCATTTTATTATTTTATTACATACATATATTAGATCTGTAAGTTTTTAGCCTCGCAAATGCGCAAAATGTTCGTGTGGAGAAATGTGTGGAGAAATGTGTGGATAAATTTGCGAAACGTCGCTAGCGTTTGCGAAAAACTCAGTTTGCGACTGTTTTGTGAAGTGAAACGAATACCCTAGTGGCATTTGTAGTAACATCTGTGCTCTAAGTGCTCACAAGCAAACTTACGGCATTGTCACGCTTCCATTTTAATAAAACTTTGCACATGTGTAGAATTACACCAATTTTTGTTATTTGGACAGTAATTGGGTTTTAAGGGGTTCCTCTTTGGGGAGTTTCTTGCAAAAAGGATTTTTTTGACAATTTCTCGAAAACTAACTGTCCGATTGGGATGAAACAAAGGGAAAATTTTTTTCTAATTGAGTATTTAGAAGATTCCATCTTTTTTTAATTTCTATGATACCCATATTTTCCATATAAATATATGGAAACCCGTATTTTTGACCTAATTTTTTTCAACTAAGGATTTTTTTTTGTTGCAAAAATCATGTGTAGTTTGAAAGTCCAATAAAAATTGAACTTTAACTATTTTTGGGTTTCAATAGGAAAAATAATTTTATAGGGTAAATCGTCCTTCTTTGGTACCATGTCGCATAGGCATCATATAAGGGAAAACCCTTTAAAACCAAGCTATTGCCCAAACAGAAAAATATGAGCAGAATATTTAAAAATGTGCAAAGTATCATTAATATCGGAGAGTGACACTTCCGTAGGTTTGCTTGTCAGTTCAACTATCTCAACAAGGCAGTGCATGCCGAGATCTGGTTCTACATGTATCTACATATGTAATTTTCTCAGAAAATAACTACTTGCTAACAGATGATTTTTTTGAAAATACAGTCAGTATCTTCTATATCATTGCTTGTGTTCTAATTTTCAAATCTTGAGTGGTTTTTTACAACTATCAAATCCTAAATTTGCATATTTTAATTTGTTTTACTCTATCGGAAAGAATTATTTAATTTTAGTTAATGCTATCTTATATAGTGACTATATTGAGAAAATACATTATTCTTTGGCATATTTAATTTAATTTATTAGTATAGCAGCTAAACTAGACCATATTACATCGTAAAGTATCTCTAATGTTACTTAAATTTTAATTTTATCTTCCATATCAAACAACATTTTACCCACAAATTTTTTTCAAGGAGGAGCCTTTGACTGCATACCATTTTGTGCAGTACACTCTCGAAAAAATCCGGGGACAAATTAACATCGCCTCGAAATATAGTTAAAAGTAAGCACCTCGCAGTATTCCTCAGAAACCAATTAACACCGTAGCGCGGAGTTATTTTGACATTTCTGTTTTAACCTCTTGCCTTGCAGTAGCAAGAGGTAGTAAAATTGATTGCGTAAACCAATATTGGAGTTCCATGTTTTTATTGATTGACAACCGTTGTACTAATGGGTGATATGAATAGAAAGGTAGCTTTTGCTGAAACTGATGTTTTTTAGCTAATGCAGACGTTTTAGTGAATAAAAATTTAAGCAATAGCTAAGGTTGTTTGTCAATTTAGTTTAAACTAAATTTTCCAGTTAAAGCTTAAAGAAAGTGAATAAAAAGTAGCTAATACTATAAATATTAAAGTAAAGCTTGGAGTTTTTTAAGTGAGCTCGTGGGTGAACTTACAGAAATAAGCATAATTAGTTTTCACTCTGAAATCTTCTGAAATGGACGCGTTTATGAATATCCGTTCCCGCAAACATTATCGTCACAGGCTGAGTTGTGAAAAGCAACTGTTTTTCAATTTATATCGAAGCAAATGCAAATATTTCTTCGGTTTTTCTGGCTCACCTGATGCCTCACCTGATGTCTCAGGTTGCCGCTTTGTCGGGAATTATATTTTCTAAGGGTACGTCCATAGTGGTCATAAAACCAGCTTCTCGCTCTATCGCTTTCCAGCCGCCGGTTTACGCTGGATAAAAATTAACCCGAGTATGAATTGTCGCGTCCATAAGAATCAGCCGGCGTTTACCAGCTTTTACCGGAATCAATTTTTAATTCTTGTTAACACCGGTAACCAGCTACAAGCCTGTTTTGACAGTTGTTGACGAGAAAGTACCATCGTATCTGCGGTACAGCTGCGAGATTCACTATGACCATCACCTGTTAGAATCACGCTGGTTATAAGTACCGGCGCGCCGTAAATCTCGCCGGAAAGCTGGTGCGCGAGAAAGCGAGAAGCTGGTTCACTATATACATATGTACTCTAACGATGCTGCCGTTTCAATATATTTATAAACGGGAAATTTGTAAACGGGAAATTTATAAACGATCAATTCTTGTGCAGCACATAGGTGCTTTTATTTTATTGCTCAATCTACGTGATTTCATCATTTAGGGTATTATAAAACACTGCTAACTTTTTATTTGGGGGTTTTCAGTTTGTTTTTTGGTATACCGCATCAGGTGCTTTTCGTTGATATGTCAAACATTTTACAGATTTTTTTTATTTCATTTCGTAATAAATGTTCTTCTATGCAAGGACTTTTATCTGAAAGTATAAAAAATGTGTTTCCACTGAATTTCTTTCTATCTCCACAAAACCCGAAAACTCAGCACAACCCAACCCAACCAAAGGCAATCTCTGCAAATTGTTGCTTTTTATTTCCCTTTGGTTTTCCGATGGGCATTTCATTTTACCAACCAACATTTTCGTCCTGCAATGAACGTCAGTTTCATTTGAGTGCCAGGGCTAACCAAGGTCTCAAATGACGGTGAAAAGGGAGACACATTTTTATGACAAAAAAATCATGAATGGTTCTTTTTTGTTTTCTTTTGCATTTAAATCGACATAGGTTCAAATTATTGCTTCTAATTTTTTGCGTTATATAGAAAAAAACTATGGAGGTATATAAAATTGTTATTTTATTGCCATTGTGACTTTTTCACCGATCATTGAGCTGTGTTATAAATCGTCTTTTATGGGTCATGCCGTTTGGTTTCATATGGACCAGTAGAACGTAACGAATTCGAATTCAAATAAATGTAGTCATAATTTTAAGTCGACACCTTTACACGAAGTTTTTCATGGCTAAAACAAAAAGAAAAATGTTTTAGCTGAAGTGCTTTAAAATCACATACAATTTCTATATTTTATTATTATATAAATAGTATCGATTTTGATATCCGATTGAAAGATTTTTGTTATTCTGTTTTGATTTTTTAAATCTTAAAATTATGATTTACTTACCGATGGCAAAACTCTTTTATATATGTTTGTTACAGTATTTTATGTGAATTTAATAAAAGCAAACCCCTTCGACTACGAAAAATCCTCTAAAATTGATAAAATAACACTAGACAAAAAATCTTGACTTTGAAATGATATTCTTTATACGAAGTAACTTTTGTTATAGGTTTTGGGGCCCTGAATACGAAACTGACTACGAAAAAAAAATAGTTTCAACTTTTGAGATAACAGTTTATTAAATTTTTTCACAAAAATAATAAAATATATTTTTATTATGTGCCGAGTTTAGACGTTGTCTTTCCTCTGCCCGCTTATATTCTGCTTCTGAACCGTTTCTAGTAATAGTCCAGCTTAATCCACCAGCATTGGTACGTTTCATTTACCCTAATAGCGTTTATCCATGTTAGCGATATCCTGATGAAAGCGTTCTCCATGCTCGTCACTTATCGCTCTAAAAATGAATTTTCAAGAATATAGCCCAGTGATTTGTAGGATGATAACGATAATTTTGATAATTTTGTTTCCTAAGAAGTTGTTTGCCAAAAGTCGGAAGTCATTCAAGCTTCCAAAACGAGATCTAAATTCTTGTCTTTAAATAAATTTCTAATTTGATAATTAACAAAAATTTCCTCCATGATTATGGCTTCGCTCAATCTTGGAGATTTCTGACGTATATCATGAAATGCCGTTCCATTTTTGTCCCTAGCTTTCACAAAATTTTTCATGAGCCCTAGTTTTATAAGCTGAGGTGGGAGCAGTACTTTTGTTGGATTAACTAAAGGGACATTTTAATTTTTTTTTGCCTGGTGCGAGTGACTTACTGAGAGGCCAGTCCTTCTTTTAATACGCTATGTGATAAGCATATAAAAGTATATTAGATTTAGTATACCGTTTGTAACGCATCGAACCAATCATAAACTACACCAGGGTAATAAACTACCCCAGGGTGTTAGGGATTACAAATGACTTTGATTTCCGCAAGTCCGTTTATCTGTCCGTCCGTCTGTTCGTCTATCCGCGAACACCATAACTTTCGAAAAGTTTCAGCTAGAGACTTGAAATTTTGTATGTTTACATTTATCGTAAATGGCTAGGCTAAGCTCTTGAACGGGCAAAATCGAACCTTTCCTTTCCCCCTCTTCAATACAAACGAAACAGTTTTTTGCTATTTTCTCGAAAACGGTGAATCATATTAAAAAATTTATAAAGGTAAAATGTCTTTAGAATAGGATTTTACATAACTTATCCATGCATCAAAACCCAATCGGACTTTTTCCATGTTTTATCGAAAACCGTGCATCGTTCCACACATCAAAATTTAATCGGACTACTCCATTCCGCTTCTCCTATACAACTGGATTTTTTTAAATAAACATTTTGTCTGTCATCATAAAGGGTGTTTTTTTTAGACGTGTGGTTTTCAATCTGGCACTACTTTGTTCGGAGTTGGTCTTTTTGACAGTTGTCACTTGATTTATGCTCAGTTTGGTTTGCCATTTCGTGAAACGACCATCGGTGAATGGGCCCAAAACGAGATGGCCACCGATCCCGATTTTCACAAGAAAATTTTGTTCAGCGATGTAGCTCACTTTTGGTTGAATGGGTACGTCAATAAGCAAAATTGTCGCATTTGGAGGGATGGTAATCCACAAGCCATTCTTCAGACGCCGTTACATCTTCAAAAAGTCACTGTTTGTATGTGTGCTGTATGGGCAGAGGGAATCATTGGTCCATATTTCTTCAAAAATGAAGCCGGCCAAAATGTTACAGTCAATGGGGAACGCTATAGAGCCATGATTAATGACTTTTTCGTGCCTGAATTGGAGGATGTTGATGTGGACGACCTTTGGTTCCAACAAGACGGCGCTACATGCCATACAGCCAACGAAACAATCAATTTATTGAAGGAAACTTTTGGTGAGCGCATTATCTCGCGTCGTGAGCCTGTGGCGTGGCCTCCAAGATCGTGCGATTTAACACCGCTGGACTATTTTTTGTGGGGTTATGTGAAGTCGCTTGTCTACGCAGATAAGCCCGAGACGATTGACGCCTTGGAAGAGAATATTCGGCGCGTTATTGCTGACATACGGCCCCAATTGCTGCAAAAAGTGGTCGAAAATTGGGCCTCTCGGCTGGAATTTATTCGAGCCAGCCGCGGCTGCCACTTGCCCGAAATCATTTTTAAAACATAATGGCAAACCCTTATCTTTATAATAAAGCTAAACTCTTGGCCATAACATTAAATCATATGCGTTTTATTTCTTTTTGAAAACCACACGTCTAAAAAAACACCCTTTAGTATTTAACGATTGGCCCCTGGCAATTGGAGCTTTTCTCATGTTTAAAACCATCTTTTCTAGCAAGATTGTCCCATTCACAGATGAAACAACAGAAGTTCGTGTAACCTATTAAGATATCACGGATCGCAAAAACCTGAACTAAGAAATAAATTTTATATATGAATCTGTATTTAGCATGGTCAGACAAGGAAAAATTGGTTGATATTTCAAATACAATTTCACTATTGTGTAATCGTTGGAGTAAAATACGTCAAGAAAGCATGTTTGTCGTCGAATTTGAGTAGCTATTTTTTCAATCGGAGATATTTTTAACATTTTTAATTTTTCAAAACCAGAAATCCAATTCACTCTGGAACCAAAACCGAACCACACTCAAAAAACGTTTGGTTTGCATTTCTGTTTTTAACAATTTTTTTCCGAAACTAAATAATGCATAGGAAAGTTTTGTGTTCAAGACAACTCATATTTTTTGTGATGTTAATAAACATCCTAACAAATTTTTCCGATCTCTCTAAAGTATTTTACAACAATGTCATTCTGCCTATTGTATAAGAATCGTTTAAAAACTACTCAAAAAGTTGATAGAAAGCAAAAATCTTTTTTTCTTCAAAATCTTAATTTATTGTAAGTTATGTTGTCAGCAAGTATGTAAAGTATTATTATATAAACGGCTGTGAAGTCAATTTTATCTGTTGAATGGAAATATGGTTTAAGCTAATTGATAGCCCAAATCAGGATTATCATTAAGCTTAACAAGTATTTCCGCTAATGTATGATCTGAATTATTATTAATGCTGAGGCGATATGTTTCTGAATCATTTTCATAGGCTTGGTTATGTTTTGCTATTATTTCCAAGTTTAATCCAAAAATCTTCTTTCTTATTTCCTCTTCGGTAGAATTATCGAAGGATCGATTGTAATTCGTCTGAAAATATATAGAGTACAATTTAGGTATATATGTAAAATTGTAAAAGAATAAAACATAATTTTCGTGCCTTAAATTGTTGCCATGCTTGATCCAAATAATTACCAGATGCCGCTAGTATGGTAAAAACTAGGAACAGAGTCGTGATGATGTGATTCATATTAAATTTCCTGAAACTAAAGTAAATTTGATGAAAATTTCAGATTTTTTTTTTTCAAATGTCTGCATTTAAAATATAACGAAATTCTTTTGCTGTACGCAAAAAAAAAATCACGCAAATAATACGGTTTTAAATACAATATCATTTAACCCTTTCGCCCCTATTAGGGCAATATATCCCAGAAAATTTTATCGTGATACTACTGACTGGGATATTTTCAAAGAAATTCGCAGGTTTAACACCCTTTTAACAACCTATATGAATATCAAGTATTTACCGTTAGTTGATCATCGTCAAATTTTTTTTTCAAATTTTATGTGTTTTCTTATAAAAAAGGGAAAACTATGTAATTATACACCACCATTACAAAAAAGTTAAAACTATGTAGTTATACACCACCGTTATATCAATTTGAGCAAGACTGAATCGAGGGGCAAGCATCCCTATCCAAAATGGGTATTTTTAGCCGTCACTGCCCCCCTTCCCCCCTCAAGGGGTTCTCAAACTTTGTATGAAACTTTTTTCTGAGGGGTGGTAGGAGAATGAAAGGTATTGAAGAGTACATTCCAAAAATATATAGCATATATAGATAGGGTTTCCCTTCTCACCCTTCGATTTATACCCCACTGAAAAAAGTGGAATTCATGAAATGAGGGGAAAGACGATTTTTTTTTACCAAAAACTGCGCTCAGTAGTCCTCATAATAAAATGCAAAGAATCATAGAAATATCTCAATCCGTTTTCAAACTACATCAAAAAGTGTGAGGACAGTTTTCGCGGGAAAAATCAAAAAAACGAGGCGGCGGGGGTGGGAAAAAAACGAGGTGTGGCTGAAAAGTTTGTCCGCTCTGAGGGGGCGCATGGCTCACAAGTAAAATTGGTTTGTAGCTCAAGTTTTTTTTCGTGAGAAAAGTGAGGTTATATGCAAATTTTAAAAAGAAATTTTGGAACTAAAACAGCGTCAGCAGTCATTTCAAACCACTTTTACGAGTATGAGGTTTGCGACCCGAAATTGTGTTAGTAAAAGTAGTTTTGTTGCAAAATTCCACTTTTTTAGATGGGGTATAAATCGAAGGGCGACGAGGGTGGAAAACCCTATCATGCTATATATTTTTGGAATGCACTTTTCATTACCTTTCATTTGAGGTACCCTCCAGAAAAAAGTTTCATACAAAGTTTAGGGACCCCTGGAGGGGGCAAGGGGGGCGAGCGACGGCTAAAAATACCCATTTTGGGGATGCTTCTCTTTACCCCCCTCTATATACGAAAAATTTGTAGCGTCATTGTCGTTAAACTGAACTTTAGCCTCAATTTGCAAACCTTACTTTTTACTTAGGGTCATCAGCCGAAAGTCGGGGCGAAAGGGTTAAAGTGTATTTTTTATACCCGTATGGTGCAACCAAAGGGTATATTAACTTTGCCTTACCGTTTGTAACGCCAAGATTCCGTCATCACACATAAAAATGAATTACACCAGTGTGTTTAGAATGATAAAAATAATTAATTTCTGCATGTCCGTCTGTCTGTCTGTCCGTCCGTCTGTCTGTCTGTCTGTCCGTCCGTCTGTCCGTCTGTGGCGCGGATTTCGGGCGCACGGATTGAGCTAGAGACTTGAAAGTTTGCGCAGATTCGTTTTTCGTAAAATGCGAGGCTAAGTTCGTTAATGGGCAAAAATGGACCATTAGGGGCGGTACCCCCCATACGAACGAAAACGGTTTTTGTGAATATCTCGAAAACGGTGCATCTTATCAAAAAAGTCTAAGAACAAAAGTTATTTAGGATATGATTCTACATAAAACTTCCATACATCAAAATCCGATTGGAATAAATTTTAAAAAATCTTAATGGAAAGTTTGACTTCAAAGTGGAATTTTGGTACAACTGTTCGAATTTTGATACGAATATCACCATACGGGTTTTCAATAATTGCCAGATTGGCAATTATAGCTTTTGTTATGTTTTATTTTTCGGATATATTTTTGAAAACCTTTATTCAAATGTCACTTTTTTATACTTTCACACTTATAATATTGTTATTTCAGCAACATTAATAAAAACTTTTGTATACCTTCCACACTGAAATCAAGTAAACAACTAAAACTGAGAGTTTAGAGCGATGAAAGCCTCTTCGTAATCAAATTTAGATTTGTCAATCTTGAAAACTTTTTGTAATGAATCACTGACGTAAGAAAATTTTTTTTTTGTTCGTAAATACAACATAGATTTAGAAAATTATTCAGTTTTCACGTTTTTTTGGATTTTTTTTGGTTTTAAATTATTTTATTTACCTTTACGGGTGAAATATGTTTTTTTTAAATTATAGAATTTAAATTATTCCAAAGCGATTTCTTTAAAAGACCTCTAAAATATTTGTGACACACGACCCGAACAGCGCTACAAATTATAGTGATATTAATCACATGGGAAGACTGGAAACTCAAATAAATGAGTAGCTCAGAAAGATGAGATAGATTTGTTTTAATTTCAACACATTTTGTTTGTAACATAGTGACCTCATAATAATTTTTATTTTATGGTTTATAGATAACCAATTGATTTTATATGAATTTCAGACGCTGTAATTGATTTCGTTAAACATCGAGATTTATAATTATACACAGAGAAAAATTTTGTTTAGTATCTGTTTAGTATCTGTTAATGAATTTTATAATGAAAATATCATGGATTTTAATAAAATTGTTACACCCTATATGGTACCTTCGATTTTGGGCTTAATTAATATGCGCTATATAAATGCATCGCAGCAACCCTCATTCAAAGGAGTTTTGCTAGTGATTGTTTTTTACCATTTAGTAAGCTCTAATACTAAATTGCTTAAGTCTGGGACTGTTACGGCTAAAGGCCGGAATAAAATTGGCCCCACACAACATTTACGGCGACAATCAGATTTTAAAGTCATAGCACCCTATGCTTCTGTATACAATCAATCCGATCAACTTTGCCGTCGGAAGAATTTGAAACGAACTTAACTTTTGTCGGTCAGTTCGCCGACAAAATTTCATGGTTGATTCAAAATGAAATCTTATAGGGACGTCATAAAATCTAAATTTCGTCACTCAAGGGGAAATTAAAGAAAGTATTAGGAAATATAGTTCGTATGCTGTGTTGCTTAGATTCAAACTCTTAAGCTAGCATCAGACGAGCACACAAAACCTTAACACGTGTGATGACTGACGTCACGAGAAAAACTCAAAACACATTTCAAACACATCTGACACGACACGTCCTTACACTTGAAATGTGTTGTTATCAGACGGTGTAAATTTTTTTTCCACACAATCGGATTTTTGTCCCAAAACGTGTTAACGTCGCTAGTCTTCCCACGAAATTTTGTCACACAATTACACACTGTGTTACGCAGATTGAGTAGTTATCAGACGGAGTGAAACGTCTCAAAAGGTATGATGATGGAAGACGTGTGACAGCAGTCGAAATCGTCTGACACACACTGATTTGCTATCAGACGGTGTGATAGCTCTCTGACATTTTGTGTATTTTTCTCAAGCAATTTTGACAAGCAATTGTACGGTATTTTCAATTTGTGAAGAAAAATAAAATAAAATTAAAATGTCAAAAAGGAAATATGAGGAGATGATGGATATGGCGATTTTGGCAGCCTATATTCTGGAAAGCAGTGACGACGACGACGACGACGAGTCAATGGGTCGAAAGCGCAGTTGTTGGACAAAGGATTGGGTGTCGCGTTGCGAGAAGGAGGGTTTCTTTGCCAAATTGATGGTGGAATTGCGCTCTGAAGAACCCGAATTGTATCGGAATTTCTTACGAATGTCGGTCGGTCAATTCGATAATTTGCTAACAATTGGTGAAGTCGCAGATAGAAACATAACAAAAACTATAATTGAAAACCCGTTTGGTGATATGGCATTATTTGAAGTTTAATTGAACAGCGAACAGTTGTATCAAAATTCCACTTTGAAGTCAAACTTTTCAATCAGATTTTTTAAAAATTCTCCGAATCGGATTTTGATGTATGGGAGTTTTATGTAGAATCATATCGTAAACAACTTTTGTTCTTGCACTTTTTTGATAAGATGTACCATTTTTAAGATATTAGCTATAACACAGTGCGTGTGAAATGGCACGAATTCATGCCAGTTTACACATTGGGACATTTTCCCACAGTCTTAACACAGACCGAAAAATGTCAAAACACATACCACGTTTTACACAGGGTTATCAGACGGAGGCAAAATTCGTTTAATACACGTCAAAAAAATTGTCGTAACACAGGTTATCACCAGTGTTGGGGCCAGATAATTATTTTTTTATCTAGATAAAGATAAAGATAAATGCTCGTAATGTTTATCTAGATAAGATAATAGATAATGAAAATATGAAAGATAATAGATAAGATAAGATAAAAAGCCAAATTATCTAGATAATTTTTAGATAAATATTTATTTTGACATTGCACAAAATTCAAAATTACGTACTAAAAAAATAGCACAAAATTTTTTGCTTTTCTTGATTTCCAATTTAAATATAATAAGAAACGAAATAATAATAAAAGAAAACGGATAAGAAACGTTATCGTAACGTAACGAAATAACGAAATGATTTTCGGGCTTTTTCTTCAAAATTACGTTATAATGAACGTTATAGAAATTCAATTCCGTTACCATAACGAAAAACGAAAAAAATATTACGTTTTTTCGTTGTTTATTAGTATTTCCTTGTTTTGTTCAGTATTATTTTTTGTGAAATTTCCCACAAAAGTTCATCAAGTATAACCCCACAGACATAAAATATAATCAAAAATATTGGAGTAGTGTTTTTAATCGTATTTTGATTCTAAATCGGATTTTGTTTTGGCCAGATTCACTCTATTTCTGGAGATACAAAAATGGAAATCTTCTAAGCAAGTTTTTTGGTAGCGAAAAGATTTTCTTTTTAGTAACTCCAGACGTAGAGCGAAATTCTATAAAAAAATTCTATATCTTTGATATCAAAATCACGCTTTTGTGGAGACAGTTTTTTTAATGAACAAAACTTTTGTGTGATTTTTTGTCTTTTGTATTTTTTATTGATTTTTTAACTTAATAATCACATTTTTTTTCCGTTTTTATTTGTATTTTCTTTTTGCTGAGTTTTATTATTTGTTATACAATTTATTTTTATGGAAACTGAACTGAATTACTTTGTGATAAACTATTATTACAGTGCGTTTTTTTGTTTTCAGTTTCAATACAATGTGTAACGGAATAATAACATTATAACGTAACGAAATTAAGTTTTTTATCGATACAAAACGAAATAACGTCACGAAATATAAGTTTAATTTTGCTACGTTATGATTTTTTATTTCGTTCATAGCCCGGTTTACACTTGGCAACAGTTACTGGCAGAACTTTTTTTTTATGGACAAGAGAAGAGAGGCGAGGGAAAGAGTGACACTTTGCTTCCTTGTCCGTAAACAAAAATTGTTGCCAAGTATAAAACTGTTCCTAAAAAAAGTTTTTAGGTTTTCAAAAGTATGCAGAAAACAATTTCGTTTCAGCATTTTTTCAGATTTAATTTTTTGATTTTCGGTGGTAACGATTATCTCTAGATAAATGGGATTTTCCTTTATCTAGATAAGATAAAGATAACTTTTTTGGGGTGTTATCTAGATAAGATAAAGATAACATTTTTTTTTATCTAGATGATTATCTAGATAATTATTATCTAGATAACCCCAACACTGGTTATCACACGGTGTGTAAACAAAAATTCTGTCACAATTTAAGTTATCAGACGGTGTTAACTGGTGTTACAATTTTGTGACGTCAAAATTACGTCAGTCATCACACGTGTTAAGGTTTTGTGTGCTCGTCTGATGCTAGCTTTATTATGTTTGATAATTGGTAACAAAAAATGTTATATGTGGCTCACCGTCCGAGTGTCAAAATCAAATGAAAAACAAATGATGTTTAGAACCATGGCCGAATTATACACAGGTCTGCTGGTGACTTTTTGACAGCCACCATTTTGCTACGTCATCGGCAAGAAATTCTTTGTAATGTTGATTGTGCGTACGGAGTTGTTTAGCTAGATGTTAGCTAGATTTGAGAATTAGCGAAAATTCCCATTGAGTCGTATAAGAATTTCTTGCCGATGACGTCAGAGCCAAGAGAGACTGAGCTGTCAAGCAGACCTTGGTATTATTGGGCCATGGTTTAGAACAACAAATTAAGAGCAATTGTATATGGAGGGCGACAGTGTCGCCGTAATCTGCCGCCGTAATCTGCCGCCGTAAATGTTGTGCCGGCCCAATTGTTTTTTGCCTCAATTGTTTTTTGTGCCGGTCCATTGTTTTTTGACCATTCGGGACGTATGGTCACCCTACACTTGAACCACCCTTAAAATATTAGATTAAAAATTAGAAACGTGATAAATCTTTTTATCTGAATAAATGAAAAATTTCTTTAATGTTATTAAAACATCAGAAATTAAAAGATTTCGAAATGGAAGCGAGAACATAAAAAAAGTTTCGATTGGAAAATTTTTTATCCTAACATTTCGACAGCAATAACTCAGTGCAAAAGCCTATCAGAAAAAATCTATCGTAAATAATGATAAAGCTCAAGAGTTACTACTTGCTTGACCTTTGAAGGAATCAAATCGAAATAAATTTGTTGCCAGACCCTCAAGTCGTAAATCTGAGCGACTGCAATCAATTATCAATATAATTCATCCTAGAAAACGCTTATCCTAGCTGTTTAAGTGTTGTAACTTTTCTTCTAGTTTCTTTCTAAATGTTTAACTTTTCGTTCGATTTTCCAACACCGCCGAAGAGATAAATTGTTTTTTATCATCTACTCAAAAGTAGTCCGTCAATGGTGTGAATCTGACGGAGAAATTCAACTTTTATGGAGAAAAATTGGGAAAGCTTTTCATTTTTTATATACAAGTAGACACGCCCGTATGCTGAAGTTGCAGTATGATGAGGTGTTTGAATTCAGCTGTAGGCGTTTCACAGTTTGAGAATAATTTTCAACGTCTAGCAACAATTCATCATTTAAATTAAGCATCAAAAATAAAATATAAAATGATACAAGAATTGAATTGAAAAGAAAAGTGAAATCGGGTATTATAATATGATTTTGAAATCTTATATTCATAAGAAAGTACACTACACTGTCGAAAAAATTCGCACCGCCTCAAAACGTTGCTAAAATTTTTAGCAGTGTTTTTCACAAAAAAATCAACACCATCTGGCTCTCCCGTGAAATAACAGTTCTAGCGCGGAGTTATTTTGACATTTCTGTTTTAAGGAGCTTAATATTCATTTTAACACTATATTGACCTCAATTTCGAATTAACTCCGAAAATAAGTCAAAAATTTACTTCAACTCCTGTCAGGAGTTATTTCCATTGTAAAGGGTGTTCATCTTTTTTTTAATAGAATATTTTTATCATGAAAACTAATTATTCATTCCATAAGTATGTATTGGCTATGGGAAAAAGTTCTTAGCGTTGTTTCTATTTTCTCGAAAACGGTTAGTCGTGTTGAATACTTTATAAAGATGAAATCTGTTTAGAATATGATTTTACATAACCGTTCGATACATTAACATCCAATCGGACCACTCATTTTACAAATGGATTTTTATAATGATTTTTATATTTTGGATATTTTGTCTGTCATGATATAGAATATTTGTCGATTGGCTCCTGGCAATTGTAGCTTTTCTTATGTTTGAATTGAATATTCTATTAAAATCGGCCCAGTACACATTTAGACAAAAAAAAATTGTTTTAACTCAGCACAGCAACCTCCAGAGGATTTCTTTCTAATCGAGCCATTCTAAAATGTTATGTTTAATTGAAAAATCATTTTTTTATTCGTCTATTTGGATATTTTTGCATCCGAAATTACTTGCGCACAATCGAATGGCAAATGCAACACAAGCCTGTTTTGGGGAGTCAAACCTTCGTCAGCAGTAGCTGATTTATCAATGAATGGAGATTTTGCCAGAGAACAAATAATCTTGAGAATAAACTCTTAGAACAAATTTTTAGAGAAAATTTTTCCACTGTGAGATGAAGCAAGAGGATCCGATGTAACACGGAAAAAATTATCCATTCGATTCCTCCATCTCATTGAATAGATACGACGAAAATTATTAGAAAATGTTCTCTCTGCTTCGTGCTCCCTAGTCTAAAAGTAATTAACTTTTAGGCCGTAGCTAGTGAATGATAGGGACATTTTTCCCCCCTTCGAAGGGGACATTTGTCAAAAATTTGTTCGGCAGAGTTTTTTCTATATATTCCTTATTCTATGATTTTGCTTCGTCCGAACTCTGTTATCTAATACATCTCTCAATTCTTAACAATTATATTTACGAAATGTTTTGTGGTTAATTTCTTACAAACAAATTAGGGAAAAGTTGTACAAAACCGAAAAAGGGGACAAAAACGGGTACCAATTCAAACTTGGCGCTTAAAAATTCTGTCAAGCCTACCCTCTAACAATTGGATTGGTATCACCTAGCTCCCTGAAATTACGGTGAATCATCTGACTCTCGCGTGAAATAACAGTTCTCTGTTGAATAGTAGTTTTTGAGGCGGTTCAATCTAATAATAGTTGCGTTTTTTTAATGTTCTAGAACACAGATCATTAAAAAAACGATCCAGAGTAAGTGGCAAATTTCATTGAGTTCGAATGGCAACTAACTTCACGTTGGTTACATCAGTAGGCGGTTACTGCTATATTTTCTTGATATAATCACGATTCGCTATCTCCCATGATTAAAACTATTTCGCTTTCGAACAGAACAAACAAACCACCAACACAAAATGCTCAATTGAGAATAAAATGTCAGATTTATTATGTTGAAGTTAGCAGCATTTCATTACCGTACATTACCGTATAAAATTTCCCTTTGTTCCAAGCGCTGTTCGAGATGAACAGGTGGTGCAGGATTTTGTATGGAAAGCTTGTTCTGAACTGCTTCAGAACATTAAAAAAACGCAACTATTGTTATTGGGGTTTGATGAGCTTTGGTGGAAATTCAGTTGGGTAAGCTACTAGTATACATAAAATTACTTGACTTTAATTGTATAGTGAAGCAAACATATTTGCTATACGAAAGCTGAGACAGTCAAACAGTTGTCGTTCTTTCTAAATGGTACAGTTATCTCTCGAGTTACGCGGTTTTGGAGCAATTTTTATTAAAAAAAAATATTGTACCACAGATGAATGTTTTTATATAAAATAGATAATAGGTGTGTATTGTAGTTTGCACTAATCCTGAGTCTCCACTTACGCGGAACCAATTAACCGCGTAACTCGAGGGATACCTGTACTTTGGTTGTACGGTCAAAACAGTCGTTCTGCTACTCCTGACGAAGGTTTGACTCCCGAACGAGAAATACGCTTGTGTTCGATTTTCATTCGGTGTGAGTGGATTCAGCACAAGTAATTTCGGACGTAAAGACATCCAAATAAAATGCCTCTTATGTGAAAAAAAAAATTTTACTAACAAAGAACGGTCAAAACAAAACACTTGTAAATATAATGTTCAATGTCATGATTTTTCGAAATCATTTAAATTTTCAAAAAAGGACATTTAAAGAAAACTAAAGCCGCCGCCGCGAGACTTTTATTGCACTGTTGAATTATATTTCTACTCCGTATGCTTACATTGTCCATTTCAGAAAATCTTTCTTTTAACATTTTTCATCTACCTTCCCGAAACGAAAGAAATTCCAATTGTTAATGCCATAAAATTGAAATTCATTAGCGTGAACAACTTTCCTTTTATGAAAATAAAATTTTATACGACGATGAGACTTCAGAACGAACAATGAAACACTCAACTTTCAACTCACTTCATTGAATTTATGTTGTCAATATTACTCGCTCATTTTCAACGAGTTTTAACTCTTTTGACCATCTAACAATCATTGCGAAATTAAGTCATCAATCAATAAACTGGTTTGAAAACAAAAATTACTTTGGCTGCATGGTCCAAAGTGCTTGAATGGAAAATTCGATAAAAGTTGTTTCGTTGCCTGGATGAAACTTTTCACCATTTCCAAGTTTTCTATATTATCAGGATCTGTAGCGGCGTACTTCAATACGGTAGAAAGTTTTAATGTTCTAACAACATTTTCACGTAAAGTGCCAGTGCCATCGGGTATCGGAAAACTTTTAATGCGTTTTTATTCTGTGCCAAAATTACAATGAATATCACAACGGGTCATTATCGAAGGTAAAAAAAAATACTTACAAAAATTCTTGAGAGCAATAGATATCTGAGACATAAAAAACAAAAATTTAAAGTAATATCATGTACAAAACTTTTAACGTGTGATGTTGTAAACATCTAGTATCATCAACATATGATTTTCCCGTAAGCCAACAACGAATTAAAGTTTTTATCCTATTCAGCATTTCCTGACAATGATCAATGATGTCTATTGAGAAGCATTCCAAAATGCCATATTGATTTCACAACGTCGATCGATAAACACCTGGATTTAGAAATTGTGTATTTAATCTTAATATGGGTGTATACATGGAGAAAAAATGTTACTAGATTTAAGGTCCGGTTTACATCTGATATTCTGTGACACTAAATTCAAGTCTACAACCGTTTATATCACGACAAAAAATTCCAGAAGTTTATTCCTAAAACAAGTCTCGAGAATAAATTACCATAAAATGCAAAAAAAAACGAATTTTTTTGAATAAATTTTAAAAATTAAATTCAACGCGGAATTTTTTAAATAAAATTCAAGCTTGTTTACAGTTTCAAAAGTAACGTTCCACCTCATTCCACAATTCATATTGCCACAAGTTGATAGTCATGAAAAAATATCTGATGTGAACAGCATATGACTTTCTTATACAAAATCTACGTTTCTGCACAATTTACACTATAACCCGGTGAATAAATGATTACATAATATAAAAGTATGAATTTTTATTTTACTAAATCTGAAATAGCTCGATAACGGTAAAATATATCCAGTTATGGTAATAGGTGAAAATGTAGAGAATTTGACTGTCTTTAATTTTTCGCAAAAATCTTTTTTTTTTTACCTTTTAATGAAAATATTTCAATAACAGTAAAAGATAGCGGATAATAATAAAATACAAAATTGTGGCAAACATTATTCTCTTCAATTAATCTTCAATTCATCCGTATTTTTCGAGATAATTGCAAAAAAAAAAACATGTGTGTGCAGTGCACACGCGGTAGAAGTGAAACCTTAGGAAAACTAAACAGCGAGAGAATGAGACGAATGCGGTATCAGGGGTGGGATAGTTATAGCGTTTATTTATTATAATATTGGTACCAAGTTCAAAAGTCATATCATATTTTTATTGAAAATCTAATACCGGATTCGTGATCAGCGACCCCAAAAACCCTAAAATGCAAATTTTTCCGGGGAAAATGGGAAAAAGGATATTTTCATTATCCTTACAGGACCTTCCGTTTCGAATTTTGAAAATCTAATACCGGATTCGTGATCAGCCACCCCAAAAACCCTAAAATGCAAATTTTTCCGGGGAAAAATGGGAAAAAGGATATTTATCCTTACAGGACCTTTCGTTTCGAATTTTGAAAATCTAATACCGGATTCGTGATCAGCGACCCCAAAAACCCCATAGTGCCAATTTTTCCGGGGAAAAATGGGAAAAAGGATATTTTCATTATCCTTACAGGACCTTCCGTTTCGAATTTTGAAAATCTACATAGCTAAAAACCTGCTCCTGGCAACACAGATTATTTTGCAAAAAACCGCATAAAAATCGGTCCAATAGTTTTTGAGTTTTGTAATCTCAGGCAGACAGACAAACAATAAAACATCCATTTTTATTTATATAGGGGAAGTATGCCCAAAATGACATAGATGGGTAAAATGACATACTGCAATATCTTGGAATCCGCGAATATATCAGATCTCCTTTTTACCTTAATATGTGCTGTTAGTGAAGTTTAACAACCTGTGAAAACAATAGCTCAGTTTACTGAGTAGCGTCAGAGTGAAAAGACTTAAAGTCTTTTTCTGCAGAAAAAGTTTTTTTTAAGTGATCTCATTTTTTCAATTTTTGGTAAGTTTTCTTTTTTTAAATTGTTTCTGTTTTAGCCAGACCATACATTGCTATGTTGTTTTCGAAATAAACTTGTTTGTTTAAAACAAAACAGTTAGCTTTTAATATTTAAAAAATGACATACTGACATACTGATAATATCTACCAAAAAAAAAGAAAAGGAAGGTCACTAAAGCTTTTTTTTATGGACGACATCGATAATGAAGCCTTTACTGCTGACAACGATGCGCCAAAGGAGGAAAAAAAATTTTGCGTGTAATTACTCATGTCATTTCGATATGTCATTTTAGGTATGTCATTTTACCCATACGTATGAACAAAGCGAACTTTCGTAGGTCTCCGAATTTTGACTCATATTTTTTTTATTTGCATTTTCTAAAACTAAATGGTATGGAATATCAATTGATATTGAACCAAAGAATAAATTTGGAAATTATCATATTGTTTCTTCTTCAAATAAAAAAATTATTATCGAAAAAGTAAACAGTATATGTCATTTTGGGCATACTTCCCCTACGAGTAGATATGTATATATTGCAATTTATGACGAAACATAATTTATCGCCTCCTCTCTCCACTTCCTCCCTCCTAACACTTCTCCCTTCTCCCCTTTCCCTTCCCATACCCCGCCCTCTTCCCCTACCCCTTCCGTTCAATCTTGTTTACGATAAATTGACTGGCACCCATCTGTATTCTATCTCATTTTCTCGTAGGCTAAAATATCTTTTTCGTTTCATCGAGTTTGAAATCACTCACAACGCCGCTAAAGAAGTTTTCACTTCAAAACTGATAAAAAAAACAGCTTATCTCGACAACAGTTTGAGATATTCAGTTCTAGTAAAAGTCAAAAATGTAAGTAATTTTAAATTTTGTCATACATAAGACTACTGAAAAGCGCGTAGCTCTGGAGTAAATCGCAAAAAACGAAATTGCTATTTTCAAAAAGCCGCCATTTTTAAGGTTAACGGATTTTCACCAAAAGTTGATATAGTGAATACGATGAGCTATGCAGTGCGATGTCCGATGCGGTTGTAAACAACGGGTGCACATAGTGTGGAATCTGATGTAAACAATCTTTGACAGCTATAAACTTAATGAGATTTCATTTAATATGACTTAAGGCGGCCATTTCAATCATTTCTAACCAAAAGTATCCCCAAGATGGATAAAAAACCACATTTGTTAACACTTTAGAAACAAATTTCATAATAATCTTGCGATTTGACAACATTTCTCAAAATCACAAAAATTTCCATTATTTTAAACAAAACTGTGCTTTATTCACTCAGCTACCTAATTATTACTAATTTAACTATAAACGGAATGTAAGGTGCGATAAAACCGCATTTTAATTGAAATTAATTTTCGAACTGTGAAGAAGGTAAACGATGTATACGACGAATTGGTTTCGATTCAATCGCATCGTTTACATCGTTCAGCATCGTACATCGTATCGTGTCCACTATGGGCGCTTTCACTTAGTTCAGTGGTTTCCGTAGCATCGTACACCGCATCGCATAGTTCATAGCATTGACTTAGAGTAAATTCCGGATAATTCCACGAAAAATTCTTAAGTAAATTCCGGATAATTCCATAAAAAGCTTCAAAAGCAAAAAGTCGTTCAAGTAATCACATCTAAAATTTCAAGGATATCGATGGGTAGTAAAAAAGTTTTTTCCTGGAATTAGCCGGAATTTACCTGCGCAGTGAAAAATTTGGTACTAATTTGTTTTTGCTATATATTTTCCTCAAAAGTGTCGACAATTTTATTTCATTTTAATGTAAAAATGAGTATATGTCCTGGAGACGTGTCGGGCTCTGTTATAATTTCGGTTTTTGAAGTGATTAAATTACCTCTCTTATACGTAAGAAAGGTAAAACGTAAAAATGGTTTTTTACGTGGTTTCGCACAACACTGAGCTTGTGTTACTGCTATCGCCTGAACGCGGAAGAAATTTACATCAGCCTGATATCAAACAACAGAACTGCATTACTTATTTATTAGGTATCAAAACATTAAATTTGTTTTTTTACGGGCAATGCAGATATTTATGGAATGCTGATATTCTGGTAGAATCGTGATAAAGTTAATGCTCAGAAATGAACAATTCGATTCGAAAGGAATTGTTCATCCATTTGAGAAAACTTTAATTTTAATATGATCTTGTGAAAATGCTTAATCCGAAACAATTAATAAATTCAATTTACTTAGTTTTAAAAAACAATGTAGAACTGTTAATTACCTTAAAAATCTAATTATGTTTAACGAAAAAAACTATGCTAACATTCTGCATGATAAAAGTAATTAAAAATATTATCTCTCTTCTTAGAAGCCAGATGTAATCAACAAAGTTGATTAATTGCTTAATGCCACTAGAGGTTCATAAAAGCTTTTTCATTGCTCTCCTCTTGTTATACATATTAAAGAAACATAATGATTGTGTAAAAATATCACGTAGCTATCTCCCTCTGATGTAGATTTTAGTCCAGGATTTAACTTGTAAATGTTGATAAATTTTGTCGATAGCCTGTTAGATGTTTGCAAACCGGTAATGAGAAGGATACTTTTAATTAGGCGTTAAAAAATGGAATGAAATAGTTTAATCAGAAACTGCAAGCCATGCGAAAATCAAAATATTTTAGTGTAATGAAGGATGTAAATATAAGAACACCCAGAGAAATCTTTTATGACAAAATTTCAGATCAAATAGACAAAATTTTTGTTGAAAATCGACACTACAAAATAGTTTTGTCATATGGACAAAACTGTTTAATTTGGGACACTTTTTTCGGATTTTTTTGTCAATGTGATCAAAAAAATTGTCAATATGGTGAAATTTTTTGTTCATGAAATAAAAAAAATTGATTGTTAGAACAAAACTTTTGTCAATACAATAAATGTTTTTTGTAAATCTGATAAAATTGTTTTCAGGGATGGGATACGTTATCATAACGTAACGAAATAACGATTTTCCGATTTATTCCTCAAAATGACGTTATAACAATATAGAAATTAAATTCCGTTACAATAACGAAAAACGTAACGAAAACCGAAAAAAATGATTTCGTTTTTTCTTTACTTATTTTAGCTTTATTTTATTTTTATTATTTTTTTTTTTGTGAAATGTTCCACAAAAGTTCATCAAGTATTTATGACCCCACAGATCTACCACCTGCACAAAATATAATTAAAAATATTGGCGTAGTGTTTTTAATCATATTTTGATTCTAAATCGGACTTTGTTTTGGCCAGGTTCACCCTATTTCTAAAGATATGAAAAAGAAAACCTTTTAAGCGACTTTTTTGGTATCGAAATTATTTTCTTCTTAGTATTTCCAGAAGTAGAGTGAATCTGACGAAAGCAAAGTCCATGTCAGAATCAGGGACGTCAAAATAGCCTAAAATTCAATCAGGGTATTCACAGTCGTCTTTTAAAATGCGGGTAAATTTGCCGCTCGGTAATTCAGTCAAATTTAACAGATTTTTACCGAGACGGTAACTTGGTTCATGTAAAAATGGTTCATGTTTTTGAAAAAAAAGTAAAACAAGAAGTGGCTAAATCTGATAATATTCACGCTCAAAAACTAATTGACATAATAAAAGAATCTAAACAATATAGTTCACAAATAGTTAAAATAAGACACAGAGAAAACAAGGCTTGGATAACAAAAGACATATTAAAGATGATCGAAAAAAAAAACAAATTATACAAGTATCTTAAGAAAAATCCACAAAATGGGGAAGTAAATGAAAAATATAAAAAAATAAAAAATCAGATCACAAATATTACAAGAATGGCAAAAAAAGAATATATTGAAAAACAAATATTATGGGCTGGAGCAGACAACAAAAAATTATGGAAGAAAATAAATGAAATATTAAAAAACCCAAAAAAAGAAGAAAAGGATAATAAAAATATTTCAAAAATGAGTATCGATGGAATAGAAGTAACAAATCAGATAGCAATTGCAAATAAACTGAACATATACTTTGCAGAAGTAGGAAAAAAATTAGCAGAAATGGACAAAAATAAAGCGACAAAACTGATTCCAAATATTATAATTGACAACACGATTTTTCTACGACCTGTTCGTGAAAAGGAAGTTATTAAATGGATTGAAGATCTGCAAAATAAAAGCTCTCCAGGAGAAGACGGGATAACAAATAAAGACTTAAAACAACTAAAGTATATAATCTCTCCAATCTTAGTGGAGCTAATAAACAAAATGTTTCAAGAAAGCTGTTTCCCAGAGATATTTAAGCATGGAATTGTTGTTCCAATCTTTAAAGGTGGAGAAAAGACCAACCCAAGTAATTATAGGCCTATTACACTTTTAACTTCGGTGGGAAAACTATTTGAGAAAGCAATACACTCTAGAATATACGACTTTGTGCTTAAATATAAAATCCTAGACAGACAACAATATGGTTTTCAGAAACAAAGCAGTACTGAAGCAGCTACAATAGATGCAATGGAGTTCATTAATGACAAACTTGATAAAGGGCTATATACACTTGGACTTTTCGTTGACTTAAAAAAAGCTTTCGACACGGTTAACCATGATATATTACTTGGGAGACTTGAGGAAATAGGAGTTAGAGGCGAAGCAGGACAACTAATAAAAAGCTATTTAACTAGAAGACAAAATGTTCTTAAACTGGACAATACAAAAAGTGACAATCTATTTATGGACACAGGGGTTCCGCAGGGATCAATTCTTGGACCACTCTTATACATTCTATATGTCAACAACCTACAAAATGCCAAAATTGGAGATAAATACATAGCGTATGCTGATGATACTCTGATATTGTACTATGGTAAATGTAAAAAGGAAATTGAAAATAATTAAAAGAAGGTTTATATAAACAATGGACGCTTCAAAATAACCTCACAATTAACGAAAAAAGACTGAGTTCTTACTCTTTAAGGAAAAGAACAAACCGAATATCAACATACATATAGAAATCAACGATCTACAAATAAAAAGGGTAACATCGACTAAATACTTGGGCTTAATTATTGACGAAAAATTAAACTGGACATCGCATATCTCACACATAAGAAAAAGATTAGCACCGATGATAGGGGTATTGGGCCGATTCAAAGATTTCAATAAAAAAACAAAAAATATAATCTATAATGCACACATACTATCGGTAATCAGATACAATGTTATAACATGGGCACAGTGTTCGAATGATCTCTTAAAATCGCTAAAGAGACTTATGACAAAGGCACTAAAAAAAATTAACGGACTGAATATACGCACGCCAACCGAGGAAGTCTACACTAAAACGGGCAATGTACAATTGGACAAAATTATCAAAATTCAGAGTGCTAAATTTATGTTTAATGTCGTCAACAACACACACAAACACAACTTCAACATTGATAAGCTGCGGGCAACACACAATCAAGGCACAAGAGGTAACAACCGACTACGTATACCAAAGGCTAGAACTAACAGGAAACACAAAAGCATATTACACGAGTCAATAAAGATATACAATAATATACCAAATAATATAAAAACAACAAAAAAAATAAAAAATTTTGTAAATCTTGTGAAAAAATGTTTTTAACATCATGAGTTTTGTATTAGTTGTAAATATTAAGTTTATGTTTATTTATGTTTATAGTATTAGTAATATATTCTAAAAAATCTATTTAAATTTTCTAAAATTATTTATGTTTGTAGAATTTGCAATATGTCATAAATGTATTAAAGATATGTAAATATTTTGCTTATACCAGCCTGAGTGCTGACTGCAATAAATATTATTTAAAAAAAAAATGAATTACCGGATTCGGTAATTGTATACATGCCTTGAGTCGTGTTTTCCGGCCCGGTTATTCGGTATCAAGAATCAACCGCGGGTGGCGCTAGTAATGTTTTTAGTTGTCAAATTTTCTCGCTGGTTTTTTTGTTAATCTCATCGGATTGATGCAATTTTTTTCAATTTTGATAGCCATTGCCACAATAGAAAATCAAAAGAATACATCAAACATGGATTTAAAGGTATGTGACAATCAAATTCGCAGTTCATGATTTGGTCACGTATCAAACAAAAGCGCTGTTCTCAAATCTGTGCTGTGGGATGTTCACAGCAGAATATTTTCAGTCTTTTAATATTACCGAAAATACCGAATACCGAAAATTAAAAGAGGATTGTGAATACCCTCAATATCTTTGTTAACCCCTTCGGTATTTTGATGCCATATGGCAATGCAGTTAAAAATTTGAATTGACTTATTATTTATTTATTTTCAACACTCTATTCTCATTCAGTGCATCTTCAAGTGCATTTGTGACTATAATGTCTATGATTAATCATCAGGAGCCTAGGTTTCTTCTTGCCTTTACCGTTCCAATCATCCTACTGCATTCCTCTAAACTGATTACAGGCTTTTGCAGTTCTTATCCATTCGATGAGGAACATCCCCAAGTAACCTTATAGGTCGTAAAGTGGACACTTCGTCTTCAAAGGCTTCCCTATTGGTCGTAATGTCCACGACTTTGTCGACACTAGGTCGAACTATCGTCGACCTATCGTCGACAGTGGGGAAGGTCCGCCGGACCACGAAGTGCCCTATTTCACGCCCTATAAGGCATCACGACTTTGAAGGCCAAAATAGGGCCTTGTTTTACCATGACGAAATATTTTTTTGACATTTCATCTGGCGACATTATTTGTCTTTCTCTATTCTATAGGCCGGATGAGGAGAGAAAGATAAGACAAGAATCATAAAGTTTAATGGATATATTTTGTGGAAAAAAACGTTCAAAATAATTTCATACGGTGATGTTAAGGTTTTTTGTGGATTTTATTGTCACAATTCACATGCGATTTAAAGTTTACGTAGAAAGTGGTTTTGCCAGGAGCTCTATTTACGTGGGCCGTAGCAATTCTCGATTTTAGTGATATAATTTGAAAATTATTTATTCAAAGAATTTTCTTTTTTATTCGATTTTAATAAAATTCTTGTAAAAATAAAGTTATGCTGTGTACCCAAACACCTAAAATTACTTTTTATTCGATGTTTTTCCATATTGTGCTTTAAAAACAGATTTTAAATTTTCAGTAGGAATGTTTTTTTTTCCATTTCGATGAACGTCATGGCGGCTCGCGCCGTGAATGCTAGAAGCATATTCGAAGTATGCTAGAAATAAACTCGAAGCAGATATTCATCTGCGCATGCTCGAAGCATTCTCAAATAGGGAATTGGAGTGTTCTCAAAGGCATTATGCCCTATAAGGCACTTCGTGGACGAAAGGTGGAAGGTTGGTCTTATAAGGCAGGACGACTATGAAGGCGTCTGGAGGACACTACGACCATGAAAGCCAAAACAAGGCATTCGAACATTAAGACTATCAGGGCATATATTTAGGTCACTCGGACCGCTTGACGACCACTGCAAAAGCCTTGAAAGGCATCACGCCTTATAAGGCGGATTCGCTGGTCTTGGTGTGGTCGTAACGACCAATTTTAAGACACCACGCCCTAATCCAAGTCATTATGCCTTATCTGGTTGCTTGGGTCCCGTCCTGAGGTTTATCTATCATTACATTCTCTGCAAAAAAGCCAGTGGCACGTAAGTGCATTTGTGACCCAATTTTGATTTTTTGAGTAAAAAGCTAGACTACAGTGGACGTATTTGTAAAAAATAAAAATTTTTGATTTTTTCTTTTTTTTTTTGTTTTAAGTGAATACTGATAGCTTAAACATCATTAATTTGTATAGAGAGTATTTTGAACCCCCATAGAAAAAAACATGTACCGAACGGGTTAATAACGAATAATAACTTTATAACGTAAAGAAATGAAATTTTTTACCGTTACAAAACGAAATAACGTAACGAAATAGAATTTGAAATTCGTTATATAACGAAATATAAAACGTTACGATTTTTTTTCGTTTGCCATACCTGATTGTTTTACAATTTGAGAAAAATTTGCTAAAATGATAAAATTTTTATTAATTATATGAACAAAAATTTTGTCAATATCATTTTTTTGTGCATATACACGAAAGAAAAATATAAAATACAACGCGTTGTTAACAATAAACACATCACTATAATTGTTAAAAAAATCATCACAATTATAGTCCTTTCCCCTGTTGTTTGAGTCAAATGAAAAAGTGTTGACGCTGCAAAGTTTTGTCCATCTGAAGGCCAAATGAAAAATCATATATTTTTCTGTATTCTTTAAGAATGAAAGAAGCAGACTACAATTTAAATTTTTACATAGCTTCTACTATTTTATCGCTAATATTATCGGTAACGATGGCAACGCACATTAATTATCTATAAAAAAGATAAAACTGATTGTTAAATAAAGAAGAAATAATTTTTTACATATTAAATATTCAAAAAATTTAGAACACAATTAAGTTTTCTTAGAAACTCACCAAAATGCAATAAAGTACTTTAAAGATGCACTAAGAATTTAAATGAATTACTAGTAACAGTAACGTAAATTTATACTTCCTTGGACAACTTTCCGGAATCTTTTCAATTCCAACCAATTTTCTGTCATATGTAAAAATTAGTTTTTAAATATGACAAAACTAGACGAATTTTTCACATAGGATCAAACTTTTGTCATATGGATGAATTTTAAATCAATATGATAAAATGGCGCAAATGGGAAATTTTTCATATGGATAGAATTTTATTTATCAATATGACAAAATTTAGCAATCGAGATGTTTTGTGAGATTTTTTTATCGTATAGATAATTGTTTTTTTTCGATAGGATAAAGACATTTATCAAATTGACAAAACATGATCATATTAACAAAACATTGTTAATTCGACAAAATTATTTTTGTTATATGGGCAAAATATTTGTTAATCAAACAATGAGAGTTTTGTTGGCTGGTATTTAATAGCACTTTTGTTACATTAACGTGTATTTTGTCGATATGACCACCAATTAATTATATTTTATGACAATTGATATTAAATTTATCAAAAATATTTTAAAAATATGCAAATGCTACGCATAAAAGATATCTATTGGTGTTTTGTTAGATATATTTTTCAAACATATAATTTATAGTTACAAGGTGTAAATATGGGGTTCCTTCATAATGGATTCCATACATAAATTATAAACTTATAATATTCTTTTTCAAACAAAATTTATGGGTTATCTCTTTCAACTGAAACATTTTACGGGAAAAAATATATTTTAAATTCCTTTACGTATGGAAACTAAGCCAGAAAGCAAACGACCCGTCACATGTCATCCACATAACCTGACAAAACTGGACCTAGCCACAAGATCTACCTTTCTTTAGGATTATCCCCAACTATGCGAACATGTCATCTTATCCTTCAGAAAATTTTAACCCAAGATGGACATATTCCTTAAAAGGGCATGCTGGAATATTTTATTTGGATCTGATGATTTTCCCTGTCAAAAGAATTATATTTTCCTTTTGGCTGGACAAAATGTCCGATTATAAGAGAATTCTAACATATGTATGTAGTCTAACATCATTCCATGCATGGACAAGTATATAATCATTAAAATATAATATCAATACGTATATATTTAGTTACGTTAGTTTGATTTACGCTCATTAGACTGATATTATATCCATAGCTTTCGGATGAAAGTAAACGAAAGAATCCTCTAATACTCGTATAGTCGATAATATTCTTGAAAAACATATGAAGTGTCTCAAAATAATGACAACTTCGAAGGGTGATTGATACGCAAGAAAGATATTTTTTGGCTAATGATATTTAAAAATAAGGTGACCATTTTTTTTGGGTCAATCCGAGACAAGATGAACAAAAAAGTAAAAAATAAAACTTGATTTAGGCGAAAACCAAAGAAAAAAAACATAAATGTACGCCGCAGGCGAAATATTTTAAACATGATGCGGCGCAGTTATTTAAATCAAGAGATAAACAGTCTGGAATACAATTGGCCCGACACAACATTTATGGATTACGGCTTTTTATTTGATTTTGACAATAGGACGGTGAGCCACATATAACATTTTTGTGAATGTGAATGTAAGCAACACAGCATACGAACTATATTTCCTAATACTTTCTTTAAGAACCGTATACACCAACAAAGCTTAGGAACTTATGTACAACTTAAATTATTTAAGTCCCAGAATTTCTACGGTTTAAGTAGGCTAACCGAAACTTTATTTTTTAAGAGTATTACGCGCAAACGGGCCTAAGTGACAAAATTTAGATTTTATGACGTCCCCATATTTCATTTAGAATCAACCATGAAATTTTGTCGGCGAGCTGAACGACAAAAGTTAAATTCGATTCAAATTTTTCCGACGGCAAAGTTGGTGGGATTGATTGTATACAGAAGCAAAGGGTGTTATGAGTTTAAATCCTAATTTGTTGCCGTAAATGTTGTGTGGGGCCAAATGTGTTCTGACCTTAAAAGTTGCATGAAACTGGCAATTCTTTCGTTAGTATTCTTCGTGTATAGCGCATATCTGCCACTACACGTGTATTTAATATAGCCACAGCCATAGATGCCAAACAACAAAAATGTTAGTAGAGATAAGCGTCTAAAAATGTAAGACACCTGATTTAGTTTTAAAAAAATCGAATTTTTCCAGTTAACCTTTTGTTTTTGTTTTTTAATTATTAAATATTCGACATCATTTGTAAAAAAATATAAAATTGCGGTATTTTAGTTGTAATCAGGTACTGATCAATCGCCCCACATTGTTTAATCTTCAGATATGTCACTGGATCTTATCTGTAACCGATGATTTTATTTATCCTCTGGTGTATTTTATGGGATCAACCTTGCAATTTAGAGTACCATGGCACTCACATTTTTTGCCAAATTGTTTCTTTCATTCTATTTTCTCGAACTCTTTAAAAGAAATTGAAATAATTCAGAAATTGAAGTAATTCCGAAATTGAAATAAGTCAGAAATTGAAATAATTCAGAAATTCAATATTCAACAGAGTTTAACATTTTATTTACGACTGCATTTTTATATCAATTTCAATAAATTTTGAATTGTGGGAATAGCAAATGCTTTTCACTATCGCGTCGCATGAAATCGTGGTAATAATAATAGTAATTTGATGACATTTCCCGAATATTTGTAAATTAAATTTTTAGTCACAAAATGTGGAGAGAAATTTATTCAATTAATTTAATTGGATTCTTTATTACTTTGTGATATTTGAAAATTTTATTGCAAAAATTTTGAATTTGATTAAAATTTACTTTATCGTGTCTTAAACACGCCATTAGAAATAAAATGATAATAATGAGTATCTATAAAAGAAAGTTTTTTCCTTCACATAGTTATAGAATTCTGCCGGATATGATTTTTTGTTTATTGAAAAACTATCCTAACTTAGGTTTGTGCAAAAATCTAAACACTCCCGATATCCAATTCTGTTCACATTATTTTTTTTATTCACTTTTTTCCGGATTTTGATCAATGACAAGCCACGATTTTTTTTGTTTTAATGTGTCCTAAAAAAATTGGGAGTAGTCACAATTTTTTTTATAGCAATGACTCCCATATTGTGCCACTATGCCGTTTTTTCCCACAAATATGGGACTGGGGCATGCAATGTTGTTGGTTGATTTTTCTTAATGATACTGTGAAAATATATCCTAATGTAGGGGCCACATCTATCAGTTTTCCATCAGTTTTTGGGTAACTGATGGGAAACTGATTGATGTGAGCGTAAAATCAGACGACTGATGGGCAACCACGAAAAAATTCGTGGGCAGATCAGTTTTTCTAACATTAAAATGAATGAAAAATTTTCACAAGGAACTGTCAGTCGCAACTGATAGATGTGAACGCTTAACTGGATGTAAAAAACTGATGGAAAACTGACGAGTACCGTAACAGTTGCGACTGATGGAAAACTGATAGATGTGGCCCTTACTTAGGTTACAAAACAAAACACAGATGCTTTATATGGAGAGCACAAGAAAACAAAAAGTATCTGGTTGGGCCTTTATTCAGAATTCGTTTTGCGAATTTTATCCATCTACCGCAGGATAAATTCTTTTAGTAAAAGTTGTCAAAATTCGAATTTTTTCCGGCGATTTAGTATGAAAAAAAAATCCAGTTGTGGCGCTCAAACAAATTTAAATTTCAATAAATTTTAATTAAATTTCAGAATTTTGTGTGGTAATGTAAACGGTTGTGGAGCTTGATTTTTATGTTATAGAATTTACGGAATAAAGTATCAAATGTAAACGGCGCTTTAGCGACTAGAAAATTCTGTGTGATTATTTGAAAACTCATAAAATTAATTCTATTCAATTTTTACAACTTGTCGTGAAGTAGGGGTAGCCGGGACTAAATTAACAGTGGTAGAATTAACAAGCCTATTCCTGCCGAAATATAGGAGCCACAATCTCGAAATTTGGTTTTTGTCCCTCACTCGATACGGTCGACCATATCATGAGTCATCAGTTATAAACTGTTCATTGCCAGTGAGGGTTAAGCACAGAGACCGAATTTTAGCTGGTAAACGAACTTTTTATGGTTTGCAAAATTTTGATTTCTGTCTTAGTTTTTTATATTAAACTTTGCCGATAATGTAAGTTAATGTAGCTATAATTAATAATGTCCTTTTGTTTTATCCTTAACTATATTTTTGGTATGTTTAATAATTCAAAAAAAGTAGTGTAAATTAACAAAAAATTAACAAACTAAAATTAACAAAATTAACAAACCCATGGGGCAAGAATTAACACATGTTAATACATACTGACGATGACAACATCTCATACTATGTTTTTATAGTTACAAATTATGTACAAAAAAGCTTCGCTGGAACATTTTTTTTAGATAAAAATAATTGTTTTTGTTTTTTAAAAAGACTTTATTTTTTTTTATATTTATGTTCCTTGAAAAGGATATTTATTTTGTCTATTTTATTAGTTTTTGTGATAAAGAATATACAGTTATAACGACCTCCAAGGGACCAACAAATCTGGTCGTTATATCCGGTTGTTCGTTATAACCGATTCATAGATTTAAAGGTTTTAAAATACATGTGTGAAGTTCTAAAAAACAAAATTTTTAGTGCAAATCGTCCGTACATTAAAAAATTAAATTTATTTAATTTTTCTGCAGATATTGAGTAATCTGTGTTTGTTTGGATTTTTGGTGAAAGAACTCCTTTTCAATTTTCTTTTCAATTCTTAGCACAGCTTCTTTTCAAATCTCATCAAAAATGTTATTGAATAATAGGAATGAACTCAATGTCGTGACTGAAGGTATGACACAACCTGTTCTGAAATTTTCACCCGATTTTAAAATTATGTATTGTGATGCATAAAACATTATTTACCAGTAGTATCTTCTTCATCTTTTTCCTCGATACTAAATTGTCGCCTTTTAGCATTCATTGTAAAATTCACAGTATAAACTACGAAATAAACTGAATTAACACAACGTAGATGCACAAAACTTTGACAGAACTGATTTTTTTTTTTTATGTTTATGCCAGGAGTTTAGGCAAATTGCCTCTAATGCCGAAGCACAGCTCAAGACATCATTCATTCAACCATTCATACAATCCATTCACACTCTGAATACTCCTCATCACACTGCAACGAAAACTTGGCGAGACAGTACATAGCCTTATCGACCATTGTGTCCTGTTACAGAGTTTATAGGAGTATTCAGGCGGCGCACGTTGGGGCCAAAGTGCTATTCGGCGGCCAAAAATACAAATTTTGAGTTCTGCCTTTGAAGGATTTCGGTTATGTCATTGCGTTGAGAATTCTTAGAAACCTAGAAATCCAAAAAGACACTCTCCTGGGACAAGTAATTTCCGAACGCCATGGGGTCAAAGTTGGTAAAAATTCTGGTTTTTTCAATTTTCGAATTTTCAACAAATTTTTTGAACTTTATTAAGTCACTTAGTACAGAAAAATCGATTTTATCATTAACCAGAGGACATATTTAGGCAATTATAATAAAAATTAAAAATTTGTAGTACTACATTTTTTTTCTTAAAGTTGTTATTCCAGAATTCTGGGCATTCTAAAAATACTATTTTTTTCGCGAAATTTTATATATATATGGCCCTGCAAAAAATGTACCGGCTTGTACCGGTCAGGCGTCAGTTGGAAATGATAGCCAAGGTCAATACCTTTCGAAATATCCATATTTCATCTGCTACTACCTGCAACTCTGGTCACCGTAAACAAAAGTCTGATTTTTTACATATTATTTTTTAAAAAATGTCTTACTTTGTCACAACAATGGACAAAGATATTTCGTCTAATACGCTAGGAAATTGTTTTAATTACTTTTAGTATACATAAAAGCGGAATATTTTCCATACCAGCAAACAGTGAAACCATTAAATATCACCCTTCTTGACAGTAAAACCGTTTAAAACTGGTAATCTTATCCTATAATATAATACGAGAAATGACTGCACAACGATCTCGAAAACCCGCCAAACGATTTTCACGAAACTTGGGGGTAAGGGATTTTCGGGGACAAGGAATCGATCTAGATAGGTCTCACCTCTGAGAAAATTCCCCTCGATACCCCTCGCCTGGTATCTTCGAATTGGGTAGTCCGATCTTAATGCAACTTTACAGTATTACTAAGCGGACTAAGGGCTTTCGATTTTTCCACTACAAACCTAACTTTCCCCTCCCCTCGATACCCCTCGTCTGGTGTCTTCGAATTACGTGAAGGTATCTTAATGAAAATTCGCAATATTGCTAGGGAGTAAGGTTTTGCGATATGTATTCTAAAAATATCACTTTTTAGATATCTATCGGCAGCGATAAATAGTAATTACAAAACAATCAAGTTCCCTGAACCTCGTTTTACGAATCATGTTGCAATTATAATCGGATTCAATTACTCAGAGACAGAGGCAAAAGGAGGATTTTTAGATCGCCGAGCATGGCTCGGTCTTCCTGGTACTATGAATAATTAGAGCAATAAAAATCAATATCTTAGATATACATATGTACATATGTATATATGTTACAACAGAATATTAAGAAATTTACATTAATTCGACGATTGAAAGTTATATTATCGGTGCTAAATCCAGATAAATTCAAATCACATGCCAAGTCCACAGCTGATTTGTATAATAGACATTGCAATTGGAGAAATATGTCTGCAACAATGCATAAAGTGCTTTTCCATGGCAAGCTGATAATTGAAAAAAAGCATTTTACCACTTGGGGAGCTTTCAGAGCTTTCAAATTTGGTGTTATTTTGTGGATTCTTACATACATTGGAGCCTGGTTCAATGGAATGACACTCGTTATTTTGGCATTTATTGCACTCTTCTCATTGCCAAAAGTTTACGAAAATAACAAGCAATCGATCGACACGTATTTGGATTTGGTCAGGAGCAAATTCTTGGAAATTACCGATAAGGTAAAAGCGGCAATACCAATTGGTAAAAAACAAGAGTCTGAAAAGGACAAGTAAGACAAACAAGTCTTGCAACAATTTTTTTGTTTCACTTTTTATTTCAGGAATCGAAAAATAAAGACTACAGACATTTTAGACTAACCAACAATAGAAAAAACGATAGAATCAACCAAAATGAAGATTTGATGAATATATTACTTCTATCGTCAGATCCATTTTTGGCTTCTCTGCGTTCTAAATGGACAAATGCAAAAGATGAATTGGATGACGAGGAAGATCAAGAAATCCTACAATTGTTAAAATTCGACGAAGATCAAGACATTATTAGAATATAATTTTTCCTCAACTTAATGTAATTTTAGCCATGTGTATTTGTATCAAAATGTATTAAAATAATCGTATTAAAAATAGTTGTCTTTAAAAATGCTATATTTTTTAATAACATTTAAAAAACAACTTTAAAACAAAACCAAAAAAAATATTACAACAACAAATACTATAGTTTTGATTATTTCATCATATAGGGTATTAAAGTTGCTCCTATTCGATTTTCATGTACTGACGATATATGTAAAATAGCATTCTAAATATTTTCGTCATTAATGATTTTTTCTGTACGACCAACCGTTCTCGAGATTTTGGTAATTTTTGATTTCAAATGCAGATGGGTGGGGGAGGGGACAGGAGGGGGTGATCAGATTGTTAGGAAATAAAGCTTGGATATTTTTCTAGTCAACAAAAAAAAAACCCCATTCAAAAATATTGATCCGTTCAAAAGTTATGTATTTTTGGCCGCCGAAAGGCACTTTGGCCCCATAGTGCGGCGGGAGGCAAAGACCAAACTGGTCCGTGTTTAGGTCCATGAGCAGAAAAGTTCCAAATTCAAATTCAAGCCGAATTATTTTGCCAGGAGTGGGATTTGAACCACTGCTCTTTGGATCACAAGGCAAGCACATAGCTGACTGAGCCATCCACGCCACGATTAGCGGAATTCCCGAAAAGTTCCAACTTTCATTTAATGACTTAAGTAAATGACGTTTAGAAGTGCAACAAGTTTGCCCATCCTTGCGAGTCGTGGAGACATGGCGGCCAATTTAGAACATTTGTTAAAAACTTAATCTACCAGGTTTTGATTTTTTTCTATGAGATCTTAAGTTTCGGTCGTTAAAAACGATATTTTTTTCTGTTTTCGTAGAAAAAGGGGTCGTTAAAGCCGATATGTCTTATATGTTATAACCAATACCAAAACGCACAGAGTCTTATGGGCTCTGGCCGGGACCTAAGAAATGCGTCGTTAAAGCCGGTATGTCGTTATAACCGGTGTCGTTATAAGCGGATTCCACTGTATTTGAATTTAAAAGGATATTTATTTGGTTTATTTTATAATTTTTGTGAAGAAAAAATTCTTTTCTTTAAATTATTTCCATGTTAAAACTTATGTTAATACTAACCCCATCACTGTTAAAACTAGCCCCATGACCGGGGTTAGTTTTAACAGATAACATTTTTTCATAAAAATGATTTTTTTTTCATGTAGTGACTACCTAGTTGAAACTTTTTTTTTTATTTCTTATGATACCTGAATAACTACAGTATGACTAGATATAAAAACAATATCAAAAAAGTTACTTGTTAAAAAAATAATACCCAATTTTCAAAATTTGTTAATACAAGCCCCGGCCTCCCCTATTTAACAATTTTTTAACTACAATAATCTTCTAGTCAAGCCGTGTTAATCGATTTAATTATTTAAAAACATGTTAACGATTTTTAATGCTTCCTTTACTTTTTATACACCCACATTCATTTCAGTTTCTGTATTTATTTGCAACCAGGGTATTCACAGTCGTCTTTTAAATTGCGGGTAAATTTACCGCTCGGTAATTCAGTCAAATTTAACAGATTTTTACCGAGATGGTAACTTGGTTCATGTAAAAATGAATTACCGGATTCGGTAATTGTAGACATGCCTTGAGTCGTGTTTTCCGGTCCGGTTATTCGGTATCAAGAATCAACCGCGAGTGGCGCTAGTAATGTTTTTAGTTGTCAAACTTTCTCGCTGGTTTTTTGTTAATCTCATCGGACTGATGCAAATTTTTTCAATTTTGATAGCCGTTGCCACAATAGAAATTCAAAAGTATACATCAAACATGGATTTAAAGGTATGTGACATATTTTACAATCAAATTCGCAGTTCATGATTTGGTCACGTATCAAATAAAAGCCCTGTTCTTAAATCTGTGCTGTGGGATGTTCACATCAGAAAATTTTCAGTCTTTTAATATTAGCGAAAATACCGAATACTGAAAATTAAAAGAGGATGGTGAATACCCTCATTATAATAAACACCAAAAGCTTCCAGTGGTTCCTTGATTCTATAACAATAATTTGATAAAACTTTGAAAACGTGTGTTAAGTTCCTATGCCAGAAATTTATTTGATTTACTTAAAACTCCAACATCACTCTGTATAATTTTTTTAAAGTTTTAATGAACAAAAGCAAAATTAAATAAAAAAGAAAAATGCTTTTGTGTTTGTGTTTTGGAATTTTTCTTTTGTTTTGTTTTATCAATACTTTATTTGACGCGGCATAATACAAACTGAAAGCCAAAAAGTTTTGTTTTATGTTCCAGAAATTTAAAGCTTCTTTTAAAAGTTTTATTTCGGTAGGTATTACGGAAAAAAGGAATTTCTCTTCACACCTTATAAAATCTGTAAGTAGCATTTTTACTACAAGTATGATCTTTCAACACAAATTTGATAGAGATGATTTCTTTAAGTTGAAACTTTGTCTACGTTGCTGCTCCAATGTCATCTATTCATTACCTAATTTTTTAAACTTTTTCTTATTATTTGATTATTTTAAAAGATGTAAATGAATTCTTTATCTGTAGAATCAAGGGTCTTTGGTGTTTTTGGGTTTTTTTTTGTGAAAAGACTCCGTTTGGATTTTGAGGTTTATTATGGTGTGGTAAATGTTGCCTAGAGAGACCTTGGAAAAATCATTTAAAAAGAGGCTAAATGTTGGTTGCTATGGGAGTTCTAACGATTTTATTTCTAAGAATTACTGTTTTTTCATGCAGAAATTTATTGAAAAACCTCTATCCTCCTCCCACAGTAAGAACCATGTTACTTTTATGATCTAATCTAAACTCAATCTGTTAGATATTAAAAATGACTTAAAAAATGTTATTGAAATGAATAAAAATCTGACGTATTATCGGAAAAGAGGAAATCATTTTGTTTTGGTTTGAAACTTGTTGGTAATTTGTTAAAGTATTAGATTTCTTCTTTATTTAGAAACGAAACGAAAATCCCTAAAACTGATCATTTATGAAAGTTCAGCATTTGTTTTTCCACAAATCAACACCTCCGAATTTCTGTTCAAATATTCAAATCACACTTCATAGGAAGGATAGCAAAAAAAAAATTCTTGTTTTATTTTATGCATAAAAGTTGTTTAGAAATATTTTCAACATGAGAAATATCGTAAACAAAGGCAAAGAAACGTTTTTTTTTATTTACAGGTAGCGGAAGTGTGTTTCGCATTTCCGAGTAAACTCCCCTAAGGCGTTTTATAATCCGATTCAACATCCCTCATTCTAACTTTCAATAGTATAATATTGAGATAGAAATCGAGGAAGCAGGATTTCTTGACACGACTATATGACTTTATATTACGGGTAAGGTTGATGGTTCCTACAGGCTCTGAATCCGAAACAGAATTCTTACGTGCTAGGAAAAGTTATGAAGTTTGTTCGTCTTTTACTTGCGCCTTTAAAATGCCCACAAAATGTAAACAAAAAACTGTTTTCCGGATTCCGGATTTCATTGATTAAAACGTGTGATTTAAATACCAGAGGGAATAAAGGAAATCTCAGAATGGTTTATGTTGTTGGGTTATGTATTCAAGCTCAAATTGGTGGTTTTGTGAACAAATTACCTCATAGAATACACTATAGAAGAAACGGAGGTGGAGTTTGTTTGGAAAATTAGAAAATTGTTTTATCGTTAGATATTGGAAAAACGTTGGAAGAATTCCTGAAAAACGAATACAAATGTAATGGTGGTTACATGTTTTGTGTTGATTTTTTTCCTTGACAAAACAATTTAAGTGTAAGTTAGCTAGTAACAGCCTCATAACGAACGAATGAATTACTTTATTTACATATCATCATATTCACATGACAAAGTAATCTGGTTAGATATGATATTCTATGGCCACTATAATAAAGGATGATTATTCAACGTTAATTAGAATACAATGAATGTTGGGATTCTGTTTAATTGGGTGCCTTTGTCAACAAAGAGCATCTTAATGTGACGATAAGTAAAATGTTCGACGTGATGTCCCATTAGTATTGTGAAACAAAATAAGAAGAGTAAATACATACGAACTATACGCACGATAAGATAAATATTTCGCATTTAATTCTCGTTGAGATATTTTCACATATTTTATGAACAAAGGCATTTAAAATGTACTTGAAATGAATTATCCAGGTACGTACTTTTGCCTATATCTGCCTCAATTTGTTCAACATTGTGAAAAGATCAAAATAAAGAAATTATTTACCCTACTCAAATATTCAACAGACGTTAAATAAAGCTTGGCCTCCTTAATAATAATCTTCAAGGACATCAAAGTACTCTAGGGAAACATTTCAATACCCATATTCAAAAAACTTAAAGACAATGGCGCGTATTCATAGTCGTTGAGTTAAACTGTATTCAGCAAAACCATATTTAAAATTTAACACACATTAGGGCTATTCACTCTTTATCGTAGTTGATTGTATACTCGTAGAATCGTAGAATCGTAAATAAAATCGTAGTTTTTTGACAGTTCTCCATACAAGTATTTTTTACGACGAAAACTACAATCTACCACAGCCGAAGGTATGGTAAAATCGTAGTTTTTGTCGTACTTCTATTAAAGTGAGGTTAAGGCATGTTTTGTGACATGTCAACTTGGTGCCAACTCTAAAATGGACATTGGAAAAGTAAGTAAATTAAAGTATTTATATGATTTAGTATAAATTAAGAGTTAAAAAATGCTTTAAACAATTTAGGTAAAAAAATAAATAAGAGTCAAAAATTTACGACAAAACCAACAACCTCTAGTAAAGCGCTGCTCACGCTTTGTTGTACTTTTCCATCGTAGATTTACATTACAATCTACGATTTTACTATCTACGATCAAGAGTGAATTTCGATAAAGAGTGAAAAGTTTCTTATTCATAAACAAATTTTATTTGAGGTTTATACTATGTTCAGACCGACACAAAATCACGTAATTTTGAAGATTTTCGTAATTTTGAACGAAATCTTGCTCGAAATCACGAGATTTCCAGTACATTAACCTGTTTTCAAAAATCACTAAAAGTATGCAATTTCCACAAAATTACGAACGAAATCAAGCAAAAACAATGAATACAACCCTGCATCACTTATTCAGCTCTCTTGAGTACATCATTTTTGATATTTGTGCTGGATTGGAAATACGGAGATATAAGAAAAAGAAGCCGTGTTCCGCACGCGAAAAGCATATATTAGTAAACAATCTACGCGGGGCAAAAAAAAATTGACTTGTTTTTGATGCGATTAGATATGAAATGGAAAATAATTGTTTATTTTCATTACAGATAATTTCCATTGTCTTCTAAAGTGTCTAATTCTGTTTGCACATATTTGATCGATGTTTTGAATTGTATTATTCATCATATTACTAAAATTCATAGCAATTCTACACTAAAATTCATAGCAATCCTGTAGTTGAAATGTGAAACAAAATTACATTAATCTTGTGTGAACACTTTGGATTAAGTTCTAAATCATTTCGCAAATTACGTGATTTTGTGTCGGTCTGAACTTAGTATTAGTTAAAAAACGGAACTATTATGTTTTTGGTTCAAATTTATTACACTTTTTATTTTCTTATTTTTTTGGTTAAAATCTACTACATTTTTCAAACGTCAAATGTACTTTTTATGAAATTTTATTTGTAAATAAGTGCAAATAAAGGCTTTCCTCCATTACCATGACTTCTGTAACTGCAAAAAAATGCAGAAAACTAGAGCAAGATAGACTTATGTAGATCTAAAAAGGAATGACTGAATACAAGTTAAACGGGATCGATACGATATCCTGTTTCCAATAATCCCATTTTATCAAAATCCCGTTTTTTTTTTAAATCCGGTTTTTTAAAATCTCGTTTTACAAAATCCCGTTTTTAGTGTATCCCGTGGAAAATGAGAGAAACGGGATTTTTTCGTTCATTAAAAAAAATAAAACAAATAAAAATTTTACAATATTTAATCAGAGTTACTTATTGTATATCTACTAATTTAAAGCTATATTGTAAGCAATATTTTTAAGAAAATCTATTTTTGGCGATAAATTCATGGAGACTTTTTGTGGGGTATTATTTTATAATGGACTTTTCTTCCCATTGCATGTCGTGATTTTAGTTGCAATTAAAAATTTTCGACAATATTGGATCTGAAATTTAAACAGATTTTAATGGGCTATCAAATAATTTAGTTTTTAACGAAAAATTTCTTTGATTTTATCCTACCGGTTAAATTTATTTTTTCTTTTGCAATGAAATTTTGATGTTAATAAAATTGTGCTGTTTCAAAAATGTCTCCTATCCATCTTTTATACAATTTCCTTCAGTTATTAGCCTGAAATAAGAAATTTAATTCTCGAAGCGAAATCCTTTGCATCAAATGTCAATGTTGAATATGGCGGCTGAAGGCATCAAATTTTTTTTCTTTTGTTTGCAAACCGGGGGCTTTGAGGTAACTCTAAGGGCAACCGGGTCGACCCTGTTCCCATCACACGCTTCTTCAAAGCGAAACTGGCATTCAGGCTCCACAACTAATCACTGTTTCGACCCGAAAACCATCAAATGCTGCTCTATCGCCGGAGGATTTTCATGAAGCGAATGTTGCCCCAAAGACGAACCGTCGATCACCAATTTCCCCACTAAAGCAATTGTGGCTTTGCAGACGTATTATTAATCAGTGCGTCGTGCTCGTCACTTCTTACGCTTCTTGTACGCAGATGTGAATTATAGGTGTAAATTTTTAGTCCCGATTGCGTAAATTGCTGCATTTTAAAGTCGCAAAGAACAAATCTCATGTGCCCGTGCCTTTCGATGCTATTTGGGTTGTTTTTTCTCCGAAAAATGTCAATATAATAAACAATTGTTTTGGGAAATTCATTGCGGTATTTTGGAATTGTAGTTAGTAACCTCATTCAAACCTTTTATCAATGTCGTTTTAAAAGACAAAAATTACTTTCATTAATTAGGCGCCTGATTAATGAAAGTAATTTTTGCCTTTTAAAACGGAATTTTAAAAAACGGGATTCTGAAAAATGGTATTTTAGAAAACGGGATTTTTTTACACGGTATTTTTAAAAACGGGATTTTGGAAAACAGGATTTTAAATACGAGATTATAAAAAACGGGATTTCGTACCCAATCCAAGTTAAACGCTATTCCTTCCAGTTTTACAATTTTATAGCAATCATATCAAACCTTATGCTATGAATATAATGTTCAAATTGGCATGGTAACAAAGCTTTTGACTATGCATGTGAAGGAGAAAAATGACATCACGCTATAATAACAGTTTGAATGTGTCCGTGCTTACTATTCACTTACAGGGACAATGTGTGATTGTAGTAGAAATCGCCATAAAATCGCCATAAAAACAGGGGAAATTATTCTTGCAGTTGCCGACAAATTTTTGCAGTTGATTCTTATCTCCCTTTCTCGTCAACGTATCTTCACATAAATGTGTCTCTATTTTTTTGCAGTTGCCAAAGTCATGGTAATGGAGGGCGGCCTTAAAACCTCATAGAATGCATGAAAACCTACACTCAGAGAAAAAATTGGTCATATGGATCAAATCGTTATTAAATTAACTATATCAGCCAACAAAATAATTTTGTTAAATTAACAAAGGGAAATTTTGTCCTCGGTAAATGAAAATATCAGTTGTGGTCAACACAAAACTTTCTTCTACAAAATCTACGACCCTGCGCAATTTACGCTAGAGCCCTGTCGCGTTGTCAACCTAAGACGACCTTCCAATAAATTCTTGGTTCATTCAAAAATATCAAAAACGTACAAAATTTGAGATAACTTGAGAACTGTAAAAGATATCAATTTACGGTAAATGCCAAAAATGTAGAAAATGTTAACATCTTTAATTATTTTTTCAACTGATTTGTCGAAAAACCGTTAGTTTGCAAATTATTCGCAAAAATATGATTTTTTATATATTAATGAAAATATCTCAATAACGGTAAAATATAACGGATAACGGTAAAAGACGAAATTGTGCAGAATGCCATTCTCATTAATTCACTTCATACATTCAGTCAGCAAAAACCCGTTAGTTTTCGAGATAATCGCAAAAAACTGTTTTTTTGGAAATAACGGTTTATCTCGATAACACGTGGAGATATCGAGTTATAGCTAAAGACAAAAGTGTGGGAAATTTTATTTTCTCCAAGTTTTGTCATACTTAAGGCCACTAAAAAACGCGTAGTTTGGGAGTAAATCGAGAAAAACGAAATTGCGATTTTTGAAAAACCGCCATTTTGGATACTTCCGGTTAACAGATTTCCACCAAAAGTTGACAGGATCGTCCCATTTCAGGACCCAACATGCCTATAAAATTTCATGGCGCTAGCTCTATTAGTTTTTGAGAAATCTTGTACACAGACTGACAGACAGACTGACAGACTGACAGACTGACAGACTGACAGACTGACAGACTGACAGACTGACAGACTGACAGACTGACAGACTGACAGACTGACAGACTGACAGACTGACAGACTGACAGACTGACAGACTGACAGACTGACAGACTGACAGACTGACAGACTGACAGACTGACAGACTGACAGACTGACAGACTGACAGACTGACAGACTGACAGACTGACAGACTGACAGACTGACAGACTGACAGACTGACAGACTGACAGACTGACAGACTGACAGACTGACAGACTGACAGACTGACAGACTGACAGACTGACAGACTGACAGACTGACAGACTGACAGACTGACAGACTGACAGACTGACAGACTGACAGACTGACAGACTGACAGACTGACAGACTGACAGACTCACAGACTGACAGACTGACAGACTGACAGACTGACAGACTGACAGACTGACAGACTGACAGACTGACAGACTGACAGACTCACAGACTGACAGACTGACAGACTGACAGACTCACAGACTCACAGACTGACAGACTGACAGACTGACAGACTCACAGACTCGCAGACTGACAGACTCACAGACTGACAGACTGACAGACTGACAGACTCACAGACTGACAGACTGACAGACTGACAGACTGACAGACTGACAGACTGACAGACTGACAGACTGACAGACTCACAGACTGACAGACTGACAGACTGACAGACTGACAGACTGACAGACTGACAGACTGACAGACTGACAGACTGACAGACTGACAGACTGACAGACTGACAGACTGACAGACTGACAGACTGACAGACTGACAGACTGACAGACTGACAGACTGACAGACTGACAGACTGACAGACTGACAGACTGACAGACTGACAGACTGACAGACTGACAGACTGACAGACTGACAGACTGACAGACTGACAGACTGACAGACTGACAGACTGACAGACTGACAGACTGACAGACTGACAGACTGACAGACTGACAGACTGACAGACTGACAGACTGACAGACTGACAGACTGACAGACTGACAGACTGACAGACTGACAGACTGACAGACTGACAGACTGACAGACTGACAGACTGACAGACTGACAGACTGACAGACTGACAGACTGACAGACTGACAGACTGACAGACTGACAGACTGACAGACTGACAGACTGACAGACTGACAGACTGACAGACTGACAGACTGACAGACTGACAGACTGACAGACTGACAGACTGACAGACTGACAGACTGACAGACTGACAGACTGACAGACTGACAGACTGACAGACTGACAGACTGACAGACTGACAGACTGACAGACTGACAGACTGACAGACTGACAGACTGACAGACTGACAGACTGACAGACTGACAGACTGACAGACTGACAGACTGACAGACTGACAGACTGACAGACTGACAGACTGACAGACTGACAGACTGACAGACTGACAGACTGACAGACTGACAGACTGACAGACTGACAGACTGACAGACTGACAGACTGACAGACTGACAGACTGACAGACTGACAGACTGACAGACTGACAGACTGACAGACTGACAGACTGACAGACTGACAGACTGACAGACTGACAGACTGACAGACTGACAGACTGACAGACTGACAGACTGACAGACTGACAGACTGACAGACTGACAGACTGACAGACTGACAGACTGACAGACTGACAGACTGACAGACTGACAGACTGACAGACTGACAGACTGACAGACTGACAGACTGACAGACTGACAGACTGACAGACTGACAGACTGACAGACTGACAGACTGACAGACTGACAGACTGACAGACTGACAGACTGACAGACTGACAGACTGACAGACTGACAGACTGACAGACTGACAGACTGACAGACTGACAGACTGACAGACTGACAGACTGACAGACTGACAGACTGACAGACTGACAGACTGACAGACTGACAGACTGACAGACTGACAGACTGACAGACTGACAGACTGACAGACTGACAGACTGACAGACTGACAGACTGACAGACTGACAGACTGACAGACTGACAGACTGACAGACTGACAGACTGACAGACTGACAGACTGACAGACTGACAGACTGACAGACTGACAGACTGACAGACTGACAGACTGACAGACTGACAGACTGACAGACTGACAGACTGACAGACTGACAGACTGACAGACTGACAGACTGACAGACTGACAGACTGACAGACTGACAGACTGACAGACTGACAGACTGACAGACTGACAGACTGACAGACTGACAGACTGACAGACTGACAGACTGACAGACTGACAGACTGACAGACTGACAGACTGACAGACTGACAGACTGACAGACTGACAGACTGACAGACTGACAGACTGACAGACTGACAGACTGACAGACTGACAGACTGACAGACTGACAGACTGACAGACTGACAGACTGACAGACTGACAGACTGACAGACTGACAGACTGACAGACTGACAGACTGACAGACTGACAGACTGACAGACTGACAGACTGACAGACTGACAGACTGACAGACTGACAGACTGACAGACTGACAGACTGACAGACTGACAGACTGACAGACTGACAGACTGACAGACTGACAGACTGACAGACTGACAGACTGACAGACTGACAGACTGACAGACTGACAGACTGACAGACTGACAGACTGACAGACTGACAGACTGACAGACTGACAGACTGACAGACTGACAGACTGACAGACTGACAGACTGACAGACTGACAGACTGACAGACTGACAGACTGACAGACTGACAGACTGACAGACTGACAGACTGACAGACTGACAGACTGACAGACTGACAGACTGACAGACTGACAGACTGACAGACTGACAGACTGACAGACTGACAGACTGACAGACTGACAGACTGACAGACTGACAGACTGACAGACTGACAGACTGACAGACTGACAGACTGACAGACTGACAGACTGACAGACTGACAGACTGACAGACTGACAGACTGACAGACTGACAGACTGACAGACTGACAGACTGACAGACTGACAGACTGACAGACTGACAGACTGACAGACTGACAGACTGACAGACTGACAGACTGACAGACTGACAGACTGACAGACTGACAGACTGACAGACTGACAGACTGACAGACTGACAGACTGACAGACTGACAGACTGACAGACTGACAGACTGACAGACTGACAGACTGACAGACTGACAGACTGACAGACTGACAGACTGACAGACTGACAGACTGACAGACTGACAGACTGACAGACTGACAGACTGACAGACTGACAGACTGACAGACTGACAGACTGACAGACTGACAGACTGACAGACTGACAGACTGACAGACTGACAGACTGACAGACTGACAGACTGACAGACTGACAGACTGACAGACTGACAGACTGACAGACTGACAGACTGACAGACTGACAGACTGACAGACTGACAGACTGACAGACTGACAGACTGACAGACTGACAGACTGACAGACTGACAGACTGACAGACTGACAGACTGACAGACTGACAGACTGACAGACTGACAGACTGACAGACTGACAGACTGACAGACTGACAGACTGACAGACTGACAGACTGACAGACTGACAGACTGACAGACTGACAGACTGACAGACTGACAGACTGACAGACTGACAGACTGACAGACTGACAGACTGACAGACTGACAGACTGACAGACTGACAGACTGACAGACTGACAGACTGACAGACTGACAGACTGACAGACTGACAGACTGACAGACTGACAGACTGACAGACTGACAGACTGACAGACTGACAGACTGACAGACTGACAGACTGACAGACTGACAGACTGACAGACTGACAGACTGACAGACTGACAGACTGACAGACTGACAGACTGACAGACTGACAGACTGACAGACTGACAGACTGACAGACTGACAGACTGACAGACTGACAGACTGACAGACTGACAGACTGACAGACTGACAGACTGACAGACTGACAGACTGACAGACTGACAGACTGACAGACTGACAGACTGACAGACTGACAGACTGACAGACTGACAGACTGACAGACTGACAGACTGACAGACTGACAGACTGACAGACTGACAGACTGACAGACTGACAGACTGACAGACTGACAGACTGACAGACTGACAGACTGACAGACTGACAGACTGACAGACTGACAGACTGACAGACTGACAGACTGACAGACTGACAGACTGACAGACTGACAGACTGACAGACTGACAGACTGACAGACTGACAGACTGACAGACTGACAGACTGACAGACTGACAGACTGACAGACTGACAGACTGACAGACTGACAGACTGACAGACTGACAGACTGACAGACTGACAGACTGACAGACTGACAGACTGACAGACTGACAGACTGACAGACTGACAGACTGACAGACTGACAGACTGACAGACTGACAGACTGACAGACTGACAGACTGACAGACTGACAGACTGACAGACTGACAGACTGACAGACTGACAGACTGACAGACTGACAGACTGACAGACTGACAGACTGACAGACTGACAGACTGACAGACTGACAGACTGACAGACTGACAGACTGACAGACTGACAGACTGACAGACTGACAGACTGACAGACTGACAGACTGACAGACTGACAGACTGACAGACTGACAGACTGACAGACTGACAGACTGACAGACTGACAGACTGACAGACTGACAGACTGACAGACTGACAGACTGACAGACTGACAGACTGACAGACTGACAGACTGACAGACTGACAGACTGACAGACTGACAGACTGACAGACTGACAGACTGACAGACTGACAGACTGACAGACTGACAGACTGACAGACTGACAGACTGACAGACTGACAGACTGACAGACTGACAGACTGACAGACTGACAGACTGACAGACTGACAGACTGACAGACTGACAGACTGACAGACTGACAGACTGACAGACTGACAGACTGACAGACTGACAGACTGACAGACTGACAGACTGACAGACTGACAGACTGACAGACTGACAGACTGACAGACTGACAGACTGACAGACTGACAGACTGACAGACTGACAGACTGACAGACTGACAGACTGACAGACTGACAGACTGACAGACTGACAGACTGACAGACTGACAGACTGACAGACTGACAGACTGACAGACTGACAGACTGACAGACTGACAGACTGACAGACTGACAGACTGACAGACTGACAGACTGACAGACTGACAGACTGACAGACTGACAGACTGACAGACTGACAGACTGACAGACTGACAGACTGACAGACTGACAGACTGACAGACTGACAGACTGACAGACTGACAGACTGACAGACTGACAGACTGACAGACTGACAGACTGACAGACTGACAGACTGACAGACTGACAGACTGACAGACTGACAGACTGACAGACTGACAGACTGACAGACTGACAGACTGACAGACTGACAGACTGACAGACTGACAGACTGACAGACTGACAGACTGACAGACTGACAGACTGACAGACTGACAGACTGACAGACTGACAGACTGACAGACTGACAGACTGACAGACTGACAGACTGACAGACTGACAGACTGACAGACTGACAGACTGACAGACTGACAGACTGACAGACTGACAGACTGACAGACTGACAGACTGACAGACTGACAGACTGACAGACTGACAGACTGACAGACTGACAGACTGACAGACTGACAGACTGACAGACTGACAGACTGACAGACTGACAGACTGACAGACTGACAGACTGACAGACTGACAGACTGACAGACTGACAGACTGACAGACTGACAGACTGACAGACTGACAGACTGACAGACTGACAGACTGACAGACTGACAGACTGACAGACTGACAGACTGACAGACTGACAGACTGACAGACTGACAGACTGACAGACTGACAGACTGACAGACTGACAGACTGACAGACTGACAGACTGACAGACTGACAGACTGACAGACTGACAGACTGACAGACTGACAGACTGACAGACTGACAGACTGACAGACTGACAGACTGACAGACTGACAGACTGACAGACTGACAGACTGACAGACTGACAGACTGACAGACTGACAGACTGACAGACTGACAGACTGACAGACTGACAGACTGACAGACTGACAGACTGACAGACTGACAGACTGACAGACTGACAGACTGACAGACTGACAGACTGACAGACTGACAGACTGACAGACTGACAGACTGACAGACTGACAGACTGACAGACTGACAGACTGACAGACTGACAGACTGACAGACTGACAGACTGACAGACTGACAGACTGACAGACTGACAGACTGACAGACTGACAGACTGACAGACTGACAGACTGACAGACTGACAGACTGACAGACTGACAGACTGACAGACTGACAGACTGACAGACTGACAGACTGACAGACTGACAGACTGACAGACTGACAGACTGACAGACTGACAGACTGACAGACTGACAGACTGACAGACTGACAGACTGACAGACTGACAGACTGACAGACTGACAGACTGACAGACTGACAGACTGACAGACTGACAGACTGACAGACTGACAGACTGACAGACTGACAGACTGACAGACTGACAGACTGACAGACTGACAGACTGACAGACTGACAGACTGACAGACTGACAGACTGACAGACTGACAGACTGACAGACTGACAGACTGACAGACTGACAGACTGACAGACTGACAGACTGACAGACTGACAGACTGACAGACTGACAGACTGACAGACTGACAGACTGACAGACTGACAGACTGACAGACTGACAGACTGACAGACTGACAGACTGACAGACTGACAGACTGACAGACTGACAGACTGACAGACTGACAGACTGACAGACTGACAGACTGACAGACTGACAGACTGACAGACTGACAGACTGACAGACTGACAGACTGACAGACTGACAGACTGACAGACTGACAGACTGACAGACTGACAGACTGACAGACTGACAGACTGACAGACTGACAGACTGACAGACTGACAGACTGACAGACTGACAGACTGACAGACTGACAGACTGACAGACTGACAGACTGACAGACTGACAGACTGACAGACTGACAGACTGACAGACTGACAGACTGACAGACTGACAGACTGACAGACTGACAGACTGACAGACTGACAGACTGACAGACTGACAGACTGACAGACTGACAGACTGACAGACTGACAGACTGACAGACTGACAGACTGACAGACTGACAGACTGACAGACTGACAGACTGACAGACTGACAGACTGACAGACTGACAGACTGACAGACTGACAGACTGACAGACTGACAGACTGACAGACTGACAGACTGACAGACTGACAGACTGACAGACTGACAGACTGACAGACTGACAGACTGACAGACTGACAGACTGACAGACTGACAGACTGACAGACTGACAGACTGACAGACTGACAGACTGACAGACTGACAGACTGACAGACTGACAGACTGACAGACTGACAGACTGACAGACTGACAGACTGACAGACTGACAGACTGACAGACTGACAGACTGACAGACTGACAGACTGACAGACTGACAGACTGACAGACTGACAGACTGACAGACTGACAGACTGACAGACTGACAGACTGACAGACTGACAGACTGACAGACTGACAGACTGACAGACTGACAGACTGACAGACTGACAGACTGACAGACTGACAGACTGACAGACTGACAGACTGACAGACTGACAGACTGACAGACTGACAGACTGACAGACTGACAGACTGACAGACTGACAGACTGACAGACTGACAGACTGACAGACTGACAGACTGACAGACTGACAGACTGACAGACTGACAGACTGACAGACTGACAGACTGACAGACTGACAGACTGACAGACTGACAGACTGACAGACTGACAGACTGACAGACTGACAGACTGACAGACTGACAGACTGACAGACTGACAGACTGACAGACTGACAGACTGACAGACTGACAGACTGACAGACTGACAGACTGACAGACTGACAGACTGACAGACTGACAGACTGACAGACTGACAGACTGACAGACTGACAGACTGACAGACTGACAGACTGACAGACTGACAGACTGACAGACTGACAGACTGACAGACTGACAGACTGACAGACTGACAGACTGACAGACTGACAGACTGACAGACTGACAGACTGACAGACTGACAGACTGACAGACTGACAGACAGAAAGACATTTTTTAAATATGACTCCAATCGACTCAGGAGTGATCGGGAAATGCTTTTTAGGCAAAATTAAGAGGTCGAAATTTTTCATGAATACAATACTTTATTATACTCCATAGAAGAAAGTAAAAATTATAAAACTTTTATTTAAAAAAAATCCACTAAAAAGGGAAAAATTATTTTTTTGGGCGCTATGTATCAGAAATAAAGCGAAATAAAGTATAAAAAATAAAATTAAACAAATATTTATCTCGCTTTTATTTCTGATCCAGTGCATCCAAAAAATTATTTTTTTCTTTTTAGTGCATTTTTTATGTACGCAAACATTGTAATACAAAAATGCATTAAAAAAATAATACTGTTGCATTAAATTTGAATGAAAAAACAGATCAAGTAAATAATAATCTATCGCGAAATTCAATTTTAATTTTTTTTCGATGTGGAACTTTATACAATAGCAAAAAGATTAAAATTTAGCCCAAATTTTTGCTGTTTTATCAAATTATATTTTGTATCTGAAAACTTTAGGTAAAAGCAAAGATTAGGTAAATAAAGATATGAATCCTAAAACATGTGTTATCAGAGAAAATCTCAAAAATTTGGTTGTGGTTCCTCAAAATTTTAATGGCTAAGTATTTTTGGCTCAAATATTTATTTTTACTTCATTTGCTGCATCAAAATTCTTCGCTCCAAATCGGTTTTTGGACCATCACTGTCAATCGAGCCTTTTACTGAAATGCTGAATTTCATTCCGTAGATATTGGTTTTTATTTTTTATTTTCCGTTGATTTTAATTGCTTCTTGGAAGAAGAACGAAAGAGTAGGAATGGGAACATTTTGAACACTGATAAAATCTGTAATTTTTTTTAGTTTTTAGTACATTTTTTTGCTATTAGACATTTTATAATTGAAATTTACATACCAGGAGTAGTTTCACAAAAAAAAATGTTTTGGAAATTTCCAACTTTTAGGCATATTTTTTTTACTGTATAGTCTAAAATGGAGTTAAGTACTTACTATTCCTTGTAGTTGGTAAAAAGTTTAAGTTTATAAACCACACTATATTGGATTATTTTGCTATAGCCTTTTTTATTTGCTAAACGCATTAAATGGCCGCATCTTATTGATTCGTATTTCTTTATCTCCTGGTTTTGTCACTAGGGAATCAATTTCCGGCACACATAATTTGAATAAAAGCAGGGATTGTTTGAGTGCTTTATTTCTATTCCTGCAAATTGAGTTGTGATGTTGAGACTAATGGATTGAATATAATTAACATCAATAATTACCATAAATCATATATGGCTTTAATTGATTCAGTTTTCTTTTATGGTATTTGCAAAAGCGGTTATAATTTTCAAGATTTAGTTTTTATACAATATAAACATGAATGAGTGAAAAAGAGCAAGTGCTAAATTGGCAGTTTTTTCCAATATAGCGTCGGCCTAAATGCCATCTAGTTCAGCAATGCTTGCAAAATTAACTTGTTTTTAAATTATATTTTTACCTTAGACTTATCTTTTGGCCCTGTGGATTTTATTTCTTCATTTTTTAATCATTTGTGCCCTTTTCATGCTATAGATTGAAAAAGTTCACAGTGCGAATTTGACAAATGGAGAGTGCACGCAATATACACTATTAGTTTAGTACTGCCAAATTGGTAGTGCTAAGTTAGCTCGGTCTAAACGGGCTCTTTGAAAGCTTTATTAAAATCGTAGTCTTCCTTTTTTAACCGACTTCCAAAAAGGAAAAGGTTCTCAATTCGACCTCAATCTATGTTTTTTTCTTTTTTTTAATGTATGTTCACGCCTAACTTTTAACTGGGTTGACCGATTTTGGTCGTCCCAAAGAGAAAGTTGTAGAGAAAGTTCCTGGTTGGGCACCGCTGCAAATTCCCCGCCCACCCCGTGGCTAGGGATGCAACATCGTTCATAAAACCTCGATATATCGAAAATCGATGTTTTTTTAAGGCGACATCGATGTTAAAAAACATCGTCCTGAAAACATCGATACCCCGATGTTTTTGCGATGTTTTGAAAAAGTTAAATTTAATAAATAATTTGGCCACCAGGCGGATGCTCTACTGTGGGTGGAGTGCATTCAGGTAGAATTAACACGGTTTTAATTCTTCTTATACGTTGAACCACCAAAAACCCGTTAGTTTTCGAGATATTCGCAAAAAACTATTTTTTTTTTAAATACCGGCATCAGTGTTGGGCAAAACGGCGTAAAAAACAGTTTTTTACATTTTTCACGTAAAAAACGTAAAAAACTGGTAAAAAACGTAAAAAAACGTAAAAAACGTAAAAAATAGTAAAAAACCTAAAAAATGGGACATCGCATTTCCTACAGTTTGTTTTAAAGTTTTTCTCAGCATTTGATTAGAGATCCTATAATATAGAGAGTGGACATCAGCACTTAATAGACTGTACTACTAAGTAGGACACTAAGGCCCGTTTGCGCATATTATTCTTAAAAAAATAAGTTGTGGTTAGCCTACTTAAACCGTAGAAATTGTTCGACTTAAATTTTTTAAGTTGTACATAAGTTGCTAAGTTTTGTTGGTGCAAACGGCACTAAGTAGGACTACTAAGTAGGACAGTCTATTAACTCAAATTAGAACAGTTGTTTGAATGGAATTTTTCCAGTTTTTAGAATTTCTTTTCCTTTTTTCCAGTTTTTTGAACTTCTTTTCCTTTTTTTAAATTGGACACAACTTTTTAATTTTTTTAAACACTTCAATCATGAATATTATACTTTTATTAGCCGATTGTAATTATTTTGGTAACTATTTGTGACAATGAGTGAATTTTTCGAAATTTTCGCAAAGGTTTTTCAGTTTTTCGACCATTTTTATACGTCCGGATGTCCACTCTCTAGATTATAAGCTCTCTAATTCAAAAACTGTAATTACAGCTGTATTTTTTTAATGATCCTGTTGAAAGACGGGAGGAAATTTGTGGCGTTTTGCAATATAATTTCAGATCTTGTCAAGGCTCTGCTATACATTTTATGTTTCAATTTCCGGCCTTCGGAATGAGTCTCCTTGTGTTTAAAAACGATTTTTTGATGCAAACTTTAAAATTACGCTTGTTGCTGCAAGAACTAGTCCAAATATGTTTCTTTAAAATAGCCCATATGTCGCAAATCTCTCCACATTATTCACATTTATTAACGTTAAAATGAGTAGGCGGACGTGATGTAATGAAAGGATATAAACAGTTTTTGAACTCCGAGTTTAAAATCTTTTTCACTTTCAAGAGTGCAATTTGTAAATGCTTTTGAATACTTTTCTGTGTTTGCTGAAGACTATTAACCTTTTTATTGTTCTAAGATGATTTTTTTACGAATAATTACTATATTTAGTGAATGGCTACTTATTAAATTTTTTATCATCAATGTTTTAGGTTTTTTACAGTTTTTTACGTTTTTTACGTTTTTTACGTTAAAATTGAGGTTTTTTACGCGTAATTTTTTACGCGTAAAAAACTAGGTAAATTACTTTACGTAAAAAACCGGCACAACACTGACCGGCATTACTTCATAACGGCTTAAAATACGGAACACTGACCG